>OX465103.1:23999543-24294262 GCA_949987565.1 Luidia sarsii | reverse complement strand
AGACGTGGAGGGGGGATTCGGCCCGGCAGCTGTCATTGTCAGCACGCACGAACGGACGAGGCACAATTATACGTTAAACTAACACAGACGAGAAACGCACATTTTGAAATCCTTGGCTTTCTACGGGGATCGGAGCAGATTTGCCTTTCTCTCTCCCTCTCCCCTCTCTCTCTCTCTCTCTCTCCCTCCCTCCCTCTCTCCCCCTCTCTCTCTCTCTCTCTCTCTCGATATATATATATATTATATATATATATCTAAATCTGTCACCTTAATATCACCTCTTTCCTCACTCTTTCTCCCTTATATCTTCTCTCTCTTTCTATCCCTCTCTCTTAATCGCTCTCTCTCATATCGGTCTCTCCCTGTCTCTCCCTGTCTCTCTCTCTCTCTCTCTGTCTGTCTCTCTCTCTCTATATATATATATATATTATATATATATATATCTAAATCTTTCACCTCCATATCACCTCTATCCTCACTCACTCTTTCTCCCCTATATCTTCTCTCTCTCTTTCTACCCCTCTCTCATCATCGCTCTCCCTCTCTAATCGCTCTCACTTTTCCCCTCTACATATCGGTCTCTCCCTGTCTCTCCCTGTCTCTCTGTCTTTTTCTGTCCTCATAAAATACAAACTCCCGCGGAGCATGCTATGCAAGGCTTCCGCAAACCTGAAGCCATATCATAATGCACTTCTAGCCAGGACAAGAAGCATGTTGTCCAATGTGGTTGGGGCAGGGAGAAGGAGCTGGCGTGAAAGGAAGGTCACACACCACTGGTTTAAGAGCTGCTCGAAACAAAAAATGCAGACAGCTACCATAATCATCCAGTGTGATATGGAACAACGAACACATGATGGCAATTCCAACCCAATCACTCGTTATAGTTTCCCTAGCTAAATCATACGCTTGACCCTACCCGTACTGCTGTATAACGGAGTTCAGACGAGGGTCGATTTTAAAGTTTCCTCAAAGAGCTAAAATCCACTTCTCAAAAATGATAATGTTCCACTTCTTACAATTATATTGAAAATTTATCATAACAAAATGCATCAGTGGTATTAAGCATTTTGTCCAAAAGGTATTCGGGGTGTTTAGTATTTGCGTCATATTTCCACTTCTAATCGTGGTATTAATTTTTTTTTTTTTTATCAGGAAGTATATCGCAGTTTCAAGTTCTTTCAAGAAGTGTTTACGGTATTAAACGTTGATGTATTCCTAATGTAATCGTTTCTTCAAAGTTTCAAACGCTCTTTTGATCACAACAGATGGCTTGCACTTGTTGTGTATTAGGTAAGTTCCGTTTGTACCATGGCTTTATTGGTATGCTTGGTCAGTACATTGACTCACATAGAAAAACAATGGGTTGACTCTGGATCTCGTTCAACTTAACCCTATCTGCACTGAGGGAGAGGTACTTGGAGGCCCCCTCATCATTTTTATTACTGCATCGTGACCGCTGATATTTCTTTTAGATTATTGGTTCACGACTTGTTCTCCTGTTGTCTTGCGCACATTTTTGATACCTTATTTGTCCATATCGGACCTACCTATATTGTGTTAATAATACAAAATAATTCTTTATTGCTACAGACATATTCAGATACATCGTAGAATTCGTTGTGGCTGCCGTCTAAAAAATACATTAAGACACATTGATTAAAATGAGTACACAGATAAAAGTATGATAAGCACACTACAAAATACGATAAAAGTGCAATTACAGTCAATACACTGATAGATCTTAGACAAAATGAGACATAGGCCTTATTGATAAAACCCACCGAGAAAAATATAAACAACATTACAAAACATTAAAAATACATGAACAAGGTTATTTTAAAAAGTTGAAATGTCTGTTAAGGAAGCGAATTGCAGTGTTATAAAAAGAGTTCATTTGCCGGATGGAATTCATCTCTCCTAATATTCTCTGCACGCCTCAGTGTCCTTTTCCTATAGATTTCATCCAAAGATGTTAGTGGTTGACCTATAATAGTGGAAGCTGTTTTGACTTATCTTTCAAGTCTACGTCGGTCTTTACAGCTGATGTTTCCAAACCAGACAGTCATTGCAAATGCGAGGACACTCTCAACGACCGCTCGGTAAAAGAGCACAAGAACATCGGCACTCACACCCAAACTATTCAGCCGGCGTAAAAAGTACAGCCGCTGCTGGGCCTTCCTCAAACAGTGATCTACATGTTGCCCCCAATCTAGGGAATTTGAAATAAAATTGCCAAGAAATTTGAATAAGTTGGTAATTTCCACTTCTGCCCCGTTGATCAGAATTTGTTATTACACGTTAATTAATGTGGAAGTCATTACACATGTTTGTGTACAATTCAAAACTGTCAGAGAGTGGCTTGCATTTATGTATGAATCGTGGTCAGGAATTATTGATGTTGCACTGATTTCACGCTTCTGTAGAATTCTGAGAGAGACTAAAATATAGTTTGGAAACAATAAAAAACATAAGCAATGAAAACAATAAACAACAGCAGCAATAAAAACAATGAAAAAGATAAGAACATAATAAACAAGTGCTGGCTTATTGCTGTAACGGGGAAGTTTAGTTTTAATTGTACACATAAAATTCTTAAAATTTAGTGGGCCTGACGTTTCGATCCTAGCAGGACCTTTCTCAAAGGCAGAGAGCCTTTGAGAAAGGTCGTGCTAGGATCAAAACCTCAGGCCCACTAAATTTTAAGATTTAAATTTTGGTAATTTTAGTCGATAAAAGCAGTTTGCAACATTTTTGTATATCACACATAAAATTCAATCAGAACTGAATGATTTCTCATCTGGGAAACCTAATTCTAATTCTGACACAGTTTCCTCAAGTTTGTATATTTTTTACGCTGAAAATTGTGAATAATCTTTTGATGACGACCAGAGCACACTGATCGAAACGTCGAGTTACCACTCATGCTCTCTTCAGAACCACACCTCTTCTTTAAGAGACCTTATACATGGTGTCACCGCAAACCTTTCTGTATTGATTAACCCACCATGCAAAGCCTTAAGTCTCATTTATCGCAAAAAATTATAATGCATAAAATATACATTATTAATAGTTAATTAGCTAATTATTCACCAAATTTGATTAAAACTAATCATGCAATCAGATTCAGCACATGAACATCTAACTGCAAGCAAATTTTCAAGTTCATCGGACCTTCCGTTTCTGAGATCAATAGGGGGGCCTCTGAGGCCCCCAGTATCTCCATGGAGCGAAATTGCCCTGTGCACACAGGGTGAAAGGAGCTATTTTGCTCGTAAACGGTTGATCAAGGTGTGCCACGTTTTCCACGGTGACATAAACACATGAGGAGGGTTGGTAGTATATCTTGGTAGTTATGACTTGAACGTTTGCATGGTGGAGGAAGGTGACATCATGTAACACACAGGAGGCGTTTTTGGCTCCGAAAACAGCAGATGACTCAATGTTTCGAGCAGTGTGTATACTCTGCCCGTCGTGGTGAGTCTCCTGAAGACGGGCTGTCGGCTCTTTTCAAAGCCACACACTACTTCTCAAAAGAGTTGGTTAACATGGTGTCACCGCAAACCTTCCTCTTAGTATGGAAATAAATGTTGAATTGAATTGAATTGAATTGAATTGAATTGAACATCTCTATCAGTGACAAAATGTGTGTCTATAGGTAGACTGCACTGATCAGAAAGTTCGTTACCACTTGCGTTTTTTCCGGAACCAATACCTCTTCCTAAAACTGATATTCCACATGGTACAACTGAAACCGTTTTCATTTGACAAAATGCCATACGTCTCATTACTCGATAGTGTTTTTCCTCAGCCTGATTGGAACAATTTAATGGACGTTGGGCGGTAATCTCACCCTGCCTAGAAACTACACACTTTTTATCCCATTATCAGTTCCATAACATGCCCCCAAACCACAGAAGACTGATAATGTGTGTAGTTCTCAACGCAACGGGCAGGGCTGAGAATGGTCAGGGGAGATATTTGTCTTTAAAATTAGCCACCAAGTCGAGGGGGTATCCTGTAGGCGTGTTAAACTATATACACGGGAGCACTTAGTCTTCGGCGACGGATTGATTTAGAAGCGTGTGGGGGAGTAAGGTTATTGTATAACCACATCAAAACCTGCTCTGGCAGAGAGCAATAATTCTCCCGGGCCCGTTACACAATCACTCTCACTAATCAGCGGCTTATTTGTTGTCTTTGTTGGTTTTACTAACACTTATAAACCTCACCCCTTTACCAAGTTGACGTAACCCACCGCTGCCAGTGAGCAGTATAAAACAGTCCATTTCCCAAATGAGAGGTCTCTGTCTCGACCTGGCGGTTAAGCGGCCTCCTTTGTTTTAGCAAACAATATTATGTTGTCTCATTGTTGCACCTCTTAAAACAAACTGATGGCCAAATCTGCAAAAATTGTAATTAGCGGCCTATAGGTTTCGATCCTAGCAGGACCTTCATCCGAGGCCTTCATTTAGCCTGGGATGAAGGTCCTGCTAGGATCGAAACCTTAGGCCACTAACTAATAACAATTTTGCATTTTGCCACAGGTCCAACTGGTTGGTAAGTAGTTAGCACCAGATTTACATTTTGTTTTCTATTAGGAAATCAATGGAGTGGATAAGCTTTTCAGTTACTTAGCTTATATGTTTTATTGAAACAACTGTTCCTGGCTTTGGGGAAGGCCCGGCTAGGATCGAAACGTTGGGCTCACTACCGTATAACTTTGAAATTTGTATTTTGGCCATTCAAATCAATGAGCAGTTTGCGTATTACCGGTACGTAATTTGTTTGGATATTACCTGGTTTGTTTGTATATTACCTGAAGTGAAAATGTGTCCGACGTAAATACATTGTTAGATGATGCACTTGAGATAATGCTCACTTGAGATAATGACCATCATGTTATTTGGCTGTGCTGTGATTTCCCTAATAGGTACACACGCGATATCGAATTACGCCGTGCAATACCAAGCGCCATTATTACCAGGCGCCGGGCATTGTGTGCGGGCTTTTTAATTGCTACTCGCTTTATCGATGCCCTCAGCTGGCCACTGTTGAAAAAACAATGGCGGGCCCTTGGCACGGACGGCAGTGACGCACCAACAGCCGGCATTCGGCCGACTATTATCCATCGATTCCTTTGGCGGCGAAAACGCAGCTGATTCACTGGAGCAAGTCAGTAATTTAATTGCGAATTGTTTCTCGATGGGCACCCCGCTATTTGGATTGAGTGCGCGTCGGGAACGGGGGAGGTAGAGAGGAGAGGAGGAGATTTCAGAGGCTTTTACGGGTGACCCCCCCCCCCCAAATGAGTGACGTTCACAAATACGTCCCTCATTAATTTGAGGATAACACTCCCTGGGGTTTATAAACAATAACCCTTCTAGTGGGCGTGGCAGGTTGTGTATAATAGGCCCTATAGGCGGACCGTTTTGATTTGTCAAGTAGCACCGCGGACAGCAACTGAATAGTAAATAATTGTTGTTTTTAGTTGTGATATCAATGTTTAAATACATAAATAGATATATCACTTCGAGATATGTCTATGTGAATTCGATTGCTTTGTGTATTCCTATGTATTATTTTATTCGTTTGCTCGTCTGAAATTGTCGTGTGATATAATCTCTTCGAGACCTAAAGAAAGCCTGCTACAACGATGATGTTATGGAACAAGGGTTAGCCCGAAGCTGGATCCTGGAGTCTGGCGGTTTAAATTCAACATAGCAGGTAACGACACCACTTTTCCTTAACGATATCCATCTTAGAAAGTGAGTTGAATACATAGAAAAATTAAGACAGATTTATGCATGGGGAGCGACCTTCGTATGTTTTAAACGAAACAATGACAATAATTCTCTACTCACATACATTAGCAAAATGTAACTAAAATCGCTTTAAAGAAATTCATTTTCAAATAGACAGTAGAAGTGACAATATTTTTGACATTTTTTGATTTTCTACTTTAATGTCGGTTCGAAAAAATAACCAGTGTCCTTTCTTCGAAGACATCCTTTTGCTTGACCGATTTTCGGCATCACGGTGAATGGTAAAAAGTTTTTTGAGTGTAGCCCCGAGCGCTTTTTTTTTCTTTACAGGTTTATCAATTTTGCAGTATACCTTCAAGGTGAAATAGTGTATCGGTTTCATGTATGGGTTTGCATAACTGTGAGAAAGGGATCGTGCGAGAGGTACGTAGAGGGGGCAGAGAGAGGCACACGGGTGAGTGAAGGACCCGGAGAGACAGGGAGTGGCGGAGAGACAGAGAGTCAGAGGGCGACGGAGAAAGACGGAGAGATTCAGAAAGAGACAGGGGAAGGCAGAGAGACGAAGAGAGACGGATAGCCTAAAGGCTAGAGACAGAGCAAGGCAGAGAGACAGAGTGACATGGGGAGAGAGACTCTGACGAGAGAGAAAGAGACTCGGGGACAGGACAGACAGCTAGAGACAGAGGAAGGCAGAGGGACAGAGGGACAAAGTGCCACAGATAGACAGACACTGAGACAGAGGGACGGAGTGACACATACAAAAATATGCATAGAGACACATATACAAGGAGGCAGAGAGACACGGCAATACACAAGCATATAGATACAGACAAAGGGAAAGGCATGAACAAAGGTGTACACAGAAAGCCAGAGGCAGAGAGAGACAGTGAGAGACAGAGAAAGAGAGATACAGAGAGACAATCATTCAGATACAATGTCTTATAAACAAACAAACTAATTGACAGAGCGAGAGAGACGAACAGACGGACAGAGACTCGGAGAAACAGAGAGATAGACAGAAAATCAGGCAGTCATGATCATCCCATCAGCACTCAACATCCATCTACCCGCTCCCCAAGTAAAACGAGAACACTCACCGTTGGCACCAGACATGTCCCGGGAACAGAGCAGATAAGTCATCGCTTCCACACGCCCATCGTGTCCAAAACACCACCACCTCTACCACGCCTCCAGTACGACGCAAAGGCAGATGTAGACCCCCCAAAACCCGGCCCTTCCAAGCGATATAGAACCCGTACAAGAGGAAGAAGAAATCAAGTGGCTTCCGGGGAGTCGTCAGACGGACTGGTATCTTTTCCAAGCGGAGACGAGTGGAGCCAGGCGAGATCGCATCATCTGAGTAGTGTTGGTCTTGATTTTTGGTGTTTTTTTTTTGATGGGGGGTGGGCGTGATTTTGTATCGCTATGAAGCCAAGCGCGCCTAGCCTGCTGCAGCCCGGCTGGATGGGAGAGCGGACCCGTCAGTTGGTGGCCTCGGCACGGTGGGTAGAGCCCCCTCCGCTCGTAACCTCGCCTCGCTGGATGGGCGACCTGATATCCAGACGGGAACTGCGCCAACGTGTTACTGATCGAATGGAGCGCTCTCACACACTGAACGACGCGCGCACGGATGACACAAACAAATCACAAACCACGCGCTCCCTCTCCCGTGCCGCAAAAAAAATCGCCCCCCCCCCCCCGATCTCCTATATAAGAGCACGGACGTCGGGCAGCCAGCGAGTCTGCGCAGTGGACTTGGCACTCTTTTCTCTCCTCTTTTGCATATCATTTGAATATCACTGTTGGCCGAACACGAGTCATGTCATACCCAGTCGTTATCTACAGTCGCTATCCGCTCTTTACCGGCTGCATATACTGCCACAATACAGAACCCAAACCAACGATTGGACCCCACCCCCCCCCCCCTACACACACGCACACACATCCGAAATACACGTATACCTTTTACGTCAAATATCTATCAGAAAAAAAATGACTCCTGTGCAGAAATCGATCGCTTGATTCACCACGCACGCACGTACGGAGATGAACATCATTTGCCTGAAAATCATACATATTTACCCTTGGATCACTCTGCCGACTTTTTTTCAATGGTTGCGTGAAGGACACGGTGTGCCCAAGGTGACATGGGGTCATATTTTCTTCGTGAGCCAGGTGGTTCGGACTACTTGCCCAGATTAAAGTACTTGGACATTTTATTAAGTATAGGTTTTCCCGGCCAATTTCAGCAAAGACGAATTTCACTTTAGCACTAGGCGCGCTTAAATTCGTTTTAAAATGAATGCTCCCTATGGGCTATGAATTTAAAACTAAGTCACTCGAATTCGTTATTGAAGCATTCTTACCACGAATACGGTCTTTCATATTCAGATAGTCCTGTCGTGCATTCAAATTCGTCAGAGGCCTTAAATATATTGATATTGATATTGATATTGATTTGATTCATTATCCACATAAAAACGTAGAAATTTGCCTTCCACTGGGAAATAAAAACATGTTTCAAAATAGAACATGTGATAAAAGCATATTCATACTGTAAGAAATCAATAATACACAGATTACACATACACGACGATATGCCTGGCATTTACGTGAATAAGCATTCACTTATCACACATTCATTGCTATGGGTGTGTGCATAGTCAACAGACTCGTATTTGTCTACATAAGACAAAGTCTTTCTTTCTTCTATTCTAGACAAAGTATACAGTTGCAGTGCAATTTCTATTTCTGACGACTTCTAGGTGACTGCCGAGAGTAAATAAATAGCAAAGGAAAAATTATTTTCTATATTTTCGCAATTTGTTTAAACGTTCTCAGTCGATTTTGTTCCATTCCTTAGATTGCTTAAAAAACAAATCTACGTTACTTTGTGTAGTAATAAACAACAATGCTGAAAACTTGTACTGATTTCACTGACCAAAATGGAAATTGAAAAAAGAAATAAATAGCAAAGGAAATTTATTTTCTATATTTTCGCAATTTGTTTAAACGTTCTCAGTCGATTTTGTTCCATTCCTTAGATTGCTTAAAAAACAAATCTACGTTTGTGTAGTAAAAAACAACAATGCTGAAAACTTGTACTGATTTCACTGACCAAAATGGAAATTGAAAAAAGAAATTTCGAACCCGCGATGCCCGATTTCTAGTACGGACGTAAGGGGAGTAAGAAAAAATCTCATTGAATTACGTTCTCCTCGATGCAAAACACCATGTTATATCTATGATGCAACGCGGTACTCGCCGCTATTCATTATTCGATTCACGATCTCGACCAGCTCGGTGGTCCAGTGGTTGAGATGTCCGTACAGGAAATCGGGAGCGCTGGTTCGAATCCCGCCCGAGCTGCCTGAAATATTTTTTTTCAGCCACCGGGTAAAGCACTGGGCACTCAGTGTTTATCACGTCGAGCAAGGGCAAAACCTCATTGAGTTGTGTTATCCCTTTAATACTCCCAGCCTGGGTTCCAACCACATTCGAGCTGCATTTGGTAAGACGCCATCAGGAGTGCGAACGAGTTTGACGGTGCTTGAAACTTGTAACAATGTGCTGCAGTGAAAAAGGCAATGAAGTATAATTACCTGCCCCCTGCGTCCTTGCACAACATAGCGGATTTGTGAACATTACATTTCAGTTTTAAGTGTTTTTTTTGGTAGAAATTATACATGTGGCTGTTCATTATGATCTCTTTTATACGAGTGCGCTTTCATTATCCCCCTGTCTGTCTGGCTCTCTTTGTACGGTGGAGAGCATAAGCTTTCAGACTCTTCTGGCATGTGTACATCACACGAGACAGTATCGGGTGTGCTGTGTATTGTCTGTCTGTGCATCCAGATACATATTCAGCATTCATATGTATTTTCAGCATACGACAGTTTCCGATCAAGAGAAGAAATTCTGGCAAATTCAGTTGTGGAAGGTTTGCGGTGTCACTGTGTGTATTATAACGGGCATGAGTGGTTCCGAGAAGAGCCGGCAACTCACAAACCTTCCATGTTGTGATACCGCCTTGGATCATTAGTGTGGTTCCGAGAGGAGCCTGTTATACTCGACGTTTCGGGCACAGTGCGCTCTGTCAGTCCCTGACGTCATCACAAACTTACCCCATTGTCATACCACCGTGCAAGCCTTAGGGTCTCCTCGTCGCGGTCAGCCGTTGTGACACCGAAACGTGACAGTCTGCCTAATGTGAGACTGCAGTCAGACACGCTTTCGCAATTATCAGGATCCAATCGGGGGATGGAGTTACCAACGAGAGCGTGGCCAAGGGAGCTTGGCGTGAATGGGAAGATGAGTTGGGTGGATCATTTGGGGAGGGGGAGAGAGCTGGAAAGTGTGGCTTTGAAAGGACAGATAAAGGTCATGGGGAGAAGCAGGGGTAGTCTGGATGTCTATAGTTTGAAGGAATGATTGCTGGAGCAAGGCGTATACTAAACAGGCTTCAGATCTGCTCAAGAAATCTACACCAACTCTGTCATACCTTGATATCGCTTTCCACAAGAGATACGACAGCTAAATGTAGACATTCTCAAAGATGACAATACTATATCGACGCACTTCATGGACAGAACAGCACCAACATCTTCATAAACCCCTATCTCCCAGATCACACAGTGGGTTATTTTCCCCGTCAACGCTTGTTGCGTACGGTAATGCATCTTTAAACCAATCAAAAACTATATTACCTGTCTCTTTTTTGTCTTAACTTGAACGCGAAGAGGCCCGGCTGATGTCTCTGTTACCCCCTTTCCGAAGGGATGAAGCCACTGAGACGGGGGAGTCTTAACTTGATAAAAATGCAAACAAGGGGGAAACGCAATAACCAATAGTTCAGAAGATAAATATCGCCCTGCCAGTCCGTGTTGAAGCACCTGTTTGCCTGCGGTAGGCCAACACCTTGGCCACTGCCCTAGCCAACGGAGACGAGCCTTACGCCTCGTCAGTATCGTTAGACAATTAGTCCCCCCCCTCTTCTTCCCTTCCCCTCCCCGCCAACCCTTGATTAATGTTTTGTTTTAGTTTCACTTGGCGTGGTGAGTTTTTTTTTTCTCTCTCTCTCTCTCTGGATGGGGTATAGAGGGGGTGCTTAGTCTTCTATCTCGCATGGGGCGCTTTTCACGGGATGAGGGAGAGAGTGTAGCCCTTGCTTCGGATCGTCTCGTCTGGTCTCGGCTCGGTTCGTATCGAGTCGGCCCCACCTTCGGCTGCCCCGTCGTCTGGTCTCGGCTCGGTTCGTATCGAGCCGACCCCTCCCCCTCCGGATTCCCCCTCGTTTGTTCTCTGCTCTGACTCTTCCTTCCGGCTAAGCTTCCCCTTCGGCTTCCCCTTCGGCTGCCCCTTCGGCTTCCCCTTCGGCTTCCCCTTCGGCTTCCCCTTCGGCTTCCCCTTCGGCTTCCTCTTCGGCTTTCCCTTCGGTTTCCTCTTCGGCTTCCGCTTCGGCTTCCCATTCGGCTTCCGCTTCGGCTTCCCTTTTGGCTTCCCCTTCGGCTTCCCCTTCGGCTTCCCCTTCGGTTTCCCCTTCGGCTTCCCCTTCGGCTTCCCCTTCGGCTTCCCCTTCGGCTTCCCCTTCGGCTTCCCATTCGGCTTCCCCTTCGGCTTCCCCTTTGGCTTCCCCTTCGGCTTCCCCTTCGGCTTCCCCTTCGGCTTCCCCTTTGGCTTCCCCTTCGGCTTCCCCTTCGGCTTCCCCTTCGGCTTCCCATTCGGCTTCCCCTTCGGCTTCCCCTTCGGCTTCCCCTTCGGTTTCCCCTTCGGCTTCCCCTTCGGCTTCCCCTTCGGCTTCCCCTTCGGCTTCCCCTTCGGCTTCCCATTCGGCTTCCCCTTCGGCTTCCCCTTCGGCTTCCCCTTTGGCTTCCCCTTCGGCTTCCCCTTCGGCTTCCCATTCGGCTTCCCCTTCGGCTTCCCCTTCGGCTTCCCCTTCGGCTCCCGCTTCGGCTTCCCCTTCGGCTTCCCATTCGGCTTCCCCTTCGGTCTATTCGGCTTCCGCTTCGGCTTCCCATTTGGCTTCCCATTCGGCTTCCCCTTCGGTCTATTCGGCTTCCGCTTCGGCTTCCCATTTGGCTCCCCATTCGGCTTCCGCTTCGGCTTCCCCTTCGGCTTCCCCTTCGGCTTCCCATTCGGCTTCCCCTTCGCCCCCCACCCCCCGCCTTCGGCTTCCCCTTCGCCCCCCCCCCCCATCTTCCGGTCTCGGATCGTCTCGTATCGATTCGGCACCCTCTTCGGATCGTTCCCTCTCCACCGTCCCGGTCTCATCTTCTGCGCACCAGCAGAATGTCTATCGGACATCGGACTCACCTATTTCCTCACATTATCGATTCTCGTGTTCAACTCTTTCTTTTTTAATAGTGTGTGTTTCGTCGGGACCGTAACTGTGAGCTGTTTGACAGGGGTCAATGGAGGACTCTTATCTATAGCATTCCCTGGCAAATGTCCAGTTATGACAACGGTTCGTATTGTAGCCATCACAACATTTTTACAGTGGGACTGCGAGGGTGTAATAATAAAGGTACATACGTCATCTGATAAAGTAGTTCTTTCTGCAAAAGCCTATATATGCACTCTTTCCAATTTGTCAGACTTTAAGTGCTATCCTTCGGTTGTTATTAATCTTCATAGGAATGTGTACAAAATGAATGGCTCCGTGATTTCTTAACACCAACTGGTATAATAGATAGGCACCCTGATTCAGACGAAGATTTGGTTGAGCGTTTTCCGTGTACACGTGCAGGAACTTAACCTGCCATGGCTTATCACAAGTGAACCCCCTGTGATTTGGATAGCTCCAAGACAACAAGCAGAATGCGTACATCTTTAAGGGCTGTCGAGAAGTCCCGTCTGCTCTGTGTGTGGAGGACACGGGTCCGAGCGGCCCCACAGTACAACGGAGGCAACTCAATATCGTATCCCTCCCTGGCGAGGTGATTTCATAACGCCCACCTAAGAATGAGAAAGGAGGACATTGACTGGCAAAGAGGAAATGAATCTAGTCAATCTCACGAGGGGGGAGGAGAGGTGGGGACATGGGGGTGGAGGGAGTGGGGGAGAGGGGGGGGGGGGAGAAGAAGATAGAGGGAGAGAGAGAAATAGAGAGCGAGAGAGAGGGTGAGAGAGAATGATGGGGTTGGGTGAGAGAGAATGATGGGGTTGGGTGAGAGAGAATGATGGGGTGGGTTGAGAGAAAATGATGGGGTTGGCTGAGAGAGAATGATGGGGTGGGGTGAGAGAGGAGAGGAAGAGAAGGAGAGGGAGGGAGAGAGAGAGGGGTGAGAGAAAGATGGAGATAGGTGGGAGAGAAGAGGGAGAGAAGGACAGGGAGGGAGGGAGAGAGAGAGGGTGAGAGAGAAATATGGGGAGGGAAGCGAGAGAAGAGGGAGAGAATTAGAGGGAAAGAGATAAAGAGAGAGGGCGAGAGAGAAAGATGGGAAGAGGTGAGAGAGGAGAGGGAGAGAAGGATAGGGAGGGAGAGAGAGGGCGAGAAAAAAAGATGGGAAGAGGTGAGAGAGGAGAGGGAGAGAATGAGAGGGAGGGAGAGAGAGGACGAGAGACAAAGATGGGGAGAGGTGAGAGAGGAGAGGGAGATGAGAGAAGGGGGAGAGAGTGAGGGGTGACAGAGAAAGATGATATAAGAGGTAATAGAGGGGAGGAGAGGGTAGAGAGAAAGATGGAGAAGGGAGAGAGGAGATGGAGAGCAGGGGAAGGAGGGAGAGAGAGGATGAAGAGACAGAGGAGGGTGTTACATACAGTTAGAGAGACAGACAGACAGAGACAGACAGGAAGGCAGACAATAGACATACAGACAGACACACAGGCAGGCTTTCCCAAGATACAGAGACTAAAGTAGGCACCGAAACAAGAAAGACAAACAGAGAGATCTATATATACAGACACGAAAACAGAGAATCAGCAACTGAGTCACAGGTGTAGGCAAAGAGACACAGACAGTCAGACAAACAAACAGAGGCAGGGAAACAGAGCGAGGGAGAAATGACGAGGAAGTGATACAGAGAGAGGGGGAACAGAGTAACAGAAACAGAGGCAGACTCGTTGAGACAGAAAGGGAGAGAGACCGGGGAAAAAAACCGAAAGACGGAGTGCTTGGGCAAGGCATTTCCTTAACTCGGGGCCCGATGCCAATGCGGGCTACAATATACACACTCCAGTCCAAATAGACACAAACGGACACAGAGAGCCAATATCGGCAGACCAGCGCTACAAGTTCACACAAGCCGACCTCCCGAGCGGGATCATTATTCCGGCTTCATCCCTCCGCCAGATATAGATCTAATTTCCAGTTTCCGTCAACATTGGCCGGTGCGTCTCCTCTATCCAATACCCCATCGGTTACCGTCGGGACCCTTTTCTTCTCTCCGCTTTTTATTTGCTCGACCGACAATTACCGGACAGGTCTCAAGGAACCGCTTCTCGGACGCTTCATATACCCAGGTGTCGGTCAACACGGTATCGCTATCGCTGCGATCTAATCCGGAGAGGTCACCTTCCCCGTTGCCCGACCATTTTGCTTTCACGATCAATCAACGGCATCCCCGAGACGAACTTTCCTAATCTCAATTAAGTGCGATGATACCACGACGGCTGATCTAAAACGATTTCTTTCTTGCTTGGCCGAGTCAAAAATAGATAGTTGCTTTATTTCAAACCGTCCTGCAATTTTCTCAAAGGCCCGTAAGACTCTATGAAAATTACCGACTTTAAAACTACATTCATGATATTTACCACAATCTTAGAAAATAACAACATCACATTAAGGTGATTTTTTTAAGCCACTTTACTAACGGTGAAATGAAATGTTAACCAATTTTATTTTAAGAAATAATTTCCTTCATTCGTTTTAATTTCATGTTCATTTCGTTTCAGTTCCTTTCAGTTCATTTCAGTGCATTTTAGCTCATTTCAGTTCATTTCATTTCAGCTCATTTCAGCTCATTTCATTTCATTTAATTTTATTTCATTTCTTTTCATTTCATTTCATTTCATTTCTTTTCAGTTCATTTCAGTTCATTTCATTTCATTTTATTTCATTTCAGTTCACTTTAGTTCATTTCATTTCATTTCATTTCATTTTACTTTAGTTCATTTCATTTCATTTCATTTCGTTTCATTTCATTTTATTTCATTTCATTTCATTTTATTTCATTAATTTCATTTCATTTCAGTTCATTACATTTTATTTCATTTCATTTTTATTTCATTTCATTTCATTTCATTTCATTTCATTTCAGTTCATTTCATTTCATTTCATTTCATTTCATTTCATTTCACTTCATTTCATTTCATTTCATTTCATTTCATTTCAATTACATTTCATTTCATTTCATTTCATTTCATTTCATTTCATTTCATTTCATTTCATTTCATTTCATTTCATTTCATTTCATTTCATTTCATTTCATTTCATTTCATTTCATTTCATTTCATTTCATTTCATTTCATTTCATTTCATTTCATTTCATTTCATTTCATTTCATTTCATTTCATTTCATTTCATTTCATTTCATTTCATTTCATTTCATTTCATTTCATTTCATTTTCATTGGCAAAGTGTAGCTGCCAAGAAAACACACACACAAACCCTAAGGCTCCACTCAATTTAGTCTTTGCCTGGGAGATTTTTTTTGTAGATATTTGTTTCGAACAGGCCAAGCACCGACTTCCTCCTGTCCCCGTTGTTTTTTTTATTCTCACCCCCCCCCCACCTTCTCCTCTGTCTCTTCCCCTTCTGCATAGTCTCTCCTCAGTCGATGTCCTGTCTGTAACCCTTGAACCTCTCGCTTTTCTCAGACTCTGTTCCCTTCTTCTTATAAACTAGTTGCTACAGATGCCACCTCCCTTAACTTTCCCATCGGCACTCCTTCCTCATAACCCTTTTTCCCCCTTCCCCTTCCCCTCCCATCGCATACTCCCATACTCCGTTCCGCTACATTTGCCTTTGCCCCGTCACCAGGAAGGAAATTTCCGTCTGCCCTTCGGCGCAGAACGAAAGCCGAAGGAACGAAACCAAAACAAGAAAGGAGAAGTCGAAGGGAAAACAAAGATATGATAAAGAACACGACCTACACAGAAGATGATGGCAGCTGTGTTCAGTGCACTATTGTGTGCAGCTTCTGTCTGAAAAAAACAACACATCGCCTGCACTATATAATGTATTTTTCGAAGAGCACTGTAATTAATTTCCAGCGCAGCTTTGCAGCTTTGGTCGTGGGGGGATCAAGCACTCTTCCACGCCCTTCGTGTTGACTTAGTGCGTGTGGCGCACAGCGACTTGACATCAATTATCGTGCGCGCTACATCTGCACTTTCCATTCTCTACCCCTCCTCCCCCCCTCTCTCTGTCTCTGTCTCTCTCTCTCTCCCTTTTCTCTCTCCTCTCTCTATCTCCCTATTTTCTCGTCTCTCTCTTTTTTTCTCTCACTGTCTCTCTCTATCTCCCTATTTCTCTAGCTCTTCTCTCACTCCCCCTCCCTCCCTCTCTCTGTCCTCTCTCCCCTCTCTCTGTCCTCTCCTCTCTCTCTCTCTCTCTCCCTCTCTCTCTCCCTCCCCTCTCTCTCTCTCCCTCTCTCTCTCCCTCTCTCTCCCTCTCTCTCTCCCTCTCTCTCTCTCTCTCTCTCTCTCCCTCTCTCTCTCCCTATCTCTATCCGCTCTCTCCCTCCCTCATCCAGCACCTACAAACCCGACGTCACAAAGCTAAGAGCAGCCCCCCCCCCCCCATTTCTGTGGCATCTCTCAGCGACGAACAGGAGTTAACAACTCCTTTCGTCAGGCGGTGTTGGCGAGGCGTTAGTCCGCCGTCCCACCCAGCTAGCCGCGGCCGGTCGTCCCACGTCTGACAAAACCCGCCCCAGTTGCTGTACGCGAGCGCACATACATTGCTCCACTTAGTGATTGTCCAGGCATCCAGCCCCCACCCCAGCATAGCAATTCAATCGAGTAATCTCACTGGAGATCATTCTGTTCCCGCGCCCAATGTTAATGGCGCAACTGGTGACAACCTGCCAACTGACGTACACGCTTGCTCTGCAAACCATTTCCCGGAATTTTGGGCGAGCGGGCACTTCCATTGAAGGTGCCGTACAAGCCTTTCGTATCGATAGGGGGGAGGGCTGCTTTGAAAATATTTTCAATACAAAAGAAATCTGGGTCAAGCAAATAAAGGAAACAATTGCTGGAGACTTGTATAAAGAATTGACAAAATTGGAACATTCAAAGTTATATGTCAATCCTCAAATGTATTAAAAAGTTTCCTCTAAATTTGTCCTTTATTTGATTGACTTATTGAAAAAGATGCATCTACACGGTGCGACCTCCAAACTGCTGTAGTTAGGTTTACAATTGGATGCTTGCATCTGAATGCAAACGGCGGTGTGATCCCTGGAGTTATATGTTTATACGGTATAGTTACTGGTTAAATGTTTCTGACTATAGGGCCCAATTCTCGGCTGAGACTGGTCGACTATTTGGGAAGGCCACCATCTAAGTGGTTGGATGGTAAGAGCGCTGATGTGCGAAACCAGAGGTCTCGGGTTCGAGTACGTCCTGGTCCAGTGAAAGTTTATTTGCCATTTATTTTTCTCAAAAATTATAGAATGGAAAACATTGAATAGTTTAATGGCACGTGTAGAGGTTTTCCTCTAATTCCGGGTTGAAACACAATTTTTTTTGGAGAATTATGGGTACATTGGTCACTATTTGTTTCATTTTTTGTGCGTGTGTATTAGGCTGGTTGGTATTGATGGGAGGTTCCTTCCTCTCGACAAACCGACTGCGTTGTACACTTTAAAGTTTTTTTGCAATAAATATTACATTCAAGCTCATTTCTGTTCAAGCTCATTTCTGTTCAAGCTCATTTTTGTTCAAGCTCATTTCTGTTCAAGCTCATTTCTGTTCAAGCTCATTTCTGTTCAAGCTCATTTTATTTTCTGTTCAAGCTCATTTTTGTTCAAGCTCATTTTATTTTCTGTTCAAGCTCATTTCTGTTCAAGCTCATTTCTGTTCAAGCTCATTTCTGTTCAAGCTCATTTCTGTTCAAGCTCATTTCTGTTCAAGCTCATTTTCTGAAACTTACAGACATTGTCAAGCCTCCTTTTCTTAGTGGAGCAAGAAATTGGTCATCTTTGTTTACTTTAGAAATATCCTTATAAAAACAAGGGCACTATTGTAAGATCATGTCGGGAACCCACAGAAGAAAGACATTAACTTTCAAACTGCAGATTATTCCCTCCTATAAACCCCTTCACTGGCTGATTATGAAGCATACATTTTGGCAGTAGATCAAGAGGTTTAGGGATAGGTCTGCGGATAAAAACAAGAATTTTTCAGACACTTGTGTACACAACCAATTGAGTTTCTGTTGCTTGGTCCTGTGATGACATCACACATTTGCTCAATGATTATTGAAATTCTCATTAGCATAAAAACTGAAAAATTGCAAAGCAGTTCGATTGTTAGCAATATTGCAAAACAGTTCTGTAAAGCATTGATTTGAATTATACAATTTTTCTGCAGAGACCCTTTAAGCAAGACTCATGTAGCTCTGGATGGGTGTGAATGAAAATCCCTCTCGACACCCAGGTATCGCTAATGGAACAAATCCCGAAAATGGAATGCCTATCGACTTGAGATCAGTTAATGTCCCTCGTAAAGATTCCAATCGCCGATCAGCTTGCTCTTGGCTCAAGGGGGGGGGGGGATATTGCGATCAAGATCTTCCCACGAGGCAATGGCGAAAAGCGGACGGGGAGAAAAATGTGGTTGTTTTGCCAATATGCGTGCGTGCAGTACGGTCACGCAGCGGGCACAAACCATTGCACAAACGGTATCACTGCTTTTCATCTCTCGATCATCTGTGCACGACCATTAACGGTCTTTATTGCCGCTAAAGGCCCTATACAACATTGCTTTAAGTCAAAAGATTGCCAAAGTTTGTGTGTTAAACCATGGACATAAGTATATATGCCGTGTTGTGCTGACGACAGCCAAGAGAGAAGTGGCACTCCCAACGCACGTTTAGCTTCACCAACCACACCTACCAAGTCCCTTGTTATGTAAAAATAGCCTGAGACCCACGTAAAGAGGCAATGCTTTCGGCTATTTGAGGTTATGTAACATTCCTCTGTGCGCCCTTGGATTTGCGCATCCCAGGTTTCTGTGCAAGCTGTACCCAGGTGAAGCTTTCACTAGTCTCCGTGAAGCTTCTCCAAGGCAAGCAAGTTTGACCCGCTGTTTATAAATCAGATTAAATTGTTAATCTTTATTAATTTTATTGGCGTTAAAGGCCCTATACAACATTGCTTAAAGTCAAGAGATTGCCACAGTTTGTGTGTTAAACCATGAACATTCCAAAAAAGAAATCCTGCGAAGGTTTAAGCTCAAATGGTAATCTGAGAAACTAGAAAAAGGGCAAAAAAACGTCACGGTTTACGCACCGTTCTGTAGTGTAAGAAATAGTTTATTACTCGCGAGTAATGAACTATTTGTCGATGTTTGAGTGAAGATTTCTCGAAAAGTACAGCATCCAGGACCGTCAGATTTCAACATGAGGATTCTACCATGACCACCTACAAACTGGGAAAACTGTGGACATTTCCGTTCTACCCAATGTTGTATTGGGCCTTTATGGCATGCCACGTGAACGCCACCTTTCTGTTCCATAATGCACTGCGTAACACTCGCGATAGATTCCTCCCAGCGATACGCAGCGCTGAACTCGCGGTAGCTCTCTTTCCCATGACGTACTGCGCGGGTGCTCGTGGCAGCTGCTTTATGTCCCATGACGCACTGCGCGTCCCTTGCACAACCCGTCTGTCCCATGATGCACCGCGACAACAAATACGAGGACCCTTTTCGTGGCGGTTGATCCGCAGCATTCGCTCACGGTGTCTTCGGAACGCGCTCTTCAAATTGTTGCACTTCCTTCCGTTTCATTTCCACTCTCAATTGAAGAACTTCGATTTCTGTTGACCAACCTCACACACGGATAGAATGGTGGTTTCTGTTCAGGAGTATAGTGCACATGACGGCTCTCCCGCGCTCAAACCTCTTACTATAGCACTGCCGGGCGACCAATTCGATTACCTGTCCGGTGGAATAACATTCGCAAGTGCTTTGCTTGAAAGCAACTCTAGGAGAGGGTGGGGTAGTACGTGGCTGGATTGCTGCCAGTGCATATGCAGGCGGGGAAAATTGCATTACGCCGACACACGTTCTGGATCCCTGCTGCTGCAGTAACTGGACAGGGGGGAATGTTCCCGTCAGATACCCCCCCCCCTCCCTATGCCGTTCCATGGTTAGCCGTCGAAACCTCGACACGGGTTGAATGTCCCATCACTTCGCCCTCTCACTCCCTTTACCAGGGCCCTTTTCCAAAACCCGGCTTATAGGCTTCGGCTCCGGCTTCGTCTCCGTTATCCAAATGCTAAAATACAAGTTGGAGTTCTTTGTTGAAGTTGAAGATTTGGACTCCTTTTTCAAAACTCAGTCAAACACTCAAAAATGCTGCCAAAGGCTTCCTGTTTTCATGTCCTGTACTTAAAATGTGTGAAATAACCAGAGACAAAGCCGGAGCCTGAGCCTAAGCCGGGTTTTGGAAAAGGGCCCTTGTTTAAGGGGGCTACCCTGAGATTCATAGGAAGCTCAAGTCCCACCGCTCCTTCTCGTTGGAGAGCGTTAATACAACCGAGTGCAGTTGGTTTTATTCATCAAACATTGTTGTGGTCTGACCACAGTTTGATAAAAAAAAATCTACTTTGTGTTTTCTGAACAACCAGGTAATTGTCCCAGTAATTTATTTCAGATCACTTATTTCAGTCAAAGCTTTCCTCCACTTCAATCGCTTTTCAAATGTATGTTGTTGATTTTTGCTTTTAACTGTATTCCTCCATGGTGATATACAAAAATGTTGCAAACTGCTTACTGACTAAAATTACCAAAATGTAAATCTTAAAATTTAGTGGGCCTGACGTTTCGATCCTAGCAGGACCTTTCTCAAAGGCAGAGTGACAAGGACAAAACAGATACATGTACACGAAGGAAGGGGGAGAGAGTGAATAGGACACGGATGAGAAACAAAGGACAAAGAGTGAAGCTGGTAGGGAGAGATCAAAGGGAAGGGCAAGGGGTAGGGTAGGGATTAGTGAGAGGAGGGGGAAAGATACAAGAGAAGGGCAAGGAGTGGGGTAGGGATTGGTGACAAGAGGGGGAAAGATCAAAGAGAGAAGTGTGAAGGACTGAACACAAAAGAAGGATTATCAGAAAGCTGCCTGGTGTTAGTCATTACAGTCCTGGATGTTGAGACCATGTGGTTGAATAGTCCGAAGACGCTTCATCCACATTTTCTCACGGCTAAGACGTATTCCTCCACGTAAGATGTATTCCTCCATGGTACAACCATGGCCTTGAGATTTACTCATTCGCGTTCTACTGGACCTAGGCTGCTTATTAAAATTTAGTCTAATTTTGGCTCAGCGGGATAGCCCACTGGTACAATTACAAACGTTAATGCTTAGTTCCTCTCTCGCTTTAAATGCGCTATGGTTCAATCAATCACTGGCCAATCAGTCTCAGAACGCTTCCACAGACAACCCCAGACGGTCAAATTGTCTATTCTGTATCTCTTTAGCTCAGTCTAAAGCCCACTAGTCCAGTTACTCTGTAGTAAGCTTTCAGATAAGAAGCACGTGTATAATATGTTTCAGTCTGTAGTATCGGCCATTAAAGGAGATCCACAGTGCCACACATAATCCGTCCATAATTGTTCCTATTGACTTCTTGGAGAAGACAGTAGCTATAGGCGATAGCGCATTGTAAGTGACTACCAAATCTACGCCAAGTAAGTATCACTGAGGGATAATGGGAATTGACGGATAGCGCTTGGAGCTTGGAGAGGGACAAAGTGCTCAAGCTTCCGCAGTAAGAACTTGGCCTATTACTTTTCTTTGAGGAGTGTTTTTCCAATAACGCCATGATAGTAGTTACTTAAGAAAAAACAATTCATTTCTTTCATAAAAAAAAATTACAATCTACTCACTGGAGACTTTGGGGTGAAAACCCTCAAATGACCTCGTACTGTTTCCATTTATTATCGAAATGTAAAGGCATCTTCTATACTTGCATATATTATCGTTGGGCCAAACGCGTTGGACAAAATGGTTTGTCCAACATGCACGGTTTGGAAATGATCGATAAATGCAAAAAAATATAATATGAAAACATTTCGCAAACTGCTCACTGACTAAAATGACTAAAATCGCAAATAGCAAGCTTTGGCAGGGCCTGACGTTTCGATCCCAGCAGGACCTTTCTTACAGAAAGAACATGGATAGGATCGAAACGGCAGGCCATGCAATTTGTGATGATACGTAAAAGATGTAAACTCCTCACTGACTTGAAGGACCAAACAATAATAGAAATTTGAAAGAAAAACAAATTAGATGATTTTTTTTCTAATTATTTTAGGAATGTCGTCCTTGCACTAAAGCAAACCTAGGATCGAAGTATTAGGCTCTCTAAACAAATCAGTTTTTTTTTTGTAAGACGGAACGATTCTGTATAGGGGAACAATGGCGCTCGTATTCGTTTGAAAGGAAACTGTTTGACATTCAGGACTGAATTTCATTCAATCCCTGGAGGACGACAAAAAGAGGGGCTGCTTTTTCTGGAAACCTAGCTCGTATTTATAAGGTACCTAATAGGCGCTTCTGAATGAGCGGTCACAGGCGACCTTCACCTTTACATCGAATTCCCGTATTTTCCCCCCATCGTCCATCTTTCTTCTTTCTTATTTCCCCGGAATCGAATTTGAGCGTAGATCGATCGGCGAAATAATCCAGCTTCCCCCATCTCGGTTGTAAAAATAACTAGACTCCTGATGACAAAATGTACAGATATAGATTAATTTATGATTGACTTTGAATTACACTTAACGAAAAAAGTAAAAAGAAAATGCAATGATATATTGTTTTTATTTCAAATAGCACGATATGTCTGATGAATGGAAAAGTTCTATTATTTGTCTTTGTTTTGTTTTCCACAAAATTACGTATCAAGCCTGTAGTTTTGTGTGTGTGCGCTGTTTTTCGATGGCTCATGCTAGTTTGTGTCGACGACTCGCCTACCTAATCATGTTTGTTGCCTTCTCATTCGGCTTGATTTCCTGACTGCTTTCGTGAAACTAGCGTCTCCCTGGCAAACTGCCAGATTTCCCCAAGGCATCTTGGCCTCTATAGAGACAAACCAAAAACCCCGCAGTCGAGACGTAGTGGAGATGCTAGGATTTCAATTCAAGTGTCTACTAACCCCCCCCCCCAAAAAAAAAAAAAAAAAAAAAAAACCGAAGTAAAACTTACTGTGAAAGTTTGAAATCCTTTTTAATCATTGTCTTCACTCCCCCAATTCTCTCTTTGAGTCTTTCCCTTCTGATCCCCACCCACTTCTACTAAGTGAGACGCTTCTGACAGGCGCCCCAACCTGGCAATGGCTAGCCGGATAGCTCAGATGGTAAGAGCGCTGGTACGCCAAACAAGAGAACAAGAGGTTATTGTCCCGGTCCAGTCGCATTTTCTTGGCCATTTTGCAACATGCAGTAATGAAAAAGAAGCATGTGGTGGGGCTGTCAAGAATATTCAAAAGTTACGCACAATTTGTTTGATTAACGTAAAGTTTCTATGCCATATTTGATGCTTCCATTTTTGAAGGAAGGTAAACATTGAGTCTACGAAAAATCCGTGTAAATTTAATCTTCCGAGCACGTATCGGATACACGCAGTGGTGGACAGTCTGCGTAGATGGACGAGTTATTACGTTATATAAAAATAAATCTGTATGTATTGGTTGATGCCATCAGGTAAGAGAAAACGAACCCAAATGATTCGTAGACTCACGACGTCCCATAATTTATTAGGCTGATGAAAATATAACAAAAGGGGCGTTGTTATGTAATATCGTGAGAGCAATCGTGACTCTCGTCCTTGTTTTTATCAGATTAGCAACAACAAAAAAGAGAAGGCACAAACCATTCCATGTACTTAAGCGATAACGCGTGAACCTATAGTTGGCAGAAAGCGACAATGGCCCACCTCTTCTTTTGACACGATGGTCAAAGAGAGGTTCTTTCAATCGGCAGGATTAAAACAAGAAATAAGACCGAATTTGTTGATGAATTCCCGTTCCACATTTCTGCTTAGAACTGAGAATAGGGGAGGGCAGGTCTGCATCTAAGCGGACCGGGATAGACTCGGGGGTGGCGTACCGGTATGGGACGTTGGTCGCCAAAGGCGCGTGCACGAACACAATGCAATTACAACGTTACCATGGCGAGGTAGCCTACATTCGCCCAGTCCTCCGGTACACATATCACGACATGCATATTGTGATTGAAAGAGAGCACGGACAATCATATAATGAAAACAAAACGAAACAAGTGCATCTCCAAATATCATTAATGAACGCAAATTTAAGCGAGCAGACCCATAAAAGGGAAATTGATTTTGAAAATGTAGTGGGCTTGAAAATTCAATAACAGTAGCAACCTTCTCTATCTCTTTCTCTGCTTGGGAAAGGTCGTGCTAGGATCGAAACGTCCCTCCTTATTCTGTAGATTTGTATTTGGGTTATCAATGTCCCTGTATAGGCCTACTACCTTGGGTGAAATTAATTTTAAGCGGTCTGCAACATTGTTGCATATTACTCTATCTATTCTGTTTCTATTCATTTCGCATTTACCCGGAGATAACCACTCAGTGTTACCAGCAAAGACTAGATGACTCTTTGTGAAGGTCGCCGTCTAACGGCTTGGCAGCTCAGATGGTGAGACGTCTCGGACCCAAGTCCAGGTCTAGTCATTTTTTTCTTTGCCGTTTTTCAAAATGTCAGCAGGTATTAAAGAAAACCTTGAATGATTCCAATGATCTGGACAGACACAATCAGCAAAGACGGACCAAATCAGTATAGCATGATGTTTAAAGCCCCTACACAACAGTGGTCGAGGTAAAAGAATAGCATCCATACGTTGTCTGATCCAACATATGCATGGAATAGCACACCTGTGAAAATTTCAGCCCAATCCGCCAACCGAGTCTCAAGAAAATCGTGAAAACCGCTTCATTTGTTTCGCGAAAATGCAGCAGCATTCAACGCCGTACTGTTAAATAGTTTAGATCTCGGTGAGACGTAAACTATTTCTTTACCTTTTTCTCCGAAAATACTGCATTTTAGGCAGAAATATTTCAGAGCGTGGTTTCTATTATAACCATCTTCAAATTGTATAAGTTTCATGTAAATCTGTGAACATTTCTGTTTTTCGATCTTACCAATGTTGTGTAGGGGCTTTAATGGATACAACATGATGTTTGCGTCGAGGAGAATGTAACTCAATGAGGGTTTGCCCTGCTCAACGTATACGCACTGAGTATTCAGTGCTTTGCCAGATGTCTGTTGGCAGCTAGGGCGGGATTCGAACCCGCGACTCCCGCTTTCTAGTGCAGACGTCTCAACCACTTGACTGCCGAGCTGGTCGAGGTCGTGTGGCAGATATTAACTAAATCACCTCACTAACCAGAATGAGACAGTTATGAAGTTAAGCGAAGAAGATGGAAATGGTTGGGAGATGTCCCTAGAGAGAGAGAAGAGGTCATCACTGTTCCTTTGAATAAACATTTGCATCCCGAGGGGAAAGGGATAGTTGGTTGGTCGGAAAACCACTTTGAGACGTAGAGTGGAGAGAACAGGAATGAATATGGATAGAAACGTGGAATGGTGCCAGAGAATGCGCCAAGGTTGGGAACAAACGGAGCTAAAGTGTAAAAGCCTTATGTGCCGGAGGGCACGATGAGAGTAGCGAGAATTCAAGATAAACCCCTTGACCACTGCAGTGAAACGGAAAACAGAGTCCTGCAAAAAGTCAACTTGCCTGTCCGGGTTCCGTCGGTGTGACGGGGACGAAGTCTGAGCCAGCGCCTGATCCAGGGATTCGTCAAGGGCCTTTGGCTGGCCCTCCAGGCAGGTCCAGCTGATATCGAACACATCGGGCCTTTCAACGTCAATATATGGCACATGACATGTTAAATCTATGGCACACCCACAGGTCTATTAGGTTTCCGGTACGATACTGTCCGGAAGCAATATTAGACAGCGCCATGTAAAGGCATCTTGTCGATAATAATCATATATAACAGACGTCTTGTCGATGTTTCATCTAACCCTTTTAGAGCAATAACAATGATAACTCGTTACCTTGTAGGAGGTTTGCGGTGACACCATGCACATCATCTCTTAAGGGAGTGTGGCTCCGAAAAGAGCCGGTAACCGGCTCTTTTCGGAGCCACACTCCTTGTCTTATAAGAGGTGGTGTACGTGGTGTTATCACCACAGACCTTCTTAGTATTTCCACCGTGCAAACGTTCACCTGTTATCTAACTCGTTACCTTCAAAGACTCGTTACCTTGTTGGGGCGTATAGCAGATAATCACTAGAGAGTGATTGAGTTTGCCTGTGGACTAATCATCAGCTAGGAGTGCGGTCGCTTTATCTTGGTCTTCTTTTCACCTACGGCAGCCTACGTCAAGCCCTTGCTCTGTGTCTCACGTTATTTGTACAGGCCTATTTCGTTTTTTGTTGGGTATTTGTCAAAACCCAGGTAATAAGAAATGGAATGAAATTAAATGGAACGTTAAGCAAGCGGCGTCTATCTATTTAGGAACTTCAGATTTCAATCAGTGCACACCAGGCCTGATTTCATAGAGCTGATTAAGCTTGGAAATTTGCTAAGCAAGAGATTTCTCTGCTGATTAAAATGAGATTGCCAACCAAGTTTCACTTGATGCTTCCTATAGGCTTGACCTGTATCCCGATATTGGTTCCTTTGCAAGAAATACAAGTGTAAATTTGGCTGGCAACCTGATTTTATTGTGGAAGATGTTTTCATGCTTATGTGAATTTCGGCGCTTAAGCGGCTCTATGATATTGGGCCCTGGGCCCAATATCATAGAGTCGCTTAAGCGTGAAAATCTGCTAAGCAGAAAAAGTCTTCCTCGTGTAAGCAGGATTACAAACTGCACTGCAATGTGATGTCCATTGATTTTGACTTGTATTCCACTCTTCTTTACTTAGCATGAAACAAAAGTGAAGT
This sequence comes from Luidia sarsii, assembly GCA_949987565.1. Lineage (NCBI taxonomy): Eukaryota > Metazoa > Echinodermata > Asteroidea > Paxillosida > Luidiidae > Luidia > Luidia sarsii. The sequence continues at coordinate 24,267,346 of OX465103.1, read as the reverse complement.
TTGGGTTGGCAAGGGGATCCTGTGGCTCATGAGTTTTTGCGCTTAAGCACATTTTGACGCTTAAGCGGCTCTATGAAATTGGCCCCTGGTCATTGGGTCACTGAATATTGCCGGCGGAAACCATCTTAACTCCTCGAGTGACCATGGAGAGCGGTGGCGAATCAAACGCATTATATTCTGCGTGATCGTTTTCTTCAAAAATCGGGAGGGCCTGGCGTTTCAATCCGAGCAGAAGGCAAGGTGCCCCGAAGACAGACACTTCTCATATAGCCTGACCATTAGGCCTAGATCATTGCAAGCACGGGACCACTTGAATACTTGACCATGACTTGACCACAAGTCACTTCGCCATGGAGCAGACGAAACTCGCTCACATCTCCGATGACTGAGTGTGAAGAGGGAGTTTTATTTCAATCTGAAAGCTTTTTTAATCATTACTGGTAGGTCTCAAAATTGAGTGGGCCTGACGTTTCGATCCTAGCAGGACCTTTCTCAAGGACCTCTGCCTTTGATAAAGGTCCTGTTAGGATCGAAAACTCAGGCCCACTACAGTTTGAGATTTGCATTTCGGTAATTCACATTATTTTATATACATTTTGTATATCACTTGTTATTATTGGTAGGAGTAGTAGCTGTATTAAAAGAGCTACAAAAAAAAACAATCCCTTTCTATGTGGTAACGTATTAGCCCGTATTCGGCTTATTGTTGTTCGGCATTAACCGTGACACTCACGGAAAGTCAAGATTGGTTGTGTTGATCTTAACCACGGGGGAAGGGGAAGGGGGAATCTTTTAGGAAGCAGCTGAAGCGCATAAATCTCTAGATCCGGAGAAAGCTCTCTGCGAAATATTCACCCTCTGAAGGGCGAAAGACGAGTGGTCACCGGAGGCAGTGCCGGTGGCGGTGGCGGCGGGGGCGAGACTACCGGATGTGTTCCAGCGCGCTGCTGTGAATGATTTCATCCAAAAGTGACTTCAAGAATCGAGTTCGTCAACCTTAGCATGTTGTTGTTTCTTCGTCTTCGTCGTCTTCTTCTCCTTCTTATACTCTATCATCTATTGTCATTACCATCAATTAATGATATGTTTATTATTGAATGCATTTATATCATCGACGTCTTTCAAATGTTGCTTTCCCTTTCATTGAATGTTTTCGTTTCCATTTAGTAATATACCGTGCTTTTTGTATTCCAATTATATGTTTGTTTTTCCCCTTTTTTATTTTGTATTATTTGTTATTGTATATATATCTGTCAACTGTATTTTTGGTTTCATTTGGAAAATAAAGTTTTCTTTTGAAAAGTCTTCTTCTTCTTCTTCTTCTTTTTCTTCTTCTTCTTCTTCTTCTTCTTCTTCTTCTTCTTCTTCTTCTTCTTCTTCTTCTTCTTCTTCTTCTTCTTCTTCTTCTTCTTCTTCTTCTTCTTCAATCTCCTTCTTCTCCTCCCCCTCCGCCTTCTCCTTCTTCTCCTCCCCCTCCGCCTCCTTCTTCTTCTCCCCCTCTTCCTTCTTCCGCTGCCACAAGAGGTTGCCTCGGGGGAAATGGAATCAATTTCCCAGACCCGGGGACTCGGAATGGTGTGAGCAAATGATTAGGATATCGTGACCACACCAAAATGATGGAAGAAATAAGAAATACGAAATGAATATATTCATTTCCAGTCCCGTCTCAATGATCTGTCGGACTCGGGCGAGAAATCCGATCAGACCTTGCCTAGCCCAGAGACGCGGGGGCCCCTATATATCCAGTCGGATTGTTTCTCGCTGGGTTCGTGGACACCATTGGGTCCCGCGGTCTCATAATGACGCGAGGTGGTGTCACGGGTCTGCCCAATTTGACCCAAATTGTGTAACCCACCCGAATAATGAAACTCAACGCATTTGACCTTTTGACGTTGATTTCACCCTCATCCCCACCAGTAAAAGCCTTTATTATAAGGGGTGGGTTGTTATTTTTTCAAATTCTTTCGTGGAATGAAACTTAGTCCTCTTGGTCAAAACATCTTTCAAGAAGCCTGAAGGTATATGGGGCTCCTGTTTTGTTACATGTTGCCATTTAAAAAAAAAAAGGCATCGTATAATGGAGGCCCCAGCCATAGACATTGAAGAAGGCGAAGCAGTAGCTTCCAAATGTCAAGACGTGTGCCGGCACGAATGCAGTAATGAAAAAAAAGCAACGGCATGCAACCGACTAATATTCTTCGTTTTACATCGGGAGCAGTGACGGCCCGAGCCATATAGGAGCACGCAACGCGACTGGAAACAAGACTACTAGCAGGAAGTGAACAATAATGTTAATATAATTATTTGGCAAGCGAGCATGCGCACGTCTGAACGCGCTGGTAATTTGATCTGTTCGCTTAATCGCCGTTCAGAGTCATTGGTCGGGCTCTGAGTTTGCCGACCCGTGTCAAGTCATTCCGACTGGGTCCGGTGAGGCTGTGTTACGATACTCCGTTGAGGTCGTGGTGGGCTTTCTGACTGGTTTACGCAGGTCCACGTCTTTGTTCTTAAACCGTAGTCTTATCGAAACAGGAGGCCCCTATAATTTTCCTGCTGCAATACGCAGGAATGAAGAAACTTTTGATGGAGATTCCATCATGTTCGGATTTACCTGTATTCACTAAAGAAAATGTAAAAAAAAAAACATCTATGCAAACGGACAGGGAACGAAATCCAACATAATTATTGGAAAAACAGTGCTGTCACACTTCACAAAACGTACGTTCAAATATATTAACCACATTTGGTCGACTTTTAACAACAACAACAAAAACCAGCAAGTTGTTCCTTTATTTGTTTGTGCGGAATCACCATTAATTTATTGATGATTATGCAAACCTACGGCTCGGCTGGATCAAGGGAAATGTACAACCGTCCACGAGAGGTCACTACCGGCCTTAACCTATCGCCTCCATGCAGCTGCTTAATATACAAACAAGATCAGCATGGAAAGTCATCCTCGGCGAAATTATAAGATACGCTCAGCCACGTTTCCTCGCGTCTTCTGCTTGTGTTCGAGGGCTTGGCAACGAGTGCAGTCTGGGCAGAGAGCAGGATCGAATTCGGCAAAGGCCTCTTTGGCTCTAGCGGCGTCAGAACGGTAGCGATGCAGAACCTTGCTCCACTGCACTGCGATACTTTGTCGTGGTTCGAATCCGAAGGGAAATAAATGCATACAATGACGCCAACGACCGCGGGCGGTCGTTCAAATGCCGTAGAGAAAGCAAGGCCGAGGTGTATCGAAAATCCCATGCCTCAGGTTGCCGTGAATCTATTGGACAGTGGGGCGAAGTCCTCAGCCGTCGACCTTGACCGTAGACGAAACAAAATTGCAAACGCTCTCTCTACCTCTCTTTCTCTCACTCTCTCTCTCTCTGCCTCTATTTCTTTCTGCCCCTCTGTCCCTCCCAGCTTTTCTGTTTCTCTCCCTTGTCTCTCTCTCTGCATCTCTTTTTCTCTCGTTGGTTTTCGTTGTCTCTCGTTGTCTCTGTGTCTCTGTATCTCTGTTTGTGTTACTCTTTGTATAATCTCTGTTTCTCTGTCACCCTCTGTGCCTCTGTCAGTCGCTGTCTCTCGGTCCTTTTCTGTCTCTCTCTCTGCCGCTCTCTGTCTCGCTGTCCCCTTGTCTCTCTATGCCTCATCCCGAGCTTCCCGCCCCTCTCCTCCAAAGATGTCTCCAGTTACTTGATTTACACACGCGAGATTTGAAGCAGCGCACGAAAATTGCCAGCCTCGCAAGTTCGCACGCTCGCTGTTCGTCAACTTCGACGGGGTCAACCAAGTGTGTGTGTGTTATTGCCAAACGGTAATTCTCCGAACCGCACGAGAGGGTGAGAGAACGTATCACGATTCATTTTCTCGAAAAAGTCATCGATGCTCATATTATATGTAAGAGCTGGTCTCAGCGGCAGGGGATGGCAAGACACCACGGCCGCGTTGGGTTCAATCGACGCCCGACTGACCGTTCCTTTTTCCCCGAAGCCCATTCGACTGAACCACATCAGTTGGAGAGGGCGAGAAGAGTTGAAGAAGAGAGACTTGTCTGCACAAGTGGTAACCTTTTCCGACGCCTTAATACCTTCTGCACGAGTGACCACTTGGCACGTACGTGGGCTGAGGAAAGGCGTGCAGATTTCTCCTCCGCCTTCCCAACCCCTCCTCCTACTCCTCCCCCTCCTCCTCCTCCTCCTCCTCCTCTTCTTCCTCTTCTCATCCCCTCCTCCTCCTTTGTTTTATTGCTATCACTGATTACTTATGTTATATTTCATATAAGTCCCTTCTTTTAATTTTGTATATAAGATTATTGTTTTAAAGACCCAATACAACATGGGGACGATCGGAAAACATCGATGTCCACAGATTTTCCTCTTATTTACACAGTTTGTAGATGGTCATGATAGAATCCTCATCTTGAAAATATTACGGTCTGGGATGCTGTACTCAAACATCGCGTGTAAAATGTTTTCTCGCGAGTGAAAACTATTTCTTATACTACAGGCTATAGGCTGGTCCGTGAACCGTGATGGTTTTTTGCATTTGTTTTCTTTCTCAGATTACCATTATTTTCAGCCAAAACCTTCGCAGTATTGCTTTTTTGGAATGCTGAATGAATAAACACATAAACTGTGGCAATCTTTTGACATTTACCAATGTTGTATAGGACCTTTAATGTCGCTTATTTATAAATATACTCCCAAAACTTTGCAAAGCAGACAAACATGACTGGTGATTTAAACAATTTAATAAATACATTTTCTCTTGAAAACACAAACAAGTCTTTCATTTCGTTTTCCTGCTAAATTTTCGTTTAGGTCTTCGTCTACCTCTTTCCATACACCTCCTCATCCTCTTTCTCCTCTTCGAATTCGTTTTGCGCTTCGTCTTCGTCTTTGAACGATCTGAGTGCCGTAGCCGAAAAGAAACATCCAAACAACAAGGCTGTAATAAATGGAATGTTCTCCGATCGAGCAAGAGGGCCGTCATTCGTAACTCTCCCTCTTCCCAAACCCCGACAACACCAGAGGGATTAAAAAAAATACTGTGAGCGCGTGTGAATAAAGCCATTCCAACTGACGCGAAGCGTGGCTCAACAACGCGTCTATAATTCGATTTGATGGCGCAAAACACGTAGACGCAAAATCCGATTTGAAACCAATTAGAAATCTTCGGGCTGATGGAATAAAAAAAAAAACGTAGGAGGAGGGATCGAGTACTCCCTTATATAACCGGATGATTGTGTGCGGTGGCTGAAAACGGATGCCTCGGCAATGGCAAGAGAGAATAGTCATCCTTGGGTCGTAAGAGAGCGGTTTATAATATGGTGGGGTTTGTTCACGCCTCTGCACGTGGAGAGACCGGCTGGGTTGGGCAACCGAAGCAGGGGAGATTGAGATGAGTTACGGCCCGTTGCTAATGGTGGTAGAATGCGAGTGGTCTAACGGGCTTAAATCTAAGCCGTCGGAGAGGGGTTGCCGTTGCTCCCTTTTTTAAAATTTGATATAGAGACACGGATAACCGAATTGGAAAGGTCATAATCAACTGGTGATGTTATACATCAGTTGAAGAGCGTCAATGACTAGGCCTACGTTGTATACGGAAATACCATCGGGCAAAATCATTGGTCCAACACTTTCTCTGTTGTTATTTTTTCATCAGCAACGGTGGGCGTTCGGGATTGGTTTGGACGGTCACAATCCAACTATATGACTTCCACTGGCCAATGATGTAACCAGTCGGTATTTTGACAATTTGTTTTCCCGACATACTAAGGGATACTGCTTGCGAAATTGCAACAACAATTTACTTCGCCATTTGCGTAGATCAAAATGAGAACGTCTGATAAACCACTGGGGCAGCTATGGTTCAGCATTGCCGGTTCGCACTGAGCCTAGCCAGTGTCCAAGGCGGTCTCTCCGGTACGGCACCGGTGCAGATATCCAGGCCACATGTACGCAAACCACGGCAATTTACCATGCCTGCCGGATCCAAGCTGCATACACGGCTCGCAGGCCAAGCCGCTGCCATCCCCGACACAGCATGCAGTCTGTGTCCGTACCTGACACTATGAACATCTAAATGGTGAAAATGGGGTGAAAATGTCATTTAGCAGTGAAAAGAAAATTCACCGTGTTTTCACCCCTATTTCATGGCACACAGTTAGCCAAGACATGTTCACAGTGTTTTCGCCAGTGGTCTTCCAGGCCACATTCCTGGCGGTAAATGGCTAGAGGCAATTTAGAAGTATATGGGAGTGACAGGTACAAGGACACAATACAGTACCTCTATGGGGGCTGGTGGTCTCTACTGGTAATTGAATTAGCCATCCCTCAAGGCTGGAGCTTGCCACCCTAGATATTCACGTTTTTTTTCACGGTCTCATTAGTGACCTAAAGATGTCCTTATCAGGTCAGAGAGGCGATTAGTTTCACAGTGAATTCACTGTAAAATACACCGTGAAATCACAGCGACTTTTTAGTTTCACTGCGAAATGACATTTTCATCCCTTTTTCACGGTTTAGATGTTCATAGTGTGATTGTGTACGACCGTGTACGAAGAACGAGCCCTCGAGTGCGGACCAGGAAAAGGCTCGCAAAGGCTCGCAAGCTATGGGCGGGGCAGGGGGTGGAGTGCGCAAGCTATGAGCGAAGAAAGGGGCTACATTTCACTGGCAACGGTATTGCGCCAAGCAACATACAGTAAGCAACATACAGTATTTTATGGAGGACTGGGAAACATGTACTTTGCGTTCATTCTGGGGATTGGGATGGTCTCCTCGCTATGCAGACTCGCCGTCTTCTGTTGCTTTCTCATCGCTGGGCTGTCCATAGATAATCGAGTCTTGTGAGATATCTGAAACAGTCTACATAAGAGTTTACATTTCTATACTTTCCTGAAAATTTAGCGTCTGTGCCGCTTGCTGCGAAATCGGTCAGTGGCTTAGACATACCGCCACACCTTGCACGATTCAGTGATTTCATTCAAATGCTAATCCTCGCTACGGTTAGCCCAACGAAAATATATAACGTACCAGTGCTCTTGCAGTTTTTGTTAAGTTATCATAGTCGTTCAATGGACCAAATTTGGCACACAGCCCCGCCCGTTAATTTGAGAAGTCATAAACTGAGTGATATTGATATACCATTTTAGTCGTCACTTATAGCTACATGTACAAAATGTAGACGTGTGCCATATTTCCGGGTAAATGGAAACGACATGTCAAAGGTGGCCACACCATGTACCACCCAAAACCCCTGTATTCATCTGAGATTTAATCTAAAACTACCATTCAACTTCAACTACTATACATTCACACCATAGGTTTCCATCTCAGTTTAACTCATCCCTTTCAGACAAAATACACTTTGATACGCAGAAAATATAATAGGCCTATTAATTATAAAAAGGGGCTGACTTTTCAATCATAGTTGGACCTTTCCAATGAAAAATATTGTATAAATTACTCAGGTTTTAAAAGTCTTTTACACTGCGTTTACACTTGATCTCGGAACGAAGGATCAGATATCCTCCTTGCGGGATCAATTGTAAACGCAATGTTAGTCGACTGATGATAGTTGTTGTTGGTTGCTAGCTCAGAGAAGACAAGTGCAGTATTTAGCACGGCTGTTTCATTAGCCTCAAATGTTGACTGATGCCTAGGAATCTTACAGGCCACTCTTGCTCTGGCAAGTCTATGTCGCTAGTCCGTATGCACCGATGGAAGGAGATATATAACAGGACCGACATATGACGCTTAACCACCGTCGTTGAGCCATGCTGGTACCCCGTAAATCGTGCGGGGACTATACCAGGACGTGTTTTGTAAACCACCGTATAGATTAGGCTTAGGGCGCTACGGTTAGGGTTATGGTTACGGTTAGAGTTACAATTCGGGTTGGGTTAGAGTTAGGATTAGGATTAGGATTAGGGTTAGGTTCAGGATAAGGGTTGTTAGGGTTAGGATTAGGATAAGGGTTAGGGCTGTTTCGTGCTTGTGCCTGTAACTACCTCAGAAATGAATGAAAGAATGAATGAATGAATGGGGGAGGCCTCAGCAAAACCTGGCTTCGCGCATGCGCACTTATAGCTATAGCCACGGTGGTTAAGTGTCATACGTCGTGACGCTTATATGCCTCGATGGAAGCCATTCCCCACATGCATGAAATTGTAGCGATTTCTATGCTGTACACTGAACGCCGAAGCACAGCTCAACGTGGCAGGCTGCGGTAACAAACGGTTTTTCATTCATACACTACACACATCACACTACAACTACTATACACTACAGACCAATTCGACCCCGTCTACGTGGTCACGGCCATGTCTGGGGGGCTCTTAGTCTCACATACCAACCCCTTTGTGTATCAGTCACATGACAGGCACATACAAAGGGTTGTGGTGCCGTGCACCAGCTATGGCGGCTTCAGTAAGGATTCCCCGAATGGGTCTACAGACTACAAGTACAGTCCGTGTACTGCGTACTCGTATAACATTTATTATATAGTGTTCGTGGCCCTAACCTTTCGCAAGAGAACTTGCTCAATTTAAGTCATGGTTCCTTATGTTAAATACCCATGGAACTGTTCAGAATAGTTATTTCCTATGCCACATGTGACACACTATATTTGATATATTATAGTCTTGTCTTATTAGAATTTCACTTGGAGTGTATGTTTTGTCATGAAATTTGGGGCAACTTTTGCATGCAGCATATAAATGTGCTATTGTGGTTCAAATAATTATACGTACATTTTCAGAGTAGAACATAAAGTGAATTGACGATTTATTTAAGCAATTCATGAAAATAGTAAATGAAATTTAGTCTAAAATGATTTTGAAGTAGCATTTTGAATGTAGATCAGGGCGTGTGCATCTAAAGAAAATATCATTCTCTTCGATATGAAAAACCCGACGCATAATACGCACAAAATGTGGAAATGTTAAAAAATTGCCAAAATACAAATATTGAAAGTGACAAAAAGTCACGAAATTAAAAGTACTGTCCAGATTTCATAAAGATATAAACTATGAAATGGCAAACTCATGTTTCCCCCGACATCAATACAGAAGGTCTGACGTTTTGATCAGAAGATTATTTTCTCCACCCTGCAAGGAAACATTCCTTGCTCTGAGATAGGCATACCATTCTGCTCATAATTATGAGAAAGCTCGTACTAGGGTCGAAACGCCAGCCCTTCCATACTGATGTGGGAAAAAAAAACATGTGTTTACCCAATTTACGGTATCTCTATGTAAAGTGTATAGGACTTCCATTTTTTTGTGTGAGTTCCCCAACGCCCGACTATCCATTGCATCGTGATGGGCTAGCCTGGCAGTGATATGAGCCCGAGCGTAAGTCTTAATCGTAGCTAAAGGCGACGCTTTCATCCCTAATCTCCTGCCAGAATCTCACTCGGGGGAGTTTGGAAGGAGCTCCCCTCTCCACAAGCCCTTTTTTTCACTGGTACCCCGCGAGGCTGTGTTTCCTGCTTCTAATACTCGCCCCGTGCAATTCCTATGAGTTAATTGGTACACGGACGCGTGACCTCAGCTCAAAAAAATCATATGGTGTTACTGTTATAGTATGTTCCTGTTTTTCTCCCTTCTTGTGCGTGCCCCGCGAAGTGTATATCGTGGCTTACTCCTCACATCACATACCGTAGCCATTTCTCCGCTATTCCCTGGCGATTTTACGTTTTCTCCCCAGTCGACCATAAGTACGGCTCAACGGCCATTCTGATGTTCTGATCCGATAGCGACCGGTGTGGTCAGTCTCTTTCGCTGATACGTGCCGATAATATGCAGAATACCACGGCCAGTGCGCGATATATATATAGCGTGAAGTGGGCGTGCTTTTCTTTGCCGATGAGCGCCTTTCGGAAACTCGGACCCCGTAAAAACTGGCAGGTTTCAAAGTTTTCTCTGGTCTGACAAGGGGCGGAAACTACGTCAGTTGACTTCTCGTATTCACCAAGCAACTGCTAGCAGATGTTCCTCGTACACATCTCGTGTTACCGCGCTTTTTTACTCGAAATGACTTTCCCAAGGGCCCGGCTTGGTCCCTATCTCTTTCATTGAGTGTACACTCAACAACGTCACAAACAACCAAAGGTACGCCGTTTAAAAAAAATAAATAGCCAAGTTTCAACTTCAACAAAGAACCTCCAATCTGTGTTTTCAGCGTTTGATTAACACGGAATAAGTTGGAGCAAGAGCATGAGCATTTTTTTTTAGAGGGGATTGGGATCAATGCTGCATGAGCACAACGCAACACGCTATAGTCAAGCGTTCGAGAGGGAGAAATTCTACCTCCAGTTCACCAGTGCATGGTGAACACCAGGTACCAGACCACTCGAACCCGCGTATATTATAAGAGTACAGGGACATGATCGAAGCTCACCATTGCATCGACAACAATGTATAAGATGCTAAAGCAACACTGAAAACGACATTTGAAAAAGAAAGTCAACCGATAAAATTTACAGCGTTTGCCAGTAAAAGCCCACCTGTTAAACCAATTTGGTCAAACTTACAGCATTTCTAAATGAAACCTGCGACGTGCGTTGATTCAGTATCTAAATAAACGGCCCGATCATTTGGGAAGAGCAACGAATTTCACATCCGAGATTGCCTTGAACCGGTTCCCTGCAAATAACATTTTGTAGCATGGCATTAAAGGGGGAATACGTCATTTTGCAACTTGGCCAATTTACGGACATTACTTACGGTACTCACCAGGAAGCTAGTAAAAGTATCAGAAATTCTTTGAATTTGGAACGAACGGGAAGCTACCATCGGACGATCAATGGAACAACATAATGTGCCAAATTTACAAATGCCGCCCTCGTTTTCGGAAACGCAGTGGCTGTTGTTACGGCAGTCGTCCGTGTGGTTCCCCGACTTCACAGTATTTGTCAGGATGTTTAGCTCTTGGAACCAGACTATGAGCTAATAGACTGGTTCAACCAGCCTGCAATGCTGACGAAATACAATCAAGTCAGGGAACCACACGGACGACTGCCGTAACAACAGCCACTGCGTTTCTGAAAAAGGGGTTAGCGTATAGGCCCCTGATTTCGTTTCCGATGTTTTCCGGTTTGACGGATTGAGCCGAAATGACGCAGATGCGTTACATCATGGACATGCTAAGCATGGATGCGATTCACTGACCTTCGCAAATGATGTACCCTTACCTTTCAGTCAGTGTCACTGCAAACGCCTTGAGCCCAAACGCCTGCCCATCACTCAGCCAAGATTCGTCAGAAATAACACGAGTTCCTGACTCATTTGGACCGACACATTCCATCGGTCACCCTATACCATTGACCGACAACGTTACCGGGTGATATTTGGAAATAATTACCGTCGGGCTCGACTAGACTTCTTCGACAGTGCCGCAGCGGCTGTACGGACTGTTTTTTTTTTACGCGGCAATTATTATGGAGGAACCCGGGCCGTGTCTTGCAGAGGCGCGGATAGGCGGGAAAAAACGGCATCTTCGCCAAAGGCGTTCCTGGTGTGACGTTATTCGAGCGGGACGCCCACATCCTAAGATAAATAGGTATAGAGGCCGCAGGTCTAACCTCGAGCCTAGCGTGCGTCCACGGCTAAGTGGGTAGCCATTGTTTCCATCATTGTTTGCGCCTGTATACTGAAACGGCGGCCTGTAGTGACGTCAATGTAAAAAAAAAAAGGGGGGAGGGGAAATGGCGGGAGGGGGCTATTAAGATTGCGTTCGGGGTCGTCGATACCGCGTTCCAAATACCGAAAGGAAGACTACTTTATCCCTGCGGTTAGGAGATGGCACAAACGCGCTTTAAATTCCCGCCCAACCGCCTCGCACAAAATTAGCTCGCCGGAGAGCGCGCCAAATCCGCTGAGAATTGCTGGGCGGCAACTATTGCCAGTTAATTTTCTCACTCATGCCCGCCTCGACCAGACTCTACCCTCAGCTGGTCGGACTGACCACGGACGCACAGCCCCTCCAACCATCCCAAACGGTGGTATGTGAGGGTGGGGGGGGGTTGTGTTAATCTGGCTTAACCCGTTTCGCCAGTGTCCAAATTAATGACGATAGCGAGGGATATAAACCGTGCAGATTGCCACACAACCTGTTCCCCACACTCACTGCACCCACCATGCCTTATACAGCTTACAGAAACACGAGACAGAAAGGGAAGAGAGAGAGAGAGAGAGAGGGGGGGGGGAGAGGGGGAGATGGAATGGGAGACAGAGAGTGGAGAGTGGATAAGGTGGAGAGGAGAGGGAGAGAAGGCAAGGGAGAGAGACAGAGAGAGAGATGGAGAAGAGAGAGAATATACAGAAATATTGAGAGAGGGGAGGATGAGAGGAGTGGAGAGTAAGAGGGGGAGAGGAAGGAGAGGAGAGGGAGGGAGAGTGCATGGGGAGGTGAGAGAGAGGGGAGAGTGGGAGAGGGAGAATTTGAGAGAGATGGGAGAGGGAGGGATTGCTAAGTAAGGGGAGAGGGAAAGAGAAAACGAGCAAGAGAGACTTAGAACAACGAAGTCTTCATTCTAAAGCGGGAGTAACTGTCCGCCATAGCGAATTCTAGCAACGCTTCCCCCACGAATTATCTCGACAAGAATGCACCACCTGCCATGTGTGTTCGTGAACAGTTCAATAATTGGGTAAAGAAAGGTGCATCTAAAAGTGACGTCATGCAAATTCCTCATCTACGGCCTGCGCTTTCTATGTCTAACCATGAAGGGAGGAACCATGACAGTTGCAATACAAATGCCTATACGATCCATTCACTCAAAACCGATAGAATTTCACTCCATTCGATTGAACCAGCAAGACCCATGTTTCAAGGAAGTTCTCCATGCATGGGATTGGTGGAAGATGCGGTTTTGTCCGTGCCTTCGAATTGCCTGATCTTCAAGGGTGAACTCGGAGAGAGTATGTTTGTCTCATGTGGAAACCCAATCTTCGGATTCCAATGTCCCGACTGCTTCTGTCAGGAGACTGCAGGAGGCGCGGTAAGACCACGGTGGATGAAGATTGGTAGGATACGAAATCTGTGCTCCTTGCATTCCCAGTCTTTAGTTTTCGAAGGCCGTGAATCCCTTTAACATTCTTTCGCTTGTATAATACCTCCGGTGGCCTGTTCCCATCAACTGCTGGAGCCCCATGGCTCTGTTTTGATGTCCCTTTAAATGTATTAAAATTGGCAATTTTTCTCAATCTCTTTCCCTCCCTCTCGCTCTCTCTCTCTCTGTCCGCCTGTCTCTCGGTCTCTCTCCACCCTCTCTCTGTCCCCCTCTGTCTCCCTCCCTCGATCTCGCTCTCATTTTCTCTCTTCACCAATCTCTCCGTCCCTTTCTCTCTTCCTCTCCCTCCACCTCTCTCTCTGTACCCCTCTCCCTCTCTTTCGCTCTCTCTATTTCTCCCCACCTATCTCTTTGTCCCCTCTCTATACACCTCTCCCTGTCCCCTCTCTCGATCCCTCCCTCTCCCTCTCTATCTATGTATCTCTTTTTCCCTCTCTCTCTCCACCTATATCTCTCTCTGTCCCCCTCTCTCCATCTCTAGAAATGTTTATCTATAATTCTACCTATTCCGTCTTTTCCAGTTTGTCTCTCCGCCTCTCACACTCTATACTTGCCTCTCTCTCTCGTTTTCTCGTCAAGTCAACCCCAAAAGACACCCGCCAGTCGGAAACAAAATAAGCCGGGTCACGACCTGCCTTGCTAGAGTAGCAATTGCACTCTTCAGCCTCGACTCCAGATTGGCGATGCTGGGGCGCGGCTATCAGCGCGCATTAGTGACGCCAGACTGACAAAATGTGCCCTGAGCCCGGGGAACGAGGATCGATGTGATGCTAAGCGGGCTCGCGGGGTCGTTCTCGCCGTCTCTCGTGGGATTTGTGGGGGTAGGGGGCTGGCCCTATTGCCCTAATGTCACTTTGGACTAGATTTCTGAAGATCGCTCTCCAAACACGTGTTTGGTGAGCCCTCGTTTTGGCAGTTGACTGCACTGAGCGAATGGTGAGTAAAAATGTCAATGACGTACAATGTTAATTACAAGTGTATCGAATAAGAAACGCCTCTGCTTCCTTTTTCTCTTTGTCCCTGCCTCTGCCTATGTTTCTGCCGAAGCATGTGTCTCTGCCTCTGCGTCTGCTCCTGTCCCCGCCTCTGCCTTTTCCCCTGCCTCTGCCTCTGCCTGTGACTCTGCCTTTGCCACTGCCTCTGTCCCTGCCCCTGCCTCTTGCTCTGACTCTGCCCCTACCCCTCTTACTGCCCCCTGCCCCTGCCTCTGCCTCTGCCTCTGTCCCTGCCCCTGACCCTGCCCGTGCCGCTACCCCTGCCCGTGCCCCTACCCCTGCCCCTGCCATTGCCCCTGCCATTGTCCCTGCCTCTGCCTCTGCCTCTGCCTCTGCCTCTGCCTCTGCCTCTGCCGCCTCTGCATCTGCCTCTGCCTCTGCCTCTGCCTCTGCCTCTGCCTCTGCCTTTGTCCCTGCCCCTGCCCGTGCCCCTACCCCTGCCATTGCCCCTGCCATTGCCCCTACCTCTGCATCAGCCTCTGCCTCTACCTCTGCCTCTATATATTCCTCTGCCTCTATACCTATTCCTCTGCCTCTGACTCTGCCTCTGACTCTGCCTCTGTCTATGCCTCTATATCCATTCCTCTGCCTCTGACTCTGCCTCTGACTCTGCCTCTGTCTATGCCCTTACCTCTGCCCCTACCTCTGCCTCTGCCTGTGCCCCTAACTCTGCCCCTACCTCTGCTCCTGCATCTGCCTGTGCCTCTGCCTCTGCCTCACTTGTGCACACTTAAACAGACCTCAGGCGAGAGAAAAGAAGAACACGGGCAACCAAAGCACAATTCAAATAAACCGAACAATACAGCAGAAGAAGGCAGCCTCTGGTGAGCTCTCCCTCTGAATGGCAGCCAATAACAGTCCCGCCCAGCATACGGTACGTACGTACGGGCAAACCACACTCGACTCCAAGGTAAATACATTTGGACAACCAAATACGAGATTGAGGACACACGATATCGTCTGATACACGATACCGGTGTTTGTCTGGGCGTGTGTTCGATAGGATATGAAACGCCCTGCAGGTGAGTAAAAAAACGAGGAGACGCGGAGAGAAGAGTTTAATAACGAGGCTAGGAGGGTATCAGTCACCGCCGTCATTCTCGAAACGCTCCAAATACGGTTTCTAGGTGGGCCGCGTTCGGTCCGCCTACGATCAATATACCAAGAAGCCTGGATTTATCGACCGCAATACAACACCAAGTCCACCTCAACTTGGTTGGTTAAGCAGTCCCTTCAGACGTCACGCCCAAGATCTGTGTTATCTTTCACTTCGAAGCTGGCCATATGACAATGCACAGAGTCCACAGTGCAAACCTCACATGGGGATGTCCAAACCCTTCTTAAATTGCATCCATACCGACGGGCATCATCAAATGATTAATGAGCGAAGGTCTGTATGCAAGCCATTCTTAAAGATGTCTGGAGTAGGGGTCGCGGGTTCGAATCCCGCTCGAGCTGTCTGTCTGTCTGTCTGTCTGCATGTCTGTCTGTCTGTCTGTCTGTCTGCATGTTTGTCTGTCTGTCTGCGTTTTAAATCCATGCGGACACACATACCGATTTTCGTATACTTGTGGAGACAGTGCTTCGTTAACGTGCACTATACAACCGTGATATACAAAAATGTTGCAAACTGCCTACTGACTGCTTACCAAAATAAAAAATCTCAAAATTTAGTGGGCCTTACGTTTCGATCCTAGCAGTACCTTTCTGCCTTTGAGAAACCGTGTGAGAAACGATGGTTTATAACTCAAAGAGTCGGGGCGGATTCCGCACCTCTGTACTTTTTGTTATAGCGTCTCAGTCGGTGTTTTTTTTTCCTGCGTGTTGAGGCTTGATGACCTTTTTGGCAATCTTCTTGGGCACATTTTGACACCAACTTTATTAAAATTGGAGGTGCCGTTCTCTCACAATGTTTTTTTTTCAGGGCCATGGTATAGCTTGACGGATTTTTTTCCATTGACTTACACTACATAAAACCATAGCATCCAAGGTACATAGGGTATTTCTTTTCAAGATTCTTTGGCATAATAAACAAATTGTATACAAATGTTCATTATGTAGTTCTCTATCACCCTGCAAAATATCATTCGAATCTATAATTCAACGATCTAAAGAGGGGGGGGGGTGGAATCCGCCCCGCCCCCGGCTGTGAGATGGTCACAATAACCCGGCTCTTTGAGGGTTGACAGTGCTGCCATTTCAACCACATTCAACCAATTTCCCGTGTAGAAAATAGGACCGTATGTCATTTATATATAACACGGCGGATTTCTTTCTCATCACAAATTTCCCGTTTTGAGTTACAGTATTTCCCAAATATGTTAACCTTGTGGAGACCTATACACCTTTACAATTTTCCTGTGGAGACCTATTCAAACTATTGTCTTTAGGTCGCCACAAGGCGCTATAGATTCGCGCCCAATCGGATAAGGCACTAAGCACACGCTGCAAAAACTACACGTGGGGGAAGTCGAAACCCCCTCTCAAATTGCAGCCATACCCACTGACATACCCAACTGATGGGAGAGGAGCAGAAATGAATCAATCCGGGACCAAACCGGGATTCGAACCAGGCTTCGGGTGTAACTCTGCAGCGCCATGCACTACCGACATCTACAATGAGGCGCAGGCCTCCCCCCCCCCCAAAAAAGGTAGACAGCTGTATTTACACGCTGAGGGCGGGGCTCGAGGTACCAGTGCAGATGGTAGTGCAAACTAAGAATTAAAGTACACAACGTTCAACTACGAGTAGCCATGGGGGAAGGCCTCGTTATCAAGAACAAAAGCGACGGCGAGCAGAAGGCGACTTGACGGCGACTGTCGACGGCGAAAAGGTCAAGGGAGACCATGAAAGTCAAATGCGACCTCCGCCCGGGCGAGTTACCCGGAGATTGCCGCCGTGCGCGTGCTAATGCCTTGCAAATGCAAGTCACCGGCCGATCGAGAAATGCCGCCGGCTTCTTCACGCATTCGGAGCCGGTAGGGTGGGGGTGGGGAGGGGGGTTAGGGTCAACCGGTCGCAGGCCCCGAAGCACTCCGGTGGCAGTTGCTCGAAATTCCGCCGATTGCCCGACAGCGATATCTTTTTGGGGTTTGGGTTGG
Source organism: Luidia sarsii (assembly GCA_949987565.1). Lineage (NCBI taxonomy): Eukaryota > Metazoa > Echinodermata > Asteroidea > Paxillosida > Luidiidae > Luidia > Luidia sarsii. The sequence goes on along the minus strand of OX465103.1, from coordinate 24,250,181 downwards.
GTTTTTTTTTCTTAGAGGGGTTAAGGGAAGATAATGCCGTCACTCAGACGCGTGAATATCTTGCATTCAGCGATCGATTGATCTGTGTTGAACAGTGATCCAATCCCGATAATATCCCATAATATCGCGATCAGCTGCCCCTTACCCACCTAGGGAAAGAAAAACCTCAAGATATATGTTAATTGATTCATCATCACCACTGGACCAAAATTATGTCCAATTTCGAATCTAAAAAAAAAGAAATGTCAAAGAAAAGTATAAATGGACCGGGACTTCAGTCCTACACCTCTTGTATTTTGTGCTAGCGCTCTTACCATCTCAGCTATCCAGCCCTCAGAGGGTGGCCTTCCCCAAAAAGTCAACTAGTCTATGCCGGCGGTGGGGGCACCCGTCAGAAGCATCTAACCATTAATCACACTTCAAATAAAAGCAAACCATTATTATTTCATTTCAGTCGGCGACGGCCGGGTCACAAAAAAAGCGTGTTGAATTGACACGGCGATGCTCCAAATATCGAAACACCAGGATCGTCAGTGTAAGCCAGTGGCCTCGTCTAAACATCCCACAGTATCCACGGTGAATTCTAAGGAGATCCAACGCGCACAAAACCTGCCGAGACCGCGCGCCCGCCGTCAATATTCAATTAAGCGCGCCAACTCAATAGGTGTCTATTCTGGTTACTCGGAGGTTGTCCGCACGGAATCCGGTCTGCCCAATTATCTTCGGCCTGCTAAAGCAACAATTCCGCTGCAGGCGGCTCGTGGAATAATAATCGGCACGGTTCAAAAGCCCCAGGCCCCCACCAGACCCCTCCCCCCCCTCCCATCGCCCACAAATTTGGGCTTGAACGCCATCTACTTCTATCTAGCTCTTTCCTTTTTTTTGGGGGGGGGGCGTTTTTCCAGCGCTTCGCGGCGCGCTACTCTTACAAAAACACACAGATATTGCGAGTGTTGGCTCTGCTCCAATCGCATTCGCAACTGGCAATTGCGTACGCTCGAGTACGGAGTCCCACGAGTGCCATACCACTCCACATTCTACCAATTTCGGCTCGTCCTAAGGCTCGCCATGTTGTACAGTACAGTACAGTTTAGGTCCTCATTTTGAAGCTTTAGGCTTCATATGAGTCAGGACTCCTAGGTAGGAGCCTGGTGAAACCAGTCTTCGACTGTGTTTCTCTTTTAATCTGCTCAATAGAGAGATCACCCAGTAGTCCTGAGATACCTATCCAGGGATCTCGATAGTATAGGACTCTAGGGATAAAACATAAACTAAGCTTGGTCAAATTTGTATTTTCCCTACGACATATATGAGCTATGTATTTCAGATACTGGACATTAATATAATCCCGTAGTGGTTGACTTTTTGTTATGCGCTCTAGATCAATATTAGCAAAGTACGGTACTTTATTTGGGGCAATCCGCACGGAGCTTTTGCAGTGACAGTGGCGGGGAGTTGTTTTAACGGAAAAGATGTGATTCGAGGAGTTTCTCTTATGTGTTTCTCTGTTTCTCTGTTTATTTGTCCCTCTTTCTGTATCTCTGTCTCATTTTGCATATTGCTCTCTCTGTCTCTCTGTGCCTGCATGGAGGACGAACCACGTGGACAAACCAATTGGGATAGCCGAATTAATCCTAAATTATCCAATTGACCTGATATTCTTTACACCCTAAGCGACAAACATAATTGTGTGCCAGTTCAAACCCTCAAATACCTCAATAGGAAATATGTATTTTCCCGTTCTCCCATATTTCATAAACGCACGAATTTCACACAATCCTTCACATTGTCAGATATACTGGCTAACGTAATGAAATTATTTCAAAATGCAATAACGTGATATCCTTGACATTTTACTCGAATCGTCTATCTTGAAATAGACCGACAAGGCTAAAGATCTTGACAATTCGTGAAAATGAAACTAGCAAATAGAACACCTTGGTCACCGTAGTGATGCTGTCCGTCTTAGCCGTGAGAAAATGTGGATGAAGCGTCTTCGAACTAATAAACCACAGTCTCAACATCTAATGTCTAATGACTTCTAATGACTAACACCATACGTGCTTTCTGATAATCCTTCTTTTGTGTTCACTCCTCCACACTTCTGTCTTTGATCTATCCCCCTCTTCTCACCAATCCCTACCCTACTCCTTGCCCTTCCCTTTGATCTCACCCTACCAGCTTCACTCTTTGTCCTTTGTTTCTCACCCGTGTCCTATTCACTCGCTCCCCCTTCCTTCTTGTACATGTAAATGTTTTGTCCTGAACAGTCTGCCTTTGAGAAAGGTCCTGCTAGGATCGAAACGTCAGGCCCACTACATTTTGAGATTTAGAAAAAAAACCAATGGAAGAGCAAAGGGAAATCGTAGGAAAGAAATGCACCATCCATGCACACGGTATTCATGACGCTGTTAGAATTAATGTGGCGAAGTGCAGAGGTACGGTCTTGTATAATACCTACGTGTACCGATCGCATTCAAACCAACATTCATCCGCACGCGGCCATTACCTATAGCCTACATGCACTTGCTGACAAACACACACAGTGAATAGTCACACACAAGCCTAGCTCGCTCTCTTTCCACAATGAAACACTGCATTCATCTAATAGGATTATAGGCCACGTCTCCTGTCTATTTTCCACCAAATACAACCTTGACCCGTCTCTGTTTTTTTTTCATCTCTGAAATGAAATCATTACAAACCGCAGCGTGGATTAGAGTTGTTTTTATCCCGTCACAGCGCTCTTAGTCGTACGGTAAAAAAAATCGATAGCCGGATAGGCGGGTCCGTGACCGACAGGGCTCATAGCAATTACCGTTACCAGTAACTGTGACCTCAGCGCCGTTCGGTCGGCCAATATGCCGCCACACAAATGCAAGTGAAGCCGCGTTCGGTATCCTAACCTCAGTTGTGAAGATCCAGATTCTTGCCCTTCCCTAGGGCAGTCATCAGTTGATATCAGGTAGGCCTATGAGTCTTTGCAGGCCAGGGTAAGGCTTGCTACAATGCCATTTGGGACATCTTCTCATATGAAGAGGTTTCCACGGCCAGATTTTACTGGCCCAGTGCCAGAATGTACTCGCCAAGTGCCAGAATATACTTGCCAAGTGCCAGAATATACTGGCCAAGTGCCAAAATATACTGGCCAAGTGCCAGAATATACTGGCCAATTGCCAGAATAATTATACAGTCTTAGTGCATATACTGGAAAGTACCAGAATATACTGGCCCAGTGCCAGAATATACAGGCTAAGTGCAAGGACATACTGGCCGAATACCAGAATATACTGGCCAAGTTCAAAAATATACTGGTCAAGTGGCAGAATATACTGGTCAAGTCCAAGTCATTAGAACATACTGCCCGAGTGGCAGAATAAATATGTCAGGTGTCCGAAAATCCAATGTACTCGCCAAGTGGCAGAATATACCGACCAAGTGCCTGAGAATAAACAGGATGTAATTACGATGGCGCAACGCCGTGAAGAGAGAGGGGAACGTTAGGAGAATGGTATATAATTGACAAATCATTTACTTTATATAACAAAATGATTGAATTTGATTAATCACTCAGGAGGACTCCTGGAAAATGGCATGAGGTGTAAGGCTTTGAAGATGAGGAATATTATTATACGGTAAGACTTGAGATGGGGTGTCTCATTTGGGAGGAGGTATATACGGCTCTGAAAAGACGGTCTATAAAATAGAATAACAAGAAAGTCAAACTGCTATCTACAAGAGTTTTGGAAAACAACCCTCTTCATCAAAGAGATGTTCACATGGTATTCAGCCTAATTTCAAAAAATAGAAACATATGTATCTTAAAAAAACCATGGTGGGAAGTCCATCGCGAGCGATGAAGACATCGGTGACGCCTCATATGACAGCGCAAGCCAAAGTGATTCGCACATAATATGAGTGCACACTTAGGACGTGCTACAGCAGTCTGCAGGTCAGATCTCCTTGCGAGCTTGTCGCTTCTGGTCTTGGTCCTGCATGCACTTTTCTATCAAAGGCTTTGCCTCCCTTTGCAGACAGCCAGTCGCCAGTCACTACGGGCACAGGCAACGGTTTCCCAGCCCTGAGTTGAAGTGGGACAGCAAAAACCTGTAAGGGATACTTTCAGGCAGTCTTTGAAGCGTTTTGAGTGAGCGTCCAATGTTCCTTGCACCAGATGCCAGTTCTGAAGAGAAAAAAAAAATCTTCGGATGATGTCGTCCATCCATACCACATCCCCAACTGTGATTGTGTAAGTACTCTTGATATAATTACTGCCACAGCTCCATTATAGGGTCAAATTACACCGATAGTTCTGTCCTCGAGAAATGTCTTGCTTGGATCGAAACGTCCGACCCTTTGAACGTTTTTGCTCGAATCTTCAACATCGAGATGTTACCCCCAAAATCATTTGCCACCGATCCGTCATTAATGAAATACACGCGACGCCATCTTCATCTCGATAGCGAACCACGCTGCCGCGGCCCTCTGCAAGAGATCCGCATGCGGCACTGACATTAGCCGATCTACTCCACTGGGACGGCTGAATGTTTACAGGCATAACAATGTCGCCACCTTTGACGGTCGAGGGAAAGGCACAAGGTGACTCGAGACAACTCATAAGAGATGGCAACGTGATGTTATTTAATTCCACCCGGCCGACTGTACCGGTGTCCTGTGCAGGGGGTTGAAGCGCATTCTACTGAACTCAAAATCAAATCACATTATTTACGACACAGGGCGATATAATTTAATTTACCCTTCGCTGTACAGATTTGTATCCACCACACGACCTCGACCATCTCGGTGGTCCAGTGGTCAAGTGCACTGGATGGCAGGTGTCGCGGGTTCGAATCCTCTGCTGCCTGTCTTTTATTCAGCAGGCAATCGGGGAAAGCACCGAGCATGTAGTGTTTAATTAACGTTCTCGTTAAGTAGTGCTTTTTGAAGTACGTTCTCCCCGACGCAAACATAATTGGATCGGTTTTCGCACACACTTGATTAAGGCAAGGATATTCGACTTATTTTACAGGTGATGATGCATCAGGACCTTTTTTTTCTATAGAGCTTCACAGCTAGGCCTTATCATGAAAAGTCTTCCCTGAAGTTTGCTGAACATTCCATGCAATGCTTTTGTTTTCTTACTTGTTTTCGCATGTTGTGTGCTTAGCGTAAGATGCATTGGGTCTTTCGCTGGTAAACCTGGTAATATCAAGCAATGTATTTCAATTTTAAACACGAAGTATTATATATGATTGGGTCGAGATTGTTACACGTCGTACTGCGGGGATGTGATATACAAATGACCCGAAAAACGGGGATGTAGATGGGGACGCCGTGAGGAGCCCGAATTATCGGGACAAATCTCGAGCGTGGGGCGAGGGTGTGATAGATCATCGAGGCCTGGTCCGAGGACATGGCGGGTGCCCTGTTGCACTTCAAGACCGCACTTTTACGCTCGTTGTTGGAGATCGTGGGCGGAGAGGCGTACTGACAAACGATGAAAACCGTCCGTTCTACATATTACATTTGCTTCGACAATCAATCCCTTTGCTCCTATCGGGCCCCTGCCCTATCTCAAAGGCCGAATAGATAGACCTATAATGTGATTTTTGAAAGGCAGAATGACAAAACCAAAAAGTAGTAGGGTATGGATGGCTGAAAAAGATGAAAGCCGGTGGACAGACTAGGGGGAGATCAGAGGAAAGAGCAGGCAGTAGGGAAGGGATCAAAGGAGGAAAGCAGGTAGACAGACCAGGGTGAGATCAAAGGGAAGGGCAGACAGTAGGGAAGGGATCAAAGGCGGAAAGCAGGTAGACAGACCAGGGTGAGATCAAAGGGAAGGGCAGACAGTAGGGAAGGGATCAAAGGAGGAAAGCAGGTAGACAGACCAGGGTGAGATCAAAGGAAAGGGCAGACAGTAGGGAAGGGATCAAAGGAGGAAAGCAGGTAGACAGACCAGGGTGAGATCAAAGGAAATGGCAGACAGTAGGGAAGGGATCAAAGGAGGAAAACGGGTAGACAGACCAGAGGGAGATCAAAGGAAAGGCATGCAGGTATTAGGGAAGTGATCAAAGGAGCAAAGCCGGCAGATAGACCAAGGTGGGATCAAAGGGAAGGGCAGGCTCCACGGAAGCGATCAAAGGAGGAAAACCGTTGGACCTACCAGAGTGAGATCGAAGGGAAGGCCAGACAGTAGGGAAGGGATGACAGTAGGGAAAGGATGACAGTAGGGAAGTGATGACATTAGGGAAAGGATGACAGTAGGGAAGTGATGACAGTAGGGAAAGGATGACAGTAGGGAAGTGATGACAGTATAGGGAGGGATGACAGTAGGGAAGGGATGACAGTAGGGAAGGGGTGACAGTAGGGAAAGGATGACAGTAGGGAAGTGATGACAGTATAGGAAAGGGATGACAGTAGGGAAGGGATGACAGTATATAGGGATCAAAGGAGCAAAGCCGGCAGATAGACCAAGGTGGGATCAAAGGGAAGGGCAGGCTCCACGGAAGCGATCAAAGGAGGAAAACCGTTGGACCTACCAGAGTGAGATCGAAGGGAAGGCCAGACAGTAGGGAAGGGATGATAGTAGGGAAGGGGTGACAGTAGGGAAGGGATGACAGTAGGGAAAGGATGACAGTAGGGAAGTGATGACATTAGGGAAAGGATGACAGTAGGGAAGTGATGACAGTAGGGAAAGGATGACAGTAGGGAAGTGATGACAGTATAGGGAGGGATGACAGTAGGGAAGGGGTGACAGTAGGGAAGGGGTGACAGTAGGGAAAGGATGACAGTAGGGAAGTGATGACAGTATAGGAAAGGGATGACAGTAGGGAAGGGATGACAGTATATAGGGAAAGGATGACAGTAGGGAAGGGATGACAGTAGGGAAGGGATGACAGTAGGGAAGGGATGACAGTAGGGAAGGGATGACAGTAGGGAAGGGATGACACTAGGAAGGGATGACAGTAGGGAAGGGATGACAGTAGGGAAGGGATGACAGTAGAGAAGGGATGACAGTAGGGAAAGGATGACAGTAGGGAAGGGATGACAGTAGGGAAGGGATGACAGTAGGGAAGGGATGACAGTAGGGAAAGGATGACAGTAGGGAAGGGAGGACAGTAGGGAAGGGAGGACTGTAGGGAAGGGATGACAGCAGGGAAGGGACGACAGTAGGGAAGGGAGGACTGTAGGGAAGGGATGACAGTAGGGAAAGCATCAAACGGGTAAAGGGGTGGACAGACCAGAGTGAGATCAAAGGAAAAGAAAGAAGCAGAAGGCGTTTCATATTTTGTCTCTCGAATCCTTCGCTTCGTACGCCTTGCATGCACTGCCTTCGTATTCGGCCACACGACCATAGCGCCGTGTTCCAAATAATGGCGCGACATTTGAAGTCACAGCCTCGATGCGAAACAGTTACCCTTTCTTTTGGCCGGGGTCAATGCAGGCCTCTCTCGGGGGGTGTGGGGTCAGCAGAGGGAGGCATCCCGCGGTACCGTGTACAAGGATCGCATCGACGTCCTTCCATTCCACTGGGGCGCATCAGATGTCACGAATCAGCGACGATTTCGGCTCGGGAATGTTGCATCCCCTCTGGGGCAGAGGCTATAAGGTGGCCCGAATGCTTGCCCTGTCACGCCTATAAAACAGAATGGGTATACCGAGTTCACCCCCTCCCTCCCAAGCTCCCCTCTTTTTTTTCTGTTTTCGACCTCGCCGAGCAAGTGCCCAGGGATGGAATGGAGCCGTGATCGAAGGCGGGTGAACGGTCTCCGCCGGGCAGCCCCGACGCGCGGTCGGTGTTAAAGGCGTTAAGACGCCTCGGTTAAAGGAGAGTTCCTCAGGAGGGAAAACGATCGGCCAGCGATCGACAGGCGAAGGGGGTGGATTCCATTGCGATAATGTCTTCAGTACCCACGGCGAAAAAGTCCCTACGAGGCGCGTTAAAGGAGTGGGTGGTGGGCTAATCTCAGTGATTTTCCCTTCAGTTACTTTTTTCTTTTACTTCTTCCTTCTCTTCTTTTCCCAGCCCTTAAATCCAATTAATATTTGGTGTCGTCTAATAAATTATTGTGTAGCATGACCATTTTCTCAAAGCCAAATGAAAAAGGACCTGCCGAAACGTCATGCGTTTATGTTACCAGTGTAAATCAGTATACTGTACATCATTTCTTTCAGTAAGTGGTTTTGGTACCAATCGATGTATGAAAACAATAAAGTATAGAAACCTATACTATATTTGGTAATTGCGATCAGTAGTTTGGTTGGAACCAACTGTTTAATATCACTCTATTATTAAATGCACTTACATAATACTTATTTCTTTGACGGGCAATACAAAACCGATTAGCGGCCATTCGGTGACTCGCTTCATGCTATCCACTCACTCAGTGGTCAGTACCTAGGCCTACTTCTGATTGGTTCACTAATTGGTCTACTGATTGATCAACCGATTGGTCAACTGATTGGTCCACTGACTAGTCCACTGATTGGTCCACTGATTGACCCACTGATTGATCAACCGATTGGTCGACTGATTGATCCACTGACTAGTCCACTGATTGGTCCACCGACTGTCAATTAAATGGTCCCTTGATTGGTCCACTGATTGATCCACTGATTGGTCCAGTATTTGGTCCACCGATTGGCCCGCTGATTGGCCCGCTGATTGGCCCACTGATTGCCCCACTGATTGTCCCACTGATTGGTCCACTGATTGGCCCACTGATTGGCCCACTGAAGAGTTCACTGGTTGACCCATTGATTGGCCCACTGACTGGTCCACTGACTGGTCCACTGATTGTCCACGGATTGGTCCACTGATTGGCCCGCTGATTGGTACGCCGATTGGCCCACTGATTGGCCCACTGATTGGTCGACGGATTGTCCACTGATTGGTCCACCGATTGGTCTACTGACTGGTTCACTTATTGTCCAACTGATTGTCCACTAAATGGTCCACCGATTGGCCCTCTGATTAGTCCACCGATTGGTTCACTGCTTGGTCTGCTGACTAGCCCACTGACTGGTCCACTGATTGTCCACTGATTGGTCCACCGATTGGTCCACTGACTGGTTCACTTATTGTCCAACTGATTGTCTACTAAATGGTCCACTGATTGTCCACTGATTGGTCCACCGATTGGTCCACTGACTGGTTCACTGATTGTCCAACTGATTGTCCACTAAATGGTCCACCGATTGGCCCTCTGATTGGTCCACCGATTGGTTCACTGATTGGTCTGCTGACTGGCCCACTGACTGGTCCACTGATTGTCCACTGATTGGTCCACCGATCACTGACTGGTTCACTTATTGTCCAACTGATTGTCTACTAAATGGTCCACCGATTGGCCCTCTGATTGGTCCACCGATTGGCCCTCTGATTGGTCCACCGATTGGCCCTCTGATTGGCCTGCTGACTGGCCCACTGACTGGTCCACTGATTGCCCACTGATTGGTCCACCGATTGGTCCACAGATTGACCCAGCGATTGGTCCACTGATTGGTCCACTAATTTGTCAACTGATTGGTCCACTGGTCCACGCCTTAAACTCCATCTTGCAGAGCCTCACGGGTGAGATTCGACTTTAGTAGCTTTTCGGTCCGGCGTGGTTCCTATTAATCAAATTGAAAGTGTTTTTCCACGCGCGTCTTCAGCTTCCGAACCCCCCCCCCCCCCCCGGTCGAGACGGGCCGTCAAAGCAAGCCGACGAGTTAACCTCAGAGGCTATTTCTCAACAACTCTGCTTTGATATATTCACGCGTCAAAAGTAAATAGCCTGTGACGCCGTATAACAATATGTCTGCCCCCGCAATGAATACGCAATACGGCTGTTATGATGTGTGTACATAACAGCGGCATTGCGTGGACATTTCTGTCTTGCATTCGCCTTCAGATGAAGGGGGAATTTCAAGTCCAAAGCCAACCGCTGCTCTTTACCTTAAAGGTCAACTACTGAAGACCAAAAGATGGAAAACACGATTTGGCATTAAATATGTTCATTACGTGGCGCCGCGACATTCGGACGGAGAGGGCGTTTAGTCTGGTCGCCGGGATGTGGGCTTAGCATTCACGGCCGCAGCCAGACCAAATGATATGAGCTGTCCCCCGATACCCCCATACCCCCATACCCCCATACCCCATACCCCCATACCCCCATACCCCCATACCCCCCTACCCCCCTACCCCCATACCCCCATACCCCCATACCCCCATACCCCCATACCGACACATATTAAGAGGCAGAGAGTCGGGTATATTGCGGGGCTCAAGTCAATGCGATTAGCACGGTATATGGCTTGATATAATTGACATCCAGCGGGGGAGGTGTCGGACGAAGCCGTGCCCAGATTGACTCCGTGCTGGATTTGCCCCCGTTCGGAGCAAAGCCTTACGAGAAGCCGCCCCGATCCATTCGACAATGCACGTCTTTTAATGCCTCCGTTCTTGGACAGTCTCCAATGATTCTATGCACACGTAAAACCTCGCACCAACATCGTTTTAACTATTACCATTACGCCTATATTAAGGTGCTTCACATGGCGTCACTCGATCGCCGGAGGCTCATAAGCATGTCCACAGCAGCGTCCAATTCCGCGGAAGCGCATGCGAGATAATGTCGAATCTGAGTATTTTTAGGCATCAGACATTCGATGACTCGACGTACATCCGCGTGAACTGAACGCAGACCGACAAAAAACATGTGATTGAAAAACCTCAATTGGTAAAATTATGAAAATGTTCGGTTAATGCTCAACCATATTAAGTAAGCAAGTTATTCTAAACAAAAATTGTCAATCTGAACCATTGGTCGCATTTTCAGGAACTAATTTTGATTTGATGTAATGGTTGATAGATAGGCCTATATAATGATGGCATTTATGCAGCATAGCCCGATGTATCCAATACCCATGCGATCCAAATATGTTGGGCGATGAGGGTTGGAAATAAATGGGTGCTTTGCTTGCGCGCTTCCGGTCCATATTGGCGTCGCGCTGGCAGGAGACGCGTGCGCATGAATTTTGTATGCGGGTTTTTTTTTTAATGAAGCGACACAACGCTTCACACTGCGTGCATGCCCGAAGGTCAGATGCCCAGTACTCTTTGCTCGGTGTCATCGCGCTAGCTCTCACTTACGACTGAGGGGAGCAGACTATAATATTCACCCACCGCCGTTTTCGCCGCTCTTTCTGGATAGCCGCGTGTGTTCAAACAAGGAGAGTGTCTGGGAAACCAACTCCTCGCACGAGGTTCGCTATACCAAGGAGGCCAGTATGCATGCAGTGCATTCAGTGCACGGCCAGAGCAAGTGATTACATTCAACGCGCGGGGCTCGTCTTACTGGTCATCCTATAGCCACTTGCCACGGTCACTTAGCCATCGAAGGGTCAGCGGGTAATCGGACACCCCCCCTCCCCACCACCAACAACCTTACTCCCTCCTCTGCCTCACCTCATTCCCTCCCTTGAGCACGCAGGTCCCAAGGTGCATTGCAAGACTGTAGTGCCTAATTTGCTTCGTGCTATGGACAAATTGACCAAGCTTTTGAGAGGCAGGTGCATGGTCGCGGAGGCCTTGCAACGTGCCAATATCGAGTGTTGAGTAAAGGTGAACACGGATTTGGTACGAATTCGCGTGTGTATGAGCGAGTGATGGCAAAGGTACCTATCCATTTCTTACGCATAGTGCTGTGACCGACCGCGCGAAGCCTCTATCCGTCTCTCTTTCTTTGTCTCTGCCTCAGTTTGTTTCTGAATGTTTCACTCTGCCTTTGTATCTCTACCTCTCTCCGCTTCTGGCCTCTATTTGTCACTGTGCCTCTCTGGTTCTATGGCTCTCTGCCTCTCTGCCTCTCTGCCTCTCTGCCTCTGCTTCTTTGCTTCTCTGCCTCTCTGCCTCTCTGCCTCTCCGCTTCTCTGCCTCTCTGCCTTTCCGCTTCTCTGCCTCTCTGCCTCTCCGCTTCTCTGCCTCTCTGCCTTTCCGCTTCTCTGCCTCTCTGCCTCTCTGCCTCTCTGCCTCTTTGCCTCTCTGCTTCTCTGCCTCTCTGCCTCTCTGCCTCTCTGCCTATCTGCCTCTCTGCCTCTCTGCCTCTTTGCCTCTCGGCTTCTCTGCCTCTTTGCCTCTCTGCTTCTCTGCCTCTCTGCCTCTCTGCCTCTCCGCTTCTCTGCCTCTCTGCCTCTCCGCTTCTCTGCCTCTCTGCCTCTGCTTCTTTGCTTCTCTGCCTCTCTGCCTCTCTGCCTCTCTGCCTCTCCGCTTCTCTGCTTCTCTGCCTCTCTGCCTCTCTGCCTCTCTGCCTCTGCCTCTCTGCCTCTCCGCTTCTCTGCCTCTTTGCCTCTCTGCTTCTCTGCCTCTCTGCTTCTCTGCCTCTGCCTCTCTGCCTCTGCCTCTCTGCCTCTCCGCTTCTCTGCCTCTTTACCTCTCTGCCTCTCTGCCTCTCTGCTTCTCTGCCTCTCTGCCTCTCTGCCTCTCTGCCTCTCTGCTTCTCTGCCTCTCTGCCTCTCTGCCTCTCTGCCTCTCTGCTTCTCTGCCTCTCTGCCTCTCTGCTTCTCGGCCTCTCTGCCTCTCTGCCTCTCTGCCTCTCTGCCTCTCTGCCTCTCTGCCTCTCTGCCTCTCTGCCTCTCTGCCTCTTTGCATCTCTGCCTCTCTGCCTCTCTGCCTCTCTGCCTCTCTGCCTCTCTGCCTCTCTGCCTCTCTGCCTCTCTGCCTCTCTGCCTCTCTGCCTCTCTGCCTCTCTGCCTCTCCGCTTCTCTGCCTCTCTGCCTCTCTGAATCTCTGCCTCTCTGACTCTCTGCCTCTGCCTCTCTGCCTCTCTCATTCCCCTTTCAACCTCTCTCAGCCTCCCTCTGCCTCCCTTCCCTTCCCTCCCTTCCCTCTGTCTCTCTATGCTTCCCTCTGCCTTTGTATGTCTCTCTTTGACATCCTCTGACTTTATCTACCTCTCCCAGCCCCTGTCAGCCTCTCTATATGCCTCTGTATGCCTCTCTTTGCCTCACTGTCTCTCTCTGCCTCTTTCTTTTTCTGTCTCTCCCTCTCCCTTTTCTCTCTCTCCCTCTCTCTCCCTCTCTCTCACTCTCTCCCTCTCCCCCTCTCTCTCCTCTATCTCTTTCCTCTCTCTCTTCTCTCTCTCTTTTTCCTCTACCTCCCCTCTCTCTATATATATCTCTCTTCCCCTCTCTCTCCCTCTCCCCCTCTCTCTCTCCTCTATCTCTTTCCTCTCTCTCCTCTCTCTTTCTCCTCTATCTCCCCTCTCTATCTCTCTCCTCTCTCTCTATGCGTCTCTCTGCGTCTCTCCACTACTCTCTACTTCTCTTTGTCTCTGCATCTTTCTCCTTTCGGTCTCTCTTTCTGTCCCTGCCTTTATATCGCTGCCTCTCTAACAAACTGTCCCCTGTATCTCTCCCTCTCTCTCATTGTGCGCCTCTCTCTGCCTCCCTGTCTCTAATTTCTCCCGGTCTCTCTGTCTTTCTTTTTCTCTGTATCTCTACCCCCCCCCCCCTCACACACACACACACTTCTATCTCTTTCTCCCACTTTCTCTCTTCCAGATGCTAAACTCTGAGTACTTTCACCGAATACCGCTTTCCAGATTTGGGTCTCCGATAGCAGAGACTATCAAAGTGCCGCGCCTTAACTTGCTCGGATGCCGAAGATCTTATTTTTTTTCTCTCTCTCTCCAGCTTCCCCGATCTATATTAAAGGGATAACGTGGGCGATACAATCGTGCTGTGGCCGCAGAAATCGCATTCCCTCGCAACCTCCCTCCCCTCGTTTCCGAGTTCGCTTTTGATGGGAGACATTGTTGCTGCCACATCCGGGTCACTTGCCGATCCTTCGACAAGCCGAACACTGGTCGGACCCGATGTCGTCATGCAATAATAGTAACGATGTGAACTACACGGTGTGGCACAATTCATCACTCACGTGAGAGCACTTTGACATGACAGCCTTAAAAAGGGCCGTCGCGTGAAAGGTGTCGCCATGATAGTAGGGATGTCAAGTTCTTTTTAACAGACTTCCCGTGGGAGCTCGCAATGCCAAACCTTTCGGACGATGTAAACCTTTTTGGCGCGTGACGTCATTGGACAAGGGCGCCCTCAATCGGACGGGTCAGCCTGACGCGCATGGCGTCATTTCTGCAGGGCGCACCCATCTAAAAGGTCAAAGTTGCCGACATTGCGCCCTCTACGCGTTTCCGCTGCCTCGTCACCAAAGATGATGACATTAATGACGTCGGTGTATCAATTCGACATCAATGCATCTATGTATTAGGCGGTCGGTGAGTTTCCCCGGATCATTTCCGGTAATCCCTCATGCCGCTCTGACGTCACTTCCCCCAAACTTGCCCAGCCTGAACATGGCGTCCCCCAAGGTGACGAGGAGCTCGGTAGACCTTCGGAACAAGGCCAGTGCATTGAGAGTGGCAAGATGGACGACAGCAGCTTCAGGTTACAAGCCAGGCGCGCTAGGAAGTTCGTCCGCAGTTAAGCCGCGTTTCCACTGGACTTATTTTGGTTAAAGTAACCGAGACGATGGTTACTTTGACCAAAATAAGTCCAGTGGAAACGGCCCAGTTAAATTTCTCTCGGTTACTTTAACCGAGTACAATGGTTACTTTTACCGAGCAACCTCTGCCCAGTAAAAGTGACCAGGTAAGTTTAACCGAGCCGATTAGTCCAGTGGAAACGCACCACTCGGTTAAATGCGCCTCGGTAAAAAAACACATCCGGCCTATGACGTAACACGTACATGCACTGTGCACAGCGTCTGCTTCATGTTGCGCGCCTAAATGTACATACGTACATTGTGTATCCGGCTGACACTTGACCTTCATGAGCCGTTATATTGCCAGCTCGGTTACTTTAACCATCGTCTCGGTTAAATTTGACTGACTCAAAAGTCCAAGTGGGAACGACAGTCAAATTTGACCATTAGAAATTTAACCATCGTCTCGGTTAAATTTTAGTCCTGTGAGGCCTTTTTTTTCGAAAACGAGGCTTGGGCTGAGGCTTCGTTCTCATCGTCTATAGGCAGAACGAAAGCATGGCTTGTGGGGGTTTTCACTGATGTTAACAGCTTTGTTCTCTATCGGTAGCGAGAGCGAGAGCTATCTGCTGAGCAAAGCAACTCCCGAGGCCGTTAGCTCAAGCATGCAGCTCACCGACAGCGGTCACCCTTTGGTTAGATTTCTGCCTCTCGAGGCCGTGAGACCAATATCTGTCCTGTTTAAAAAAAAAAAACATCGCCGCACGTGAAAAAAAAATCAGCGTGCGCGGCGACTTGAGCTGAGCTACGTGCTGAGCCAAAAAAACTGACAACTGGCCAATGAAAGTGCACGCTATGTTCACGTGGTTTCCGCGTAGTATATAGTAGCCACAGTGGTGTATGTCAGAACTGAATCCCCGGTGTCTAAGCCAGAGCCAGAGCCAGAGCCAGAGCCAGAGCCAGAGCCAGAGCCAGAGCCAGAGCCAGAGCCAGAGCCAGAGCCAGAGCCAGAGCCAGAGCCAGAGCCAGAGCCAGAGCCAGAGCCAGAGCCAGAGCCAGAGCCAGAGCCAGAGCCAGAGCCAGAGCCAGAGCCAGAGCCAGAGCCAGAGCCTGAGCCTGAGCCTGAGCCAGAGCCAGAGCCAGAGCCAGAGCCAGAGCCAGAGCCAGAGCCAGAGCCAGAGCCAGAGCCAGAGCCAGAGCCAGAGCCAGAGCCAGAGCCAGAGCCAGAGCCAGAGCCAGAGCCAGAGCCAGAGCCAGAGCCAGAGCCAGAGCCAGAGCCAGAGCCAGAGCCAGAGCCAGAGCCAGAGCCAGAGCCAGAGCCAGAGCCAGAGCCAGAGCCAGAGCCAGAGCCAGAGCCAGAGCCAGAGCCAGAGCCAGAGCCAGAGCCAGAGCCAGAGCCAGAGCCAGAGCCAGAGCCAGAGCCAGAGCCAGAGCCAGAGCCAGAGCCAGAGCCAGAGCCAGAGCCAGAGCCAGAGCCTGAACCAGAGCCAGAGCCAGAGCCAGAGCCAGAGCCAGAGCCAGAGCCAGAGCCAGAGCCAGAGCCAGAGCCAGAGCCAGAGCCAGAGCCAGAGCCAGAGCCAGAGCCAGAGCCAGAGCCAGAGCCAGAGCCAGAGCCAGAGCCAGAGCCAGAGCCAGAGCCAGAGCCAGAGCCAGAGCCAGAGCCAGAGCCAGAGCCAGAGCCAGAGCCAGAGCCAGAGCCAGAGCCAGAGCCAGAGCCAGAGCCAGAGCCAGAGCCAGAGCCAGAGCCAGAGCCAGAGCCTGAACCAGAGCCAGAGCCTGAGCCAGAGCCAGAGCCTGAGCCAGAGCCAGAGCCTGAGTCAGAGCCTGAGTCAGAGCCAGAGCCAGAGCCAGAGCATGAGTCAGAGCCAGAGCCAGAGCCAGAGCCGCGGTTTCGGACAGGCCCCAGATACACGCAGGGCTTCGTGCTTTCCCAATCGTGTCTTTGACCTCGACAGAAGATGGCGGCGGCAATGACGTCAGCGGACGAGATCTCGATCCACGCACATGGTGAGACAACAAGAACAGCCATCATCGCTATCACTGGTTTTGTTTTCAGGGTGGGGGTGTTAGGATGCCAGAAAAAAGCGAGGCACGGGGCATTATTATTCCCCCCCCCCGAAAAAAAAAAAAAAATCAAGAAGACGAAGAAGAATAAGAAGAAATGGACCCGGGGGGCCAAGAAAAACACGGTAATGGAACACCTCCTCAAGGGAAACTCAATTCCCCAATATCAATTGGATCAAAATGCTAAATCATTTCCATCCCCGTCGTGTAATTATTTCTAAGTCGAGACAGCCGTTCTTTCTTTTTCGTTGGAGGGGATGGGGGCTAGTCGTGGCCATGCAAGCCTGCATCTAGAGCAGTTTGCCCCCCCCCCCATCCCCCATCGTGTTTCACTCGCTGCATCGCGGGCTCTCGGCTCGGCTCCCGCGGAAAATCGATACGAATTTGCCGAGCGACTCCCTCCTAACGCTACCTCCCTCCCCAGTCCCGGTCTCCCCCTCTCCTTCGTTCGACCTGGCCCGGACCATGCAGGCGCTCCCTCGTCCCCCCTCCCACACACACCGCTGTCCGCTGCTCGCTGTCCGCTGCGGGGCTGGTTCGTGCGCTGCCTTCCGATGGGCCAGGGGACTGAGAGAAAAACCACACAAAAGCAACTCCACCCTATCACGAAAGGTAATACGAGGCTTGGAAGGAGGTGAAGGGAAGGGGAGGGAAGGGGAGGGGAGGGGAGGGAAGGGAACGAGAGATCGATAGTTCCATCCGCCTCCGATTCATATCCTCCGTCATCTCGCCCCCCCTATCCCCTCCCCGCCTTTCCCCGCGATCCTCCCCGGTTGCCGAACTCCGGAACCTAAGACGGAAGAGCCTTTAGGCTGATACAGAAATCCTCTGCCCTCCCTCTCTCTTTTACTCTATGACTCTTTCTATCTCTCTCCGTATCTCTCCCTCTCTCTGTCTGTCTGTCTCCCCTCCCTCTCTCTCTGTCTCTCTCTGTCTGTCTCTCTCTCTCTCCCACTCTCTCTCTCTCTCTCTCTCTCTCTCTCTCTCTCTCTCTCTCTCTCCCTCGCTCACTCAACCGAGTTATTGGGGCAACGTTTTTACGATTCGACTAACTTCCAGCTATAAGATTTTTTCGTGGTGAGGTAGTAATTGGTTAGGACAGAGGGCACGAGTTTGGACAATTATAACAGTAGCAGCAGCAGCAACGCTCTCCCTCCCTCCCTCTCCCCCTCCCTCCTTCCCTCCCTCCCTCCCCCTCTCTCTCTCTCTCTCTCTCTCCCTCTCTCTCCCCCTCTATCTCTCTCGAACTCGGGACGGTCTCTCTACAAACGGGCCGAGCCGATTTCTACTTTCCCCTTGAGGGAGTCAATGCTCTTTGAGAACTGGCTGTCTCTCTTCCCGCTCGACGGCGTTTAGCCACTGATCTTCGGGAGGAGTAACTAATCCCGCGAGGGAGGTATACAGCGGCTATGCACTGGGATGCGAAAGCTTCGCACTACCTTCACCTTGCTCCCATCCACCTCACCAATATTTAGCCTTCTGCTTCTTCTCCTCTGTTATATGTAGTCGTCCTCTTCCGCCCCTCCTCCCTCCCCTATTCCTCCTCATGTTCCTGACATCTCTTTCTCCTCCGCTTTCATCTTCACACCCTCTTCTTTATTCTCCTTTCCTTCTAATCTTCCTTTGCCTCTTTCTCATCATACGGTACTCATCATCCTTCCCATCCTCCCCGTCCTCCTCGTCCTCCCCGTCCTCCTCGTCCTCCTCGTCCTCCTCGTCCACCTCGTCCTCCTCGTCCTCCTCGTCCACCTCGTCCTCCTCGTCCTCCTCCTCCTCCCCGTCCTCCTCGTCCACCTCGTCCTCCTCGTCCTCCTCGTCCTCCTCGTCCTCCCCGTCCTCCTCGTCCTCCTCGTCCTCCTCGTCCTCCTCGTCCTCCTCGTCCTCCTCGTCCTCCTCGTCCTCCCCGTCCTCCTCGTCCTCCTCGTCCTCCTCGTCCTCCTCGTCCTCCTCGTCCTCCCCGTCCTCCTCGTCCTCCTCGTCCTCCTCGTCCTCCTCGTCCTCCTCGTCCCTCTTTCCTCCGCCCCTGAAATCGAAGCAAGTGTTGCCTCCCCCGACGCACAGACACCAGCACCCATCTTCAGGCAACAGGTGCGTCGTGATACCCTAGCTGAAGTCGAACCCCCTGCCCAGAGGTGTTCTCGATGTATACAAGCCAACACTCCCTGCAAGATGAGCCACGGTCTGGCTCCGCATATCCCGTATCGTACCACGCGGTCAACTGGACTTTGCACTTTAGAAAACCATTAAGTAAAAGCGCAATGTTACGCATACACCGCCTGCATACACCGCATTCGACAAAAATGGAAAATTCTTTTCCCAATGAACATTTCCCCAGAAACCGATCAATGTCCATCTCTTTCAATAAACAGATTAAAGGCAAATTAAGCGTCCATCGATATGATTGGTATACTTAATAATAAGTTTGCTTCATTCGCGTGAACCGAATCTGAGGGAAAAACACAAGATCAAACTCATTTCACGAGTGAGAAAATGACTTTGTATGTCTCATCCTGGATATGAACAAGTTCATTTACTCCCCCCCCCCAATAATATCCAAACACAAGTCTGCACATACGTAACAGAGACACGGGCCTGACCCCAAAAAACACTCAAAATATGCACGCCCCATGCACTCCCCGGGGTCCCGTGAGAGTTGCACCAAATCAAGTCGCGTTTGACCGGAAATTTGGACAATTTCGTCTTTTACTCCGTACAGCCCCTCCTCCCGAAATGCTTCCCGCGCTCGGTATTTGAGGGTCAATACGGTTTGCACGCCGGTCAGCTGATGAAGATTACAACGGTACGGGATTGTCCCGTAATGACGTAACTCTGTGTGGTATAAGCTCACGGCTATGCGCGTACTGTACTCTATTCACAACCGCCTCGCACCGGTGTCATGCCAAATAGTGTCCCCTGCCAAATAGTGTCCACTCATTAGCATACTGATCGCTGATTGGTCCAATACGTATGACATTCAACCACCGTGGTTGGGGTATGGTTGCGCACTACACACGCATTGTGTATAGTTGCTGGCCTAACACACGCAACGTTGGGCACTTTGGTACCGTTGGACCCTAAGTGTAACCGTAACGCTAACCCTAACCCAAACAACCCTAATCCTAACCCTAATCCTAATCCCAATCCTAATTCTAATCCAAACCCTAACCTTAACGACCCTAATCCTAGTCCTAACGCTAACCAATCAGCGATCAGTATGCTAATGAGCGGACAGTATTTGGCAGGGACACTTTTTGGCAGGACACCGGGAGTACTTTTACAGTGCTCATTCAGTGCTCGTTCTTAATAACGTGCCATTTTTCAAAACGCGCTAAGCGCTAAACAATCAGGAACCGTGTGACAAAATCAATGAGTGCATTATGTGCACGAGCGAGTCCAACCCGGCATATCCGGGCGTCTGTGTGGCTTTTTGTCCTGCCACATACTTGGGTGTGTGGGTGGGTGCGTGGTCGGCTGAAAAGAGCCTCTGCTGAAAACTCGGGACGGTGCCCGGAATTCGGAGGTCCAGGCACGAAGTGAAAAGGAGAGGGGAGGGAAGTAGACATACACAGCCGAATAGGGAAGAGAAGAGGGAGGAAGTGGAAGGGAGTGACAGAGCGGAGAGAAATACATAGACAGACAAACACACACACGATAGAGACGGAGAGAGGGGAATAGGCAAAGATACAGAGAGGCAAAGAAAGGAGGTGGCATACTGAGAGTCAGACAGGAAGACGGACACAGACACTGACAGAGCTAGTCAGACAGATCGAGAGACAGCCGACCAGGGCAGGGGCGAATACACCACGAGCGCACCCGACCGAGCCCCATCGAACCCCACAAAGCCCCATCGAGCCACACCGAACCCCAGGGCGAGCCCCACTGAGCCCCACCAAGGTCCAAAGAGCCCCAAAGAGCCCCAAAGAGCCACAAAGAGCCCCAAAGATCCCCAAAGATCCCCATCGAGCCACACTGAACCCCAGGGCGAGCCCCACTGAGCCCCACCAAGGTCCAAACAGCCCCAAAGAGCCCCATCGAGCCACACCGAACCCTAGGGCGAGCCCCACCAAGGTCCAAAGAGCCCCAAAGAGCCACAAAGATCCCCATCGAGCCACACCGAACCCTAGGGCAAGCCCCACCGAGCCCCACCGAGGTCCAAAGAGCCCCAAAGAGCCCCAAAGATCCCCATCGAGTCACACCGAACCCCAGGGCGAGCCCCACTGAGCCCCACCAAGGTCCAAAGAGCCCCAAAGATCCCCAAAGAGCCACAAAGAGCCACAAAGAGCCACAAAGAGCCCCAAAGAGCCCAAAGATCCCCATCGAGTCACACCGAACCCCAGGGCGAGCCCCACTGAGCCCCACCAAGGTCCAAAGAGCCCCAAAGATCCCCAAAGAGCCACAAAGAGCCCCAAAGAGCCACAAAGAGCCCCAAAGAGCCCAAAGATCCCCATCGAGCCACACTGAACCCCAGGGCGAGCCCCACTGAGCCCCACCAAGGTCCAAACAGCCCCAAAGATCCCCAAAGAGCCACAAAGAGCCCCACAGAGCCACAAAGAGCCCCAAAGATCCCCAAAGATCCCCATCGAGCCACACTGAACCCCAGGGCGAGCCCCACTGAGCCCCACCAAGGTCCAAACAGCCCCAAAGATCCCCAAAGAGCCACAAAGAGCCCCACAGAGCCACAAAGAGCCCCAAAGATCCCCAAAGATCCCCATCGAGCCACACTGAACCCCAGGGCGAGCCCCACTGAGCCCCACCAAGGTCCAAACAGCCCCAAAGATCCCCAAAGAGCCACAAAGAGCCCCACAGAGCCACAAAGAGCCCCAAAGATCCCCAAAGATCCCCATCGAGCCACACCGAACCCTAGGGCAAGCCCCACCGAGCCCCACCAAGGTCCAAAGAGCCCCAAAGAGCCCCAAAGATCCCCATCGAGTCACACCGAACCCCAGGGCGAGCCCCACTGAGCCCCACCAAGGTCCAAAGAGCCCCAAAGATCCCCAAAGAGCCCCATCGAGCCACACCGAACCCTAGGGCGAGCCCCACCAAGGTCCAAAGAGCCCAAAGATCCCCAAAGATCCCCATCGAGTCACACCGAACCCTAGGGCAAGCCCCACCGAGCCCCACCGAGGTCCAAAGAGCCCCAAAGATCCCCAAAGATCCCCATCGAGCCACACCGAACCCCAGGGCGAGCCCCACTGAGCCCCACCAAGGTCCAAAGAGCCCCAAAGATCCCCAAAGATCCCCATCGAGTCACACCGAACCCTAGGGCAAGCCCCACCGAGCCCCACCGAGGTCCAAAGAGCCCCAAACAGCCCCAAAGAGCCCCATCGAGCCACACCGAACCCTAGGGCGAGCCCCACCAAGGTCCAAAGAGCCCAAAGATCCCCAAAGATCCCCATCGAGTCACACCGAACCCCAGGGCGAGCCCCACTGAGCCCCACCGAGGTCCAAAGAGCCCCAAAGAGCCCAAAGAGCCCCATCGAGTCACACTGAACCCCAGGGCGAGCCCCACTGAGCCCCACCAAGGTCCAAAGAGCCCCAAAGATCCCCAAAGATCCCCATCGAGTCACACCGAACCCCAGGGCGAGCCCCACTGAGCCCCACCGAGGTCCAAAGAGCCCCAAAGAGCCCAAAGAGCCCCATCGAGCCACACCGAACCCCACCAAGGTCCAAAGAGCCCCAAAGAGCCCAAAGAGCCCCATCGAGCCACACCGAACCCCACCAAGGTCCAAAGAGCCCCAAAGAGCCCAAAGAGCCCCATCGAGCCACACCGAACCCCACCAAGGTCCAAAGAGCCCCAAAGAGCCCAAAGATCCCCATCGAGTCACACCGAACCCCAGGGCGAGCCCCACTGAGCCCCACCGAGGTCCAAAGAGCCCCAAAGAGCCCAAAGAGCCCCATCGAGCCACACCGAACCCCACCAAGGTCCAAAGAGCCCCAAAGATCCCTAAAGATCCCCATCGAGCCACACTGAACCCCAGGGCGAGCCCCACTGAGCCCCACCAAGGTCCAAACAGCCCCAAAGATCCCCAAAGAGCCACAAAGAGCCCCACAGAGCCACAAAGAGCCCCAAAGATCCCCAAAGATCCCCATCGAGCCACACTGAACCCCAGGGCGAGCCCCACTGAGCCCCACCGAGGTCCAAAGAGCCCCAAAGAGCCCAAAGAGCCCCATCGAGCCACACCGAACCCCACCAAGGTCCAAAGAGCCCCAAAGATCCCCAAAGATCCCCATCGAGCCACACTGAACCCCAGGGCGAGCCCCACTGAGCCCCACCAAGGTCCAAACAGCCCCAAAGAGCCCCATCGAGCCACACCGAACCCTAGGGCGAGCCCCACCAAGGTCCAAAGAGCCCCAAAGAGCCCCAAAGAGCCCAAAGAGCCCCATCGAGCCCCACTGAGCCCCACCGAGGTCCAAAGAGCCCCAAAGAGCCCAAAGAGCCCCATCGAGCCACACCGAACCCCACCAAGGTCCAAAGAGCCCCAAAGATCCCTAAAGATCCCCATCGAGCCACACTGAACCCCAGGGCGAGCCCCACTGAGCCCCACCAAGGTCCAAAGAGCCCCAAAGATCCCCAAAGAGCCACAAAGAGCCCCACAGAGCCACAAAGAGCCCCAAAGAGCCCAAAGATCCCCATCGAGTCACACCGAACCCCAGGGCGAGCCCCACTGAGCCCCACCGAGGTCCAAAGAGCCCCAAAGAGCCCAAAGAGCCCCATCGAGCCACACCGAACCCCACCAAGGTCCAAAGATCCCCAAAGATCCCCAAAGAGCCCCACCGAACCCCAGGGCGAGCCCCACTGAGCCCCACCGAGGTCCAAAGAGCCCCAAAGATCCCCAAAGAGCCCCATCGAGCCACACCGAACCCTAGGGCGAGCCCCACCAAGGTCCAAAGAGCCCAAAGATCCCCAAAGATCCCCATCGAGTCACACCGAACCCTAGGGCAAGCCCCACCGAGCCCCACCGAGGTCCAAAGAGCCCCAAAGATCCCCAAAGATCCCCATCGAGTCACACCGAACCCCAGGGCGAGCCCCACCGAGCCCCACCGAGGTCCAAAGAGCCCCAAAGATCCCCAAAGATCCACAAAGATCCCCAAAGATCCCCATCGAGCCACACCGAACCCTAGGGCGAGCCCCACTGAGCCCTACCAAGGTCCAAAGAGCCCCAAAGATCCCCATCGAGCCACACCGAACCCTAGGGCGAGCCCCACTGAGCCCTACCAAGGTCCAAAGAGCCCCAAAGAGCCCCAAAGAGCCCCAAAGAGCCCCACCCGGCAAAGGACGCGATACATCACCCCCTGTCCACGCCGACATCTCCCCGTGCCCCTAGATCTCGCTCCGCCAAAAAAGGACAAGGCTGGCTGGAACCACGACACCCCCTCCCCTGCTCAACGGAGCGAGGTATTACGCTTAAGTGTGACCGCTGATTTCTCAATGGGAAACATAATTCAAAGCGGTCTTCCTGTCGTTTCGTTTGATTGCAATGATCACACGACCGTTTTTTTTTTTTGCATAATGATGACTCATCGACACAAATTGGGAGGAAGCCAGGCTTGCAAGCATGGACATCCATTGAGGGAGAAACGTAATATGTTTACCGTTGAATTGTACTGTATGATAGTCGTGTTCTCATCGCCCTTCAACCCAATAGCAAAGCCCAATGAAATCGGGTCAATGGTTGAGGCATTTTGGACTAACCTGTGGCTGCACGCACCAAAGGTGGGACCGGTACTTCATCTATAGCACGAAGCACGTGGAGCTATTACCACAAAACAAGTCTGCAGTAGCTCAAGATATTCCTGAGAATATCGAAGATTGTTTGTTTTTCTATATTCCATTATCATCGTATTGCCCGGGTTCCCGGGCGAGCCGAGGTTCCGCTCGCTGGTAACCCTTCGCGACTCGACGGCGAGTGCGCTCTGCCAACGAGCGTGACCCGGATGAGGACCCCGTGACTGGTACTCGCCGTAAACCCGCCTCCCAGGCCCGGCAGCGCTACTGTCAATATTATCTTAACATTTGCCGGATAATCGTGGCTCGGAGACTCCATTGCTCAACTGTATAGTGTCTCGTGCACGCACTCGATATTTCCTCAGCAGACGGGCGAGTAAGAATATGCACGTGTTATGTAGTGCCCGCAACCCCCCCCCCCACCCACCCACAAAAAACCTTCCAACGGCAGAGAGGTTGAAAGAGCATCCCGTGGTCGAGTGTTCATCACAGTCCATCATTTATTTACGGCACAAGATATTTTTAGAACGGTTTGAAGGCATCCGATACCCCCTCCCCCACACACACCTCCGTTGCCCGGGGACATGCTTCTGAGACCGATAGACCGAAGCCACTCTTCCGAGAAAGTCCAGTTAGGGCCTCACGGTTTTATCGGCAAATGTTGTTCTTTCTGGAGGCTTGGCATGGGTCAGCGCTGTCACTAGAAAAATAATGATAGCAATTAGGAATAAAGAAGCCTTCATGAAAGCAACTTAATACATTTCGTGACGATGGCGTTTCATCACTAGTCGATTTCTGAGGCTTTGAACTCGTTCTCGTAGTCGATTAAATCATCGAATGCGTTGGTAATAGTCGACCCGTTCTCGATTTTGAAGTCGGTGCACAGACTAACGTCTTCGATTTGAAACCGAGTAAATGGTTGATATGGAACGACGGATATTATCACGACAAACAACGCAAAAGAAGTGCATTTGGACGCCGGCGTTCAACGCGCTTTGACAGTGACTGATACGCGCGTCACGCTACAGCGTCTCGCACATTGTGGCGCGGAAGGGGTATGACGGTTTCTAATCTCCCTCGCCGAAGCTGTTGGTAACTGGGAACAGACATACACAATGATAATGTATTGACACGCTGTTGAAATGAAGGGGTGTCCGTTTTCAGCCTTACCCCGTCCTGAGAGTGCCACGAAGGGTCATGGAGGAGGAGGAGGAGGAGGAGGAGGAGGAGGAGGAGGAGGAGGAGGAGGAGGAGGAGGAGGAGGAGGAGGAGGAGGAGGAGGAGGAGGAGGAGAAGGAGGAGGAGGAGGGAGAAGAAGAAGAATAAGAAGAAGAAGAAGAAGAAGAAGAAAAAGAAGAAGAAGAAGAAAAAGAAGAAGAAGAAAAAGAAGAAGAAGAATGAGGAGGAGGATGAGGGAAAGAAGAAAAAGGATGAGGAGGAGAAGTAGGGGGAGGGGAAGGAGGATGAGGGATGGAAGAAAAAAGGAGGAGAAGGAGAAGGGGAGGAGGAGACCGTGGAGGAGGAGGGCGAGGAGGGGGACGGGAGAGGAGAAGGAGGAGGAGAAGGAGGAGAAGGAGGAGAAGAAGAAGGATGGTCAAGGACCCCTTTACCCGCAACGGTCGTAGGCGCCCAAGGAAAAAAATAGGAGATCATATTCCCCTAGTCATTTCAATGGCTGCCTCGCTGTAGAATCGCCGCTTGGTATTCAAGAGAGTCAGTGGCCAGCGAATTAAAGCACTCGACATACTAGCCGAGTCGTTTCATTCCTGAGCGAGGTCAAAACAGGACACGCTCTCCTCACATAGTAAAACATAGACCCACCCCCACCTTTATTATACACTCTCCCGAACAAGTCCCCGCTAATAAAACGTAAAATCCGTGCCCCAGCATTGAAGGAACTGGTTCCACTGAAAAGCACGCAACGAATGTAAGAATACATGGTGCTTTGTAAGTTGTCAGGGCAACGTCCGTAGTCCGTGTGCGTCATTTATTCAGTGTATGGATACCGTGATCATTACAACGCACGACACCCTTAGAGTGCCACTATACCCCCACACCCGAGATTGGGTGGCCTCTTGATCGTGCCTGAAACAATGTCAACGACGAACGCTTAGCGGGCTTCGCTGAAACATGCTCTCCCTTCCCTTCCACTCCCTCGCGCTTCCTTCCTTCCTCGATCGCCAGACTCATTGTCGGCTCCCGATTCTTCCCGTGTCATTTGTTTCGCTGCCCGCCAGAACGCCCGGAGATCCACCCGGCGGTTCCCGGCTCCGACAAAATAACGCTTGTTGTTTACCGCTGAAGCTATGATATTCCCACGGGACAGTTACTCCCCCGCCACTCACACATACATACATACTTGTATATGAAATTGTATTCTTGTAGATATTATGGAGATACGGCACTGGCACAACCGAGTCAGAACCAATGCTTTAAAAATGCTCCTGTTTAAACTACACAGATTCTTAAACATTACAAATTTCCCTTTTTGGGGGGGGTTATTTCCAAATACCAGTTTCGTGAAAACTTTGTGGAGACCTATACACCTTTTTACAATTTCCCCGTGGAGACCTATTCAACCTATCGGACTAGGTCTCCACAAGGCACGAGATATGCTCACACACCCTCCAATGCATTAACGCAACCTAATGGAGAATATTCGAAGAAATTTTATGTATGATGACTTTGGCCGTGCGTTTCTCCGAGAGCGCTTTCAGCAGCACCGGTTCAAGGGCAGGCCGGTAAGATTGGGACCGGCTAATATTATCGTTTCATCAATTCGAGCGACAGCGGTGTCATAATACCCTTCACCTTCTGACACGTTGCTCGCCCTGTCGTATACTTTCTCAGGGCCAAGCAAATTCTACCCTTGAAAAAAAAAAGTCAATGGGAAATGTCACAAACTGATTGCTGCCCAAAGTGGCTTGGATAAGTTGTGAAGGTTTTGCATGGTGGAAATACCAAGCAGGAGGTTTGCGGTGACACCATGTACATTATCTCAGAAAGAGTATAAGGCTCTGAAAAGAGTCGGGAACTCAAATTTCGGGTAGTGTACGTGTACTCTGCCCGTCCTCAGGAAACTCAAAGCGGCTTGAGCTGAACAGGAACACGCAGAACAACAAACAAAAACTGACAGAGATATCCGAAACAATTTGAAAAAAAAGCAAAAGACGATATCATTTCACTGGACCGGGACTTGGTCCTGAAACCTCTGATGTAAATCGGTACGCTCAAGCAGGGGTCTCGGGTTCAAGTCCCGGTCTAGTCGAACCTTCTTTGCTATTTTATATTTAAAGGGAAAAAATAAACAGCTCATTTACAAAATGTCACACACGTGTTCTCGGAATAATCTTCAGGAGGAGCAGGAGGAGGAGAAAGCGGAGGATGGGGGGCAGAAGGGGCAGGATGAAGGAAAAAACAGTTCCTCCGGTCACTCGCTCTTACTGACGGAAGTTCGAATTAATTAACCCCGGCAATGTTTTGTAATCAAAGTGCGTTGATGGGGGATTGGGGATTTGCCTAATGAACGCCCCGAACACAGTGATTGTGTCCCTCTCACGTTTGCCCGGAAACAACGCTTTTGAAATCCTAGCCCAAACAACCACCCCTCGCCCCTCTTCCCCACCTCCCCCCCATCATCTTGTCCTTACCTGTTTACAAGAGGCCGATGAGGTTTCAAGGCTGCTTGGATACCCCATCAGCTATTTCCCACTCCCCTCTTCCCAGCGCGTGCCCCTCCCCCCTATTAGCCTTTGCCCTCGAATAAAACCGGCCGTGATGTCAGCTTTGGGACGGACCGGCCGGCCAGGGAGCCAGCGCTCGGCAATTCAGTTAATAGCGACCCGCCCCTCGCCGCGTGTGATGACAGCGTAGCGGGCGGAGGGGAGAGGCGATAGGCGCTCCAAGCAATCTGTTTTAATGGCACGCCTGGGAGAGAGAAAGGTTGGGGTAGTTGGCGTAAGGCAGACAGACTGACCATCGCAACCCGCCCGCACTCCTCCGGAATAAAATGAACAAGACTCCCTACGAGTGTCTATCGACAGATTCCGTTGTCCGTGGTGATGCGTTTCCCCTGCATACGTCAACGTCCACGTCCGCTGTGACCATCGGGTCATGATTGAGTCAACCTCCCCCCACGTAAATCACCGATAGCAATCAGTGCACTGACTGCGTTATTTTGCATCGCTATTGACCTCGTGCACGCGCGGGCGTTACCCCTGTCGGCCAAACCCAAGCAGCTTCGGCGGCTGACCAATAGACGAAACCTGACAGCCATTTTCCATGCCTAATTCTTCTTAGCCAAAGAATTATGTTATAATAGCCAAAAGCCAAGCTCTCGGCAGCCTACAGCAGTACTAAAGGCGTGTCTTTATGGCAAATATTCAAGCCTTCTATATCCTTTGGCCATAGTGTATCTTATAATAATGCCATACTCAAAACCTTCTATAGCCTGCAACAGCACAAGAAGCCTTTCGTAGCAAAAAAAGGCAAGCCATCTCTAGCCTATAGCAATTATTGACAGATCTCTGCGGCTAAAACCCGAGCCCTCTGAAGCCTATGGCCAGTGACGTACATTCTCTTATCAAGTCAGGCCTTTTATAAGCTACTGGCCGAGGCATATCTGTGTAGCCAACAGCCAAGCCTTCGATAGTCAAAAGCTAATAACGTAACTCTATAGCACGATGCCGAGCTACTTTATAGCCGATAGCGAAAGAGGCAAATCTGCAGCCGAGACCAAATCCTCCCGGAGCTTCAGGCCAATGATGAATCGTCTTTGGTCAGGGGATAGGCTTCTTCTTGCCAATCACAGCCACGGACGTATGACTATACGCAAGAACGTCTTGTGTTTATGCTAGGCATGGATGAATGATAGCAACTTTATATGGACAGTAGCAGGAGAACAGTCAGCAGGGAAGAGTGCAAGGGTTTTATTAACTACTTTAACCACTGTCAGGTCATTGTCATTGTGTTTAGTAAATTGAGCATTAGGCCCACATCATGAGTTTATCAATCAATGTTCGGGATTTTACATGTACCTTCCAATATTTCCCTATAAATCGATATCTTGTTAAATAGACCTACTTCTCTCTCGTTATCTCTCGTTTTAGATTTTGCTTTTATTTTTTTTTAAATTGGCACCTGGGACTTGAACCCGAGACCTCTGGATTAACGTATCAGCGCTCTCCCAGTCCTTAGATGGTGGCCTTCCCGAATAGTCAGCTAATCTTTGCCGGGGTGGGGGTACCAGTCAGTAGCGATTCAACCATAAACTGCCGTATATCCCCAGGGATCACATTCCCGCTTTCATTCAGATGCAAACAACCAATTGTTGTAAACCCAGCTACAGCAGTTCGGGGAACTCATAAAGTGGATGCAGCTTTTTTCATAATAAAGGCAAACAAATAAAGGAAACACTTTCTAAAGGTTTTTTTTTAATGGCAAAGAAAACTTTGACTAGACCGGGACTGTTCCAAAAGTTCCCAGTCAGTTTTGCCATTTCTAAACCTAGCTACATCAGCAGCTCGGGAATCACCCAAAGTGGATGGAGCTTTTTCAATTTATCTTAATAATTATTCAATTTATCTTAATTTTATTTTAATAATTATAAGAAAGTCTTACCTCCTCGTCACCTGATCACCCAATTAGACACCATTTAATTAATTGTATATCTGTCATTGTTCTTGGTTTGTTCTATCATGTTTGTTTCATATCTATGTTTGTCTTTATGTTGTTCTATGTGGTTTGTAATAGTGCATATGAGACCAGATTTTATTATTTCATATTACATATTATGTTACCAAAGAAATGAATTGCCCAGATAGCAATAACTTATCAGAGATGCACTCAAATATAGATCCAGATATAAACCTTCATCCTCAATATCCTGTAAATACTATGATCAAGATCAGTTTGTATCTGAATTTGTTAATAACAATGATTTGAAACTATTGCACATAAATTCACTTAGCCTTATCAGAAACATAGGAAGTATAGCACAATATATTGACCTACTAAAAAATAAATTCCCAATTATTGGCATTTCTGAGACTTTGCTCACTGATATGAATGATCCTCTTATCAAAATGTCAGGATTGGCAGTAGAGTGTTTTTGCCGCCTTGCAAAACCAGGTGGAGGGGTAGCCCTTTACATCAAAGAGGAATATACTTATAGAGTTCTTAATACTTTGTGTATAAAAAACTCGGATATAGAATCGTGCTTTGTAGAAATACAGAATCCTCGTGTACATAATATGATAATTGGTATTGCTTACAGACCGCCCAATGGCTCACTTGATAATTTCTTAACTGCATTAAATTAAATATTGATGAATGCGGGAAACAAACAGTGCTATCTAATGGGTGACTTTAATATAAATCTTTTGCACGAGGATAATTCGGTGCAACTTTTTATGAACACGCTATCTTCCCATTCTTTTTATCCTTTAATCAACAAACCAACACGGATCACGGATACTAGTGAAACCTTGATTGATAATATTATTGTGACTGATGATTTCTCTAGCCATAATACAGGTATTCTTGTGACAGATACCAGTGACCATTTACCTGTCTTTGTGGTCATAGATAAATGTAAATCACTCAACACTAAACAAACTAGCTTTACCACACGTAACTTCTGTAAAAACAAAACAAAACTTCTTAATTTTAAAAAAGCACTGAAAGATACTAACTGGGAGCATTTACTCTTTACAGATGACCTAAATAAAATGTATTTCATATTTCAGGCACCATTTTACAGAACTCTATAATGAGATTTTTACTCAACAAAATAATATAAGCAGAAAATCAAAACTAAATCCCCTTGGTTATCTGAAGGAATATACAACTTAATTAGACGAAAGAATCGCCTGTATATGAAATATCTGAAGAATAAAACAAATCAACATAATTATACGAAATATAAAAATAATCTAATTTGTATCCTAAGAAAAGAGAAATCAAATTATTTAAGCGAGCAGTTCCACAAAAGGAAAAACAACCCTAAAGGCACATGGAAGCTTATTAACTCTTTATTGTGCAAATCTGCAGTTGAGTTTAATCCTTCATAAATTGCCCAAGACGATCTACGAATAGATAATGATGGGGACATTGCTTCTACCTGCAATGAATATCTTATTAATATTGGCAGTAAATAAGCGAAGGATCTCCCATCGTCAGACACTTCTTTTGAGGATTTTTTTGATAGCAAGAATGAACATTCTTTATTTCTGACACCAATCACTGAAACAGAAATCACAAATGTCATATCTAAACTCCCCTCCGGGAAAGCAGCGGGCTATGATAATCTCAGCTCCTTTATCTTACAAGAAGCAAAAGGCGAACTATTTAACCTCTGGCTGTGATGTTTAACAAACCATTCATATCAGGGGTTTTCCCAGATAGTCTCAAAATTGCTAAGGGTGTGCCCATACATCAGGCTGGCAGCAAACATGACATTCACAACTATCGTCCAATCTCAATTTTGCCAGTGCTTGCTAAGGTTTTTGAAAAAAATTACTTACAATCGTTTGGTATGTTTTATAAATAAATTCAACTTATTGTCAGAATCTCAGTATGATTTCAGAGCACAGCGTTCAACTGATTTAGCAATTATGAGTGTTCTTAGTAAAATTCAGAATGCAATTGAAAATAAACAAACTTCAATCGGTGTGTTTCTGGACCTATCCAAGGCATTTGACACTGTAAATCATGATATACTTATTCATAAATTAGATTACATTGGTGTTCGTGGTGTAGCACTGGACTGGTTTAAGAGTTATTTATCTCATAGGGTCCAGTTTGTTTCATATACCATTCATCCTGCTCAACTCATCAACCAGTTTCATGTGGAGTCTCTCAAGGGTCTGTTCTCGGTCCGTTATTATTCATTATTTATATTAATGATTTATGTAATACTTCGTCTTTTTGC
Organism: Luidia sarsii; assembly: GCA_949987565.1. NCBI lineage: Eukaryota > Metazoa > Echinodermata > Asteroidea > Paxillosida > Luidiidae > Luidia > Luidia sarsii. The sequence goes on along the minus strand of OX465103.1, from coordinate 24,217,979 downwards.
AGATGATACCAGCTTATTATGCAATCACCAAAATCCAGATATTGCTGTCAATACTCTAATCTATGAAGTTAGTAAAATCGCTAATTGGCTGTTATCCAATAAGTTATCGATTAACATAGCCAAATCCAATTACATAATATATTGTTCAAGGCAAAACAAGTACGATATAAATACTTCTATATCCATCATTGAAACTATATTAAACAAAGTAGAAAATACGAAATTTTTAGGAGTTCATGATCAAAACCTTTCTTGGAGGAAACATGTATTGAGTAAACATGTATACATGTAAACATGTATGAGTAAACATTATATAATTCCCTCAACTAACCATATCTTAATTATTGTATTTTGAATTGGGGCAATGCATCATCTTTTGAATGTAATAAATTGTTAATACTTCAAAAAAGAGCGGTCAGAATTCTGAAAAAAACCGCTTCAGAGAACATACAGATCCGTTATTTGCAGAGTTAAATGTTCTAAAATTCAATGACCTATACAATCTTAATTTAGGCAAATGTATGTATAAAAACAAGAGTGGCTTATTACCTCACGGTTTTAGTTCTCGTTTTATCTTGTGTTGATCAATAATTCATATGGAACTCGTAGTGCATCAAAAGGTGATCTTCACATGCTATATAACCGAACCTCAATGGCCAAAAACAGCCTCATATTAAAGTGTATTACTTTTTGGAACAATCTGATCGATGAATTAAAAAAAAATTCCTAACTCCAATTATTTTCCAGAAACCTAAAACAACACCCTTTGGGAAAGTATTGATGCTTATGAATTTTCTATTATAATAGGTAAAGGTACATTGCATGTATATTCGTATGTGCATTTATAGGAATCTAATATGGAGATTATTTAATGTCAGTTTGAGTGTATCACCGTGATTTTATGACTTCTAATAATTATACAAAAGACCTATGTATTTTGTTATTTACTAGCCTGGTATATTTACTAGTCACTTTGTCTGTCACTTCCTTGTCTGTCTGAGTCTTGTCTGTCCAAGGGAAAGGTACAAAAGCAGCTTGCTTCACCTTAATTACCTGCATGTGGGTAATTCCTTGTTGTAATCCCAACTATAATTATAATTGTACAGATTGTACTATATGTCATATTATTGAATACTGACGGATAAACCAGTCAAACAAATATACGAACAAATTACTGGAAACTTTTGAACATATTGAACAATTGGCAAAGGAAACTTTGACTGAACCGCGACTCAGAAGCAATTCAACCGTTACCTACGGTATATCATAATGATGCCATATCCTAGTGTGTTCCGTAGGGGCTTGGGCAAATGGTCCCCCATCAGTGGTCACTAGTCACCTTCGCCAAATGGCCACAGCTAATGGTACTCGCCATGTACAAGTCAGGAGAGAGAAAGTAGAGAGAGAGCAAAAGAGATAGAGGGGGAGAGGGAGAAGAGGAAGAGAGAGAGAGAGCTGATTAACAGTGGTGTTTTGTACTGACCTTACATATTAGCTTCTTGCAAAGTCTTCTGCAGGACAGGGCATGGCAGGGCAGGGCAGGGCATGGCAGAGCAGGGCAGGTCAGGGCAGTGCATGGCAGGGCAGGGCAGGGCAGGGCAGGGCAGGGCAGGGCATGGCAGGGCATGACAGGGCAGGGCAGGGCAGGGCAGGGCAGGGCATGGCATGGCAGGGCATGGCAGGGCATGGCAGGGCAGGGCAGGGCAGGGCAGGGCAGGGCAGGGCAGGCAGGGCAGGGCATGGCAGGGCAGGGCAGGGCAGGGAGGGCAGGGCAGGGCAGGGGAGGACAGGAGAGGCAGGGCAGGCCAGGCCAGGGCAGGCCAGGGCAGGGCAGGGCAGGGCAGGGCAGGGCAGGGCAGGGCAGGGCAGGGCAGGGCAGGGCAGGGCAGGGCAGGGCAGGGCAGGGCAGGGCAGGGCAGGGCAGGGCAGGGCAGGGCAGGGCAGGGCAGGGCAGGGCAGGGCAGGGCAGGGCAGTGCAGGGCAGGGCAGGGCAGGGCAGGGCAGGGCAGGGCAGGGCAGGGCAGGGCAGGGCAGGGTAGGCAGGGCAGGGCATGGCAGGGCAGGGCAGGGCAGGGCAGGGCAGGGGAGGACAGGAGAGGCAGGGCAGGGCAGGGCAGGCCAGGCCAGGGCAGGGCAGCGCAGGGCAGGCCAGGGTAGGCCGGGCCAAGACAGACCGGGCCAGGACAGGCCGGGCCAGGACAGGCCGGGCCAGGACAGGCCGGGCCAGGACAGGCCGGGCAAGGAGCTAATAGTACTAAATGGCCACAGCTAATGGTACTCGCCATGTACAAGTCAGGAGAGAGAAAGGGGAGAGAGTCTTTTCAACCCCGCGTCAACGCCGAGATTTGTCTAGTGTGAAACGGCCTAGAATAGGATTGATTTTTTTCCCCTGCCAGCACGGCTGACGAAGGCGTGGAGGCCAAGATCATTTCAATCATTCGGGGATATCTCTTTCAAGGTCAAACTCTTTCGACGAAGCGATGTAGCTAATGCCCTCAACAACAAAAATGCCCTCTCGACAAAGTACAGTGGCGCCCCTCGATGATACCAGTACTAAGCGTTCATATCGATGTAAAAAAAAATATTAAAAATGCGTGTATACGAAATGTGTGCACCAGTCGTAATCCCTGCGTGTGAAAATGCACCTTTTTTTTGTGACAATTCGACTCGACAGGCAATGTTCCTTCAATCACGAGAGTGGAGACTGCATGGCCGCTTCAGACGGCGGGGAAACATCGCTCTCATGGCAGTTTGAATAAGCGTGCAAGTATACATACCAGCAACAGTGGGTTCGGCAGAGTAAGGGTTACCGGGACGGAGATATACAGCTCAGCTCAGTGCCCGCAGCCGCAACACTCAGACCAACGCACCCACCCTTACACGCGTATACTTGTGGGGTATTTCCTTTGTTCTCGTGTACTAAAAAAAATACTCCCAGAAGGGCCTAATTCAAATCGCTCCCTTTCGAACCAGAATCACTATCCTAAGATGAAATCTCTAGCGAACGTCCCTTATATAATATAGTTCTGTTTGCGACGACTAAACATACCTCGGAAATTCCTCCTTTTTGAGTTAATTCCAAATAACTAGTTTCGTGAAAACCTTATGGGGTACCAACAATGTACCCCACAAGGAGCGGGCCCATTGTTCTGAGTACCCACCCATTGTTCCAGTACCCCACAACCCACCTTACGTAAGCCCACATAGACGCCGAAATGCTCCATAATTGTTTTATGAGCTGGTTGAATGCCTACACTTTGATCGAGGAGAGCTACGCGAGTTGCTCGGGACACAAAGTCCGCCTGAGAGAGTGCAAATCATAATTTATCTGTATTCTGAACTTGGACAATGTTTTGACGTGGTTTACCTTGCATTGACCTCTTGAGTTTCTCGCGTGGTGGTTATAAGAATGCATGAGTTATTAAGTGTGATGCGTTCGGCCCGGACTAAGGGTTGGACAACCGACCCATTGTTGCAATGTTTTCCCTCGAGTTCCTCATTAATGTATATAGGAGGGTTTGTCTCGATGGGTGTCTTTGATGAAATTGTGTTTGTTTGCTTGTTTGTTTTTACTTGCACATCCTCCATCCACCCGATGCCAATGCATAGTTCATTGCTTGAGTGTGGTTCGAGCTGTTGGCAAAGATAAGGCTCAGCGGTCTGTGGTCGTTTGGTCATCGTGCCTATCGGACGTGCCTTCACGATATGCCTTACGCCCACAGTTTGACAATTACACCATAATAAGCGCAGCATTGAAAACTGCTTTCTAACTCAAATGACCGTTTAAGCCCCATTCACACCGGGCTGACGTAGAGTTGGGTATAAGCTGAAATTCGGCTGCGTATCGTGAAAAAGATGATGCCCCGCACAGGATCTGCGTAGTCCCTGCGTATAATAGCTTCAGTTATGGTAGCCCTGGTCAAATTAGAAGATTGTCATGTATACTGCGTTCCAGTGCTGTACGCCGCGAGTACGCGAAAAATCAAACATGTTTCATTTCTTCCGTCCATCTCGCGTACTCCTTCTGCGTCCTCGGCGTATTAAGCCAGCGTAGACTATACAAGCGTAGGAACAGCGTAAGAACACTGATCGTAGGGCAGCGTAGTCGTTTATACGCACTGCTACGCATCTGTACGCATGGCCCGGCATGAAAGGGGCTTTAGATTCAAGCAGGACCTTTCTCAAAGGCAGGATACCTTGGAAGAGGCTCCAGAGTCAAGCTTCCATGCACTTTAAGATGGATAATGCAGACAGCGTACTGCGTATTCTAGCTACGCCATTCCCAGAAATTACCACAAGCATTGGGCCCGATTGGTCGGTGCCAAAACCGCGACCCCATGCTGAGGATTAAGGCTATAGGCTTCTGCGCCGTTAATTTTGTCATAATAATAATTATTGCATGGCCTCTCCGGAAATGAAACGCACGTTACAGAGACTGATTGAAAATGTGTAGTGTGCTCGGTCGTGCCCAATTGAGGGCGCTGTTACAATTATTAAGAAGAAGACGTATCCTATTTCGAAGAAGCTTAAAGGAACCATGCAGCTTCAATTATCCATTTATTGGTGGGAATTAAATGTAGTTTTAAAGAATTACTGTGTGGTGTACGTTAAGTGTGGTCATTTATCCCCCTTTTGAATTTCCAGACAACTCCAAAATGATGGCGCAGTTCGTGACGTAAAGAAAGGCAGCGAAATCCAGAAAAAAAACCAGTCTCGATAGTCGGGTCCCGCACATGACGTCTCCATACGCGTCAAAGCACGACGGCTCAAAGTTGTCGCTACAGAGGCTCGAAAACTCATTGGGCCCAGACCACTTTGCTCTGGTGACCTCGACTTTGGAAACAGATGAAGACTTACGCCATCCTTGGAAGTTTTGCTACATCCAGCAGCCACACAACTTATCGGCATTGCCAAAAATGGGGCTATTTCTCACCGACAACGTATAGGAAACTCACTGTGACGCGTGCGTGAATGCCGGTGGCCCCCCCGCGGCGAGACAAGTCTCTGCCTTGACATACGTCATTATGGTTTATGTTAATGAAGCTTCCCTTCGTGGGGCGGAGTCGTTAAAAAACATAATTTTCCCCGATTTATTCCAGTATATAACAGACAACCACACACATAATACCGTTCAGAAAAAGAAGAACGAAGAAGAAAACGAAGAAGACTTTTTTTTCAATTTTCAAAGGAAAGCTTCATTTTCCAAATGAAACAGTTGACAAATATATACAAGAACAAATAATACAAAAAACGAAGAAGAAGCAGTAGAAGAAGAAAAAAAAGAAGAAGAAGAAGAAGAAGAAGAAGAAGACACTATCGTGTTGTCGTCTTAAAGGGGCAACACAAAGGCAAATGACGGGCTGTCGTTGTGCTCGCGACCCTTTATCGCGTGTGCATTTCGCACTAAGTCAACACCTATACACGCTGCCTTTCATGCACAGGGCAAACACCTACGTAAAGGCTCAGGTGTCTGCGAGGTTCTTTTTATGAGCGGCGTTTCCCGTCGGTCAATGGTGAACATGCCATGCATGGGCTGACAACGCGGCCACGATATAACAATGGCGGCTACTCCAGTTTCCAGCAGCACGGCGGGAAGGTAAAAAGTAGGTTGAACCTATGGTTGAATCTAGAGAAATCCCAAAGACTTTCAGAGTACTTCAGGTCTAGGAAGTTTTTGTGGCCGTTCATTTATGACCGTGAGCACCTGTCATGGTTTACCTTCCTTGCTTGCGGGGCCGTATTGCGGCTGATTTAGAGACTAGCTCGGAGGAGTTTTCTCGCACGTTATCACAGCAGTTTGCTTCTGAGATCTCGTCCTCATTTCGTCTCGCTCATTAACCTCCAGAGCCACTTATTTTCCTAGAATTTACATCCACTTTGTAAGGTATGTTTTTCTGTTTTCCCTAGTCCTTTCTTGACCCCTTGGGAGTTCTTGGGGTAGTGTTTTCCGTGATTCTTAACCATCGACATTGAATTGTTTACATTACGTTACTTACTTGTACTTGTACATGTGTACATGCATATTTCCTTCTTGCTGACTGTGTCGTTTGAAGATTTATTAGGTGGCCCTTGAGTAGCTACTCAGAAGTGATGTTTGCTAGGGTTTGATTATTCTTGTTGGATCATGTTGGTAAAGGAAATGTTGTTTGTTTGGCCCTTAATTAGTGGGACTACTTTTTTAGGGGTGTAGGCGTTGGAGTATTAGGTTTGGCAAGACCACGCACAGATCAGTGGCGGAGTGATATTTTTTCTGGGGTTGTTTGTAATTCGTCCTCAGCAAAGTCTCTTTCAAGGCGTTTGTTTTACTGGGTCAACTTCCTTTGAGAAGTTGTAAGTTTCCTTGCTAAGAAATTGCATGATTGTCTCTTGAAACGCGATTTTTCCATTGTGCATTGTCCTTATTAGTGTTTTATTTATCATTTCAGGTGTAAACGACACAGTTGTTGAATTTTAATTTCATTAAGAGAGTAAACGGAAGCAACAACAGTCAATTCGCTCGTCCTCCCTCTCTTTATTACAACAACGTGTAAAGCCTGGAGTTTTTTGAGCCCACAACAGCACCGCTGAGCGGAAATGGGCGGGCCGTTCATGTTCGTTAGCCCGTTCCGAGAGTTTCGGTGACTCCTGGGTCATTGCACGACAAAGCTAGAAAAGGACAGCACCTCCCCTTTCTGTGCCGTACCACGAGCCAGGAACAATACCGGACATTGGCCGACGATGGTATAGTGACTGACCCAGGCGTTCGTCCACAGACTGAAGCCAGATTTGAATCGACTACAACATGATTTCCAACAGTCAACCCAAGCTGCGTAACCCGTCCAAGCTGCCGTATCGGGGTCGTTGTCGTTGCCGTGGTTGTTGCGATGTGTTGCTAGCGTTGAGAAGAATTTCTCGTTGAGCGACGGGAATTCGGACATTTCTGGGATTTCTGGCGGGAAAGGACTCCATGGGCCTCGATCCGGTACCGGTGCGAATACGGCCTATTCACAATGGTGCGCCCTCCAGAGTTTGCAACGCGTTAGCCAATCGGGATGCGTGGAACCTGTCAACCCCATTGATCTCCATAATAAAGGAGATCAATTGTCGACCCTTTCCATGCGTGCATTGGGTCGACAGAGTCGACTCCGCGCATTGTGAAAGGCCGACGCGTTGCAAACTCTTGAGGGCGCACTATAATTATGAATCGCCCTGAATTATTACTATTGAAAAGCTATTCACCCTCGACTATGTTAGGAAATAATCATGTACATGTTGCTCGATGGTCCTTTATGACTTTTAATGAATTTTAATGAAATACGGCATTCGCGTCGGTACCGGATGGACGCCCATAGAGTCTTTCCCGGTCTGGCGATATTTTCTTAAGGCATTAGTAAAGAGCGCCCCCCTGAGGTCTGATGTGGTCCATTTCAAGGGGCTCATTGTACGAGTTGAGTGAAGACGGGTCGTGGTGCTCGTTGAGATCTGGAACCCTCTCGTACGGTAGTGGTGGTGGTTGCCGCGTTTCGAGGCGACGCGAGCAGACGTCAACGCACTGTGTGATGTCTGGTCTTCGCTGACGAGATACCCACGCTGTAAAAAAAAAAAAGTTCGGCTCGAAAAAAAATCCTCGTTCTTCTTCCCCCTTCACGATCCACTCGCCTCGACTTGAATGCAATTCACCCGCTGCTGCTGACGGACATCCAGAGTAGCGTTTCATTTCGTCCGGCATTCATTGGGCAAAAATGGCTTCGAATGCGTCGCATCGCATTGTCCGCTATACGTACTGTTGTCTCCGGCAAGCAATTCTAGCCGCCTTTCTGGGGGGGAGGTCGATTTCCCCTATTTCCCTCGGTATACCACAGTATCACGTTTCGCATAGGGGAGATGCGTTTTCGATTCCCCCCCCCCCACCCACCTCTCCGTCTCTGTACCATCCTCGTCTCTTATTCTGTCACGTCTCGTGGGCTGATAAGTTGTTTACCACGCCCTGCCTAAGCCGTGTTTGACGGACGGTCAGAGCCCGGTGTGGCCATACAAAAGAATGCGAACAGTCCGAGAAATAGATAGCCAAACATTTGTTTTCTTTCCCGCTCGTCTCCGTCCCTCTCTCCTCGTGTTTTTCTGTTTTTCTGTCACTTTTTTCCCGTTTGTCTCTTCTCTTCGGCTATTTCTGTGCCTCTCCCTATATCGTTTTCCTGTCCCTGTCCCTGTCCCTCTCCCCCTTCCTCCCCTTTTCCTCTTCCTCTCCATCTTCCTCTCCCTCGCCCTCGTCACATCTCTCTCTCTCTATCTCTCCCTCTTCCTCCCTTTCTTCCTATCCATCTCTCTCATTGTCTCTCTCCCTTTCACTCCCCTCTCCGTCTCCCTCTCTCTCTCCATGTCCCTGTCCCTCTCCCTTCCCTTCTCTCATTCTCTCACTCTCTCTCCCTCTCCATCTTTCCCTCTTTCCCTCTCTCACTTCCCATTTCACTCCCGTCTCCCTCTCCCTCTGCCTCTCTCTCTGCCTCTGCCTCTCCCTCTCCTTCTCCCTCTCCCTCTCCCTCTCCCTCTCCCTCTCCCTCTCCCTCTCCCTCTCCCTCTCCCTCTCCCTCTCCCTATCCATCGTTCCCTCTCTCACTTCCCCTTTCACTCCCGTCTCCCTCTGCCTCTGTCTCTGCCTCTCCCTCTGTCTCTGCCTCTCCCTCTCCCTATTTCCCCCTCTCTTTCCCTGTCCCCGTCCCTCTCTCTCCCCCTCTTTGCCTCTCTCTCTCTCTCACTCTCCCTCAGCACCAATAAAGTTTTAGTTCGAAACATTCTTGACAATCAATGCAACGTTTAATCACATACAAGTTTGCATTTGTATGCAGTCGAACTGGCAATGTTGTGCCGTACAGTGATCTCGGAATTCGTTGGCAGACTGATGACTCGCATTTATGTATACAGCAACATCAATAACGACCATAATGTGTTATTCTTTAGGTTTGTGCACGAAATGTATGTGTCGGACACGCTAACAAAGGAGTACTTGTGAGATACTTTTGAAGTGTTTAAAGGTAGGGCACAAAAAATCTTAATGTGAGCCCAATTACTGGAACCCGAATCATTCAAAAGGTCGATGTAAGTTGAGGACTGATACACACCGGACTATACGTTGTGTCATATAATATACCTAAACGTTTGTGGAAATCAACTATACCTACATTTTGTATATCACTCTAAGTCATTTCCTTATCTTGCTGTATCCCCTCGTGGTGATCCTTCTTGCTGACCTGTCTACGTGTGTATGTAAGTCTGTCCGTTCGTTGGTATGTAAGTCTATGTTCTGTGTTTTTTGCTCTTACCCTCATTCACTCTCTTCCCCCTCCTTCGTGTACATGTACCTGTTTTGCCCTTGTCACTCTGCCTTTGAGAAAGGTCCTGCTAAGATCGCAAAGTCAGGCCCACTAAATGTTGAGATATACCTCAATGAAATATAATTTCGCCAATGATAATGACAGAGCAACATCAAATTCATTATAATTCTCACTACATAATCGTCAATTGTAAAACTATACAAATGATAGCACTTTGGTGTCTTAAAATCATTACCTAGCAATGGGCTGGACTTTTGCCTCATGTGATCCATCCAATGTTGTTCGATCACACAATCTCGAAACAATTATTGTTTCTCGTCAAAGGAGGGCGCTATAACCATTACGCCGTTACTATATCGGTGCACCTTCTGGTCGCTCGAGAAATCACTCAGTGAGAACCATCTCTGTGAAAACTGCCCTCTCTTTGTTAAATATGCCTGCCTGCCTGTCTGCCTGCCTGCCTGTCTGTCTGTCTGTCTGTCTGTCTGTCTGTCTGTCTGTCTGTCTGTCTGTCTGTCTGTCTGTCTGTCTGTCTGTCTGTCTGTCTGCCTGCATGCCTCTGTCTCTGTCTCTGTCTCTTTCCCTCTCTCCCTCTCTCTCACTCTCTATCTCTCTCTCACTCTCTATCTCTCTCCCGCCCTCTCTCTCTCTGTCTCTGTCTGTCTGTCTGTCTGTCTGTCTCTCTCTCTCTCTCTCTCTCTCTCTCTCTCTCTCTCTCTCTCTCTCTGTCTCTGTCTGTCTGTCTGTCTGTCTGTCTCTCTCTCTCTCTCTCTCTCTCTCTCTCTCTCTCTCTCTCTCTCTCTCTCTCTCTCTCTCTTTCTCTCTCTATCTCTCCCCTCTCTCTCTCTACCTCTCTCTCTAGTCAGTCGGTGCACACTGTCGTGCTGTGACATGGATGAGATCACACCAACCTTCCCTATCAGCTGCCAGATAAGATGCAGCTGAGCAACGCAATCCTATAGACCCTTCTTACTGACGTCACGTTGCTACTAGAAACATCGAGATCCGCCATCTTGGAGTACATACATACGCTTTCGCTCGCACGTTTGTGTTCGTTTAACGTTACGTTAGTCATCATGGCGAATTCGAATGCTGCACGGTCGGCTTATTACAGTTCTCTCGACATTCTCGGCTTTATTGCTGAAATAGATCCGTACACAATTAACCCGCGACAACCATTTCGTCCATCTTTTTAGCGAAAGTGTACAAGTTGCGTCACCTTCTCTTGTCAGCGGGTAAACGATAAAAATATTTCTTATCACGACCCCCCCTGCTTCCACAGCCAAGGACAGCGCAAAAGTTAATCATCTTTCAACAGAACAAGTACCTCCAATCCATGGTACAACCACGGAGGAATAAAAAGAGATTCCTCCATGGCACAACTAGGAATTAATACTTGTCTAGTAAAAAGTAGCAGTAGTAATAGTAGTAGTACAACTACGACGAGTTCAAAAGTTGCCGCCGTGCATGTGGAGTCGTTTGTATGCACAGCTGACTTAGTAACGGCGGTGACGTGCTCATGTGTGTAATCCAAGATGGCCGATAAACAAAACCGTGACGTCATCGAAGACGTGTCTATAGTCGTATTGATATCTTAAGACCCAAAGACTGATAATAGTCTTCCTCGACGCCTTTTAGTATCTTATCCGTACACTTTCGTCTCATTATGACCAAATATTCTTAACTTCCATATTTTCATATCTCTACGAAACACAAAGTGTGGAGCAAGCTGTTCCAATAACAGTCATTAATGTATTTTGTATTTTTCACGTGACATTCGCAAGACACTACGGTAGTACGGTAACACCACATTTCGTAACCATCCACTTTGTTGCAGTCTTACTGCTTCATTGCCAACGTTTCGCAGCCATTATATAGCTATTGGAAAAATACGTGACTTTAATATAATAACTTAAGATGCGTCCTAACACTTTGCTATTCCAGATCGGTTCCATATTCCAAACAGCACTTTGTGTCAATGCTAGTCTTCGCTTGATATCCGGATTGCTATACATGTACTTTCACTTTTAATCAGTGATTCTATAAATGAACACAGCATTTTTTTTTCACCATCTACAAGGAAATATTTACCAACTCTCATACTTATATCCATTACCATAATCTTAGTTATTCATATTTAAAAGTTGTTTCCTTGATTTGTTTCAGTTTTAAATGATCCAAGAGTTCATTTTATGCTACTGGATGTGAGTGTTGTGTCATCAGCAAATCTAAAGTTTGTGAAACTAACTCCTCCTACTGTAACATCACCTGAGCAGTTTTCTAGTGTTTCTCTCATTATGTGCTCAAAGTATTGTATTGCCCATAGGTCGACGTTCGTTTTAGATGGCATGAGCCGGTACAGTAATGCGTGGGTGATATCGGACTGGCTTGCTCATTTACAGGGTCTCATTTTGCGAAGCACCTCCAAGCAGTCTTTTCTGAATCGTCTGTTAGCGAGCCCGTAAATGAGTGGATTCACGGCGTTGTTGACGTACAAAGAGGCACCTGACCTGAATACACCATCTAGAAATACAGGACTTACGTCGTGACCGTGGAAGAGAGCCAGCTCCACGCAGATGTACAGCCAGTAGGGCAGCCAGGTGAGCAGGAACACCACGCTGGTGATGAAGAGCATTCGCGTGGTCTTGCGCTGGAGGCTGGGCGCTCGTCCACGCTGGGCCTGGCTCTGCTGACCTCCGCCCGCCTGGCGTGGCCGCTGCAGCTCCGTGGTGCTCGGGCCTTTCTCGGACATCGCTGGAGGGACACCTTCCTGTAAGGCGGCCGGTTGGGACGTGCTGACGGAGCTCTGAGGGACGTCCTGCTTCTTGGAGTTGTCTTGGTTGTCTTGGTTGCTGGATCCAACGCCTACACGGACGTGGCGACGGATAGCTCGATACACCAGGCTGTAGCACACGATGATCAGCACCAGTGCCATCAAGAAGCCTAGCATCTGAAAGCCAACAACCACAAACCGTGCCAGCATTGTGTAGATGTTCATAGTCTCGGACAGGAGCGCAGGAATGTCCATTCCCAAGGCGATCGATAACGAGGCAGCCACGGCCATCTTGGCCCGTCTGGGGCCCAGCAGGCGACTGTGCGGTCGGCAGACGCAGTCATAACGATCGACCGCGATGATTGCAGTGACAAAGACGGAGGTGCCCACGGGTATAATACCGAACGCATAGAACACCCGGAGAATTCTCGGCATCGGTTGACCGCGGACGACAAATATCTCGGCCAGGATTCGCCTGAGCCTCAGCAGACAGACGGCCAGATCGGACCAGGCCAGGGCAAGGATAAGAATGGTGGTGCTGGTCGCCTGGCGGGCCTTGGACCAGTACACGCGAATAATCAGGCAGTTACCCGGCACCCCGAGCACGAAGAGAACAGTGTGCAGTGTAAATATGAATATATTGCCTGAACTCACGTCTACGGACCCAGTGGCCGGGAGTCCGCCAGAGGGTTCACTGTGGTTCGACATCGTGGACCTCTTCCACGGCTGATACCGACGCTGGCTAACTGATCTACTCTGTCCGAAGCACAAGGGACTGCTGGAAATGGCCCCAGACAGTGTTGTTCAGCTCTTACGTAGGGCACGTGAACCTTGTCCTAGACGTCTGTGTCCGCCAAGCGCACTGACTAAGGAGCAGCCACGATCCTTATTATCATAGAAATATGTTCCATTGATTCTTACACGATGTCTATGACTCTCGCTAATGGACAAATAACATTCCTCACAAACTGGCTTTTTATAGAATGGACATTTCTATGCTGAATGAGCAAATCTCAAAGATGAATCTTGAATACCATTGCTGTTTTCATAGTTTTTATGGTGACTGATGGCAACTCCATCTCGGCAATGAAGTGAAAAATACGAATTGCGAGTTAACAAAGAAATCCATTTCCAATTTGTCCATGTCTTCAGAGGCTTTTGGTTAGGAAAATAAGCAGTCGTCATGCTTTGGCTAGGATGCACTGACGACAATACGACGGTCAATATTGCCTTTACAGATGATTTAATAATGTGCAGCGACCATGCCCCAGGCCTTTTCTTCAATAGGATAACACTATGGTGTTTGATGTAAATAAGTTTTAATGAATTGTTTTGCCTGAATAAAGTGCAGTCGTCAGGGGGAGTCACATGCACGTATCTAGAGATAGCATAGTCACGTTCAAGATGGCGTCCTCTTACGAAGTTCTAAGAGCGTACGTGATTGGTATAGAGATTCCTTTCCATTGTATTGACACAAGGGCGAACATGTATATTCTGTACGAGTAGGAAGTTGCTAAAGATTCACCCCTAAGTAATTTGATTGTTAAATAACATTTATCTCGAACTCAAAGAAAATTATGGTCAAGGACTTTTTGGGTAAGTCATGAATATTGATGAGTAGGCTGGACGTTGGTGAGCGAGAGGAGCTGTGTTTGTAAACATTGAGGCAGGACGTTCGCCGGGGATTCCCCGCTATCTTCGGCGCAGAAAATAAGGATGCAAACACGTCCAATTAGTCGTGAGAATAATAATTTTCCTATTGATAACGACTCGATTAGTGAATCAAGGATTCATTATTTCTAATAAAAGATTATTTTTATTCCCTTTGCCTTTGAGAAAGGTCCTGCTAGGATAGAAACGTCAGGCTATCTAACTTTTGAGATCATCATTATCAATAGCTTCTCGGGCAGGATTTATACAACTTGTACTGAACATGTACGCGTAGCCCATAAAGGTAGGTGAGTGCTAGCGTAGATTTGTTGTGAGAGCGCGTTTGAAATTAAATTATAGTACCAAGGGATTGCGAACACCTCTTCAGATCAAAGAGGAGAAAAATCCAGCCGGTGGAGCAGCCGGTGGAGCAGCCGGTGGAGCAGCCGGTGGAGCAGCCGGTGGAGCAGCCGGTGGAGCAGCCGGTGGAGCAGCCGATGGAGCAGCCGGTGCAGCAGCCGGTGCAGCAGCCGGTGCAGCAGCCGGTGCAGCAGCCGGTGCAGCAGCCGGTGCAGCAGCCGATGGAGCAGCCGGTGGAGCAGCCGGGGGAGCAGCCGGTGGAGCAGCCGGTGGAGCAGCCGGTGGAGCAGCCGGTGGAGCAGCCGGTGGAGCAGCCGGTGGAGCAGCCGGTGGAGCAGCCGGTGGAGCAGCCGGTGGAGCAGCCGGTTGAGCAGCCGGTGGAGCAGCCGGTGCAGCAGCCGGTGCAGCAGCCGGTGCAGCAGCCGGTGGAGCAGCCGGTGCAGCAGCCGGTGCAGCAGCCGGTGGAGCAGCCGGTGGAGCAGCCGGTGGAGCAGCCGATGGAGCAGCCGGTGGAGCAAAGCCGGAGCCGAAGCCTAAGCTGGGTTTTGGAAAAGAGACCAAGCAACCAGCCCACCTAGCCACCGACAAACAGACTGACCGATCGACCCACTGATGACCCACCGACTGTCCGGCCAACCGACCGACCTATATACCGAACAACATACTGACCGACCAAAGATCCCACCAACCAACTGACGTGCAGACTGACCCCCTGACCAGTTGCCCCACCGACCGATCAGCCCTGCCGATCAAACGACTGACCGACCGAAAGATGTCCACGACTCAGTGACTCCGTTACAGCATATTTCTTGCAACAGTTTGCGGGCTTTCAGTGTGTAATCCAAGGAATTTTAAACTTATCTCATGGATACAATTATCCAAAGCAAGAGATACTGCACAAGGGTGAAAGCCCACCATGCCTCACATAATCATGACCTGTCCATACTACACAGCTATTACCACCGGAGGAATTATAACCCCGACCGACGATTCAGACTGCGGCTATTTTCTTCACCGAGAAGGATTTCACATGCCCGTGCATGGGGGAATACAGTAAGTAAACATTCACGCAGTGACCGAAACGAAAACAATTTGGAAATTCCTGAAGCTGTCGATTCACGTGTTGCCACCGATGGTCGATGTGGAATATAGAGAAGGAACGGCATGTTCTTTCAGTATCCTTGCTCGGTTTCGAGGCTGTGAGTTTGGCCCGCAAATCCTCCTCCCAATCCTCCAACCAATCCTCCTCGGTGAAGCATGGAGGTGACGTGATCGCTATAGTACAAATCAAATTCACATCATGTCGATTTCTCTTGAGTATTAGTAGCCGATTTGGAGAAATTTCTCCACTTTGATGGCCACAGCCCACTTCCAAAGTAACTCAGTTTTCTGGTCTTATTGGGTTTTGCATGGAAAATGTTTTACAGCTTTTTCCAGCTGGCATTTTTACACAAACTGCGCGCAGCATATAGGCGGCACATCCGGGCACCTTATACTCATAGACATACAGCAATGATCCGTCCTCACGTCACTTCCCCTCAATCAGTGGCGGCTTTTTCGAAAAGATGGCTACGTACGGGAACGCAAGTTCGACCTACAATTCCATGAATTTTCTCTCTTAATGAAAATCGTACGAGAGTGACTCATAGGTAATTGTATGTTGTCTTTAACACCCATCAGATCAGCAAACTTTATTTCGTGGGTTGCATTCCCCTTACATAAATTATATCATATGTTATATTATACACGTATGTTATGCAGTCGAATCTGCAATGTTGTGTCATACAGTGATCACGGAATTTGTTTGCAGGCTCGCAATTTTACCACGGAGTATAGGTTGGCCTATATATGCAGCAACATCAAGAACGGTCACTTTTTCGGCAATCTTCTTAGGCACATTATGACATCAATTTTATTAAAATTGGAGGTGCCGTTCTCTGACAATGAACATTAAGGGCCATGGTATAGCTTGACGGATTTTTTTTTTCCATTGACTAATTTATTACACTACATGAAAGCTTAGCATCTTAAGGTGCATAGGGTATTTCATTCCAGGAATGAAATGGAATTGCACAATTAGCTCATTAATAATGCTGTATACAATTATTGGTTCTTCGTGTCTCATTATCATTGCAAAGTTAATGCAAATTGGAGAAATTCAATAAAAAAATTAAAACATGAAAAAAGCCCAAAAATTGAATCATGAATAATAAATGAGCTATAATTAGACAAACAATTTTTGTTTTTCAAATGAAATTTTACACAAATTTTCATTATGTAATTTCCTATTACCCTGCCAAATATATATCATTTGAATCCATCATTGAACGACCGAGATCTGAGGGGCACGGCTCTTTGAGGGTTAAAGGTAGGGTACACTATTTGTGAAGGTCAAAGAATCGCTTCCATACTTTGTCAAACCCAACGTAAACGTAAAAGAACGCACCTGTGCAGGTTTCGGCTCATGATCCGTCAACCATGTCATGAGAAACGCTATGGAAACGAAATGAAATGATCACCTTTTTTGACAGGCTAACCATTTTCAGACATTTTATTAGAGGTGTTCCATCGATGGAAATTCAACAATTTTTTTTTCTCGGAAACGGCAGTTTTTCTAGCCCCAACATTTCACGGAATGTCTGATACCATTACCAATTTCCTGATGAGTAAGTAATTTCTTAAAGTGGAATGTCCGGAAATTGGGCACTTTATAAACCCTCCCTTTAATCTGCAAACACACCAGAGGTCCAATATCAGTGGTGCGCCTTAACAAGAACTAAATTGAAAAAAGACTTGCTTAAAAATCGCAATGATTTACAGCATTCAATACTATATCACGACAGTAAATGGAATGTAATAAAATCTTAATGTGAGCCCAATTACTGGAATCCGAATCATTCAAAAGGTCGATGTTGAGGACTGATACATACCGGACTACACGTTGTATCATATACTATACCTAAACGTTCGTGGAAATCAACTATACCTAAATTAACTATTATTTCGCAAATAGTGACAGAACAACATCAAATTCAAAATAATTCTCACTACATAATTGTCAATTGTTAAACTATGCTAGTGATAACATTTGGTCTCTTAAAATCATTACCGGCCAAAGCACTGAGCACTCAGTGTTTATCGCGTACAGCAAGGGCAAACCCACCTTGAAATGATTTACATTCCCTCGGCGCAAACATCATGTTATATCTATGGTAGATTGTAGGCCTATTTCTTACTTGTTTCCTTAGTTAAAGTTTTAAACGATCCAAGATAATTCATTTTATGCTACTACTGCATGGATGTGAGTGTTGTGTCATCAGCAAATCTAAAGTTTGTGAAACTAACTCCGCCTACTGTAACATCACCTGAGCAGTTTTCTAGTGTTTCTCTCATTATGTGCTCAAAGTATTGTATTGCCCATAGGACGACGTTAGTTTTAGATGGCATGAGCCGGTATAGTAATGCGTGGGTGATATCGGACTGGCTTGCTCATTTACAGGGTCTCATTTTGCGAAGCACCTCCAAGCAGTCTTTTCTGAATCGTCTGTTAGCGAGTCCGTAAATGAGCGGGTTCACAGCGTTGTTGAGGAACAAAGTGGCACCTGACGTGGAGAAACCATATAATACAGGACTTACGTCGTGACGGTGGATTAGAGCCAGCTCCACGCAGATGTACAGCCAGAAGGGCAGCCAGGTGAGCAGGAACACCACGCTGGTGATGAAGAGCATTCGCGTGGTCTTGCGCTGGAGGCTGGGCGCTCGTCCACGCTGGGCCTGGCTCTGCTGACCTTCGCCCGCCTGGCGTGGCCGCTGCTGCTCCGTGGTGCTGGGGCCTTTCTCGGACATCGCTGGAGGGACACCTTCCTGTAAGGCGGCTGGTTGGGACGTGCTGACGGAGCTCTGAGGGACGTCCTGCTTCTTGGAGTTGTCTTGGTTGTCTTGGTTGCTGGATCCAACGCCTACACGGACGTGGCGACGGATAGCTCGATACACCAGGCTGTAGCACACGATGATCAGCACCAGTGCCATCAAGAAGCATAGCATCTGAAAGCCAGCAACCATTATCCGTGCCAGCATTGTGTAGATGTTCATAGTCGCGGACAGGAGCGCAGGAATGTCCATTACCAAGACGATCAGTAACGAGGCAACCACGGCCATCTTGGCCCGTCTGAGGCCCAGCAGGCGACTGTGCGGTCGGCAGACGCAGTCATAACGATCGACCGCGATGATTGCAGTGACAAAGACGGAGGTGCCCACGGGAATAATACCGAACGCATAGAACACCCGGATAATTCTCGGTATCGGTTGACCGCAGATGGTAATCACCTCCTGCAGGATTCGTCTGAGCCTCAGCAGACAGACGGCCAGATCGGACCAGGCCAGGGCAAGGATCAGAAAGGTGGTACTGGTCGCCTGGCGGGACTTGGACCAGTACACGCGAATAATCAGGCAGTTACCAGGCACCCCGAGCACGAAGAGAAGAGTGTGCAGTATAAATATGAATATATTGCCTGAACTCACGTCTACGGACCCAGTGGCCGGGAGTCCGCCAGAGGGTTCACTGTGGTTCGACATCGGGACCTCTTCCACGGCTGATACCGACGCTGCAAAACAGATCTACTCTGTCCGAAGCACAAGGGGCTGCTGTAAATTGCCCGAGACAGCGTTTTGCAGCTCTATCTCACGTAGGGCACGTGAACCTTGTCCTAGACGTCTGTGTCCGCCAAGCGCACTGACTATAAGGACGGTCACGATCCTTATTATATAAAAATGCATTCCATTGATTCTTACACGATGTCGATGACTCTCGCTAATGAAAAAACCCACAATATTCCTCACAAAGTTATTTGTCCCTGGCTTTTTATAGAATGGACATTTCTATGCTGAATGAGCAAATCTCAAAGATGAATCTTGAATACCATTGCTGTTTTCATAGTTTTTATGGTGATTGATAGCAATTCGACCTTGGCAATAAAGTGAAAAATACGAATTGCGAGTTAACAAAGAAATCCATTCCCAATTTGTCCATGTCTTCAGAGGCTTTTGGCTAGGAAAATAAGCAGTCGCCATGCTTTGGCTAGGATGCACTGACGACAATACGACGGTCAATATTGCCTTTACAGATGATTTAATAATGGGCAGCGACCATGCCCCAGGCCTTTTCTTCAGAAGGATATCACTATGGTGTTTGATGTAAATAAGTTTTAATGAATTGTTGTGCCTGAATTAAGTGCAGTCGTCAAGGGGAGTCACATGCACGTATCTAGAGATAGCATAGTCACGTTCAAGATGGCGTCCTCTTACGAAGTTCTAAGAGCGTACGTGATTGGCTTAGAGATATCTTTCCATTGCATTGACACAAGGGCGGACATGTATATTTTGTAAGAGTAGGAAGTTGCTAAAGATTTATCCCTCAGTGATTTGATTGAAAGTAATTATCGTCAAGGAAGTTTTGGGTAAGTCGAATATTGATGAGCATGCGGGACGTGGGTATAAAGCGAGACGAGCTGTGTTTGTAAACATTGAGGCAGGACGTTCGCCGTGAAAGCAGCCGGGGGAGCAGCCGGTACAGCAGCCGGGGGAGCAGCCGGTACAGCAGCCGGGGAGAAGCCGGTACAGCAGCCGGTGGAGCAGCCGGTACAGCAGCCGGGGGAGCAGCCGGTACAGCAGCCGGTGGAGCAGCCGGTACAGCAGCCGGGGGAGCAGCCGGTACAGCAGCCGGTACAGCAGCCGGGGGAGCAGCCGGTACAGCAGCCGGTACAGCAGCTGGTACAGCAGCTGGTACAGCAGCCGGTGGAGCAGCCGGTACAGCAGCCGGGGGAGCAGCCGGTACAGCAGCCGGGAGGGCAGCCGGTACAGCAGCCGGTGGAACCTCAGCAGACAGACGGCCAGATCGGACCAGGCCATCGGGGCAAGGATAAGAAAGGTGGTACTGGTCGCCTGGCGGGACTTGGACCAGTACACGCGAATAATCAGGCAGTTACCCGGCACCCCGAGCACGAAGAGAACAGTGTGCAGTGTAAATATGAATATATTGCCTGAACTCACGTCTACGGACCCAGTGGATGACGGGAGTCGGCCAGAAGGTTCGCTGTGGTTCGACATCGTGGACCTCTTCCACGGCTGATACCGACGCTGCCTAACTGATCTACTCTGTCCGAAGCACAAGGGACTGCTGGAAATGGCCCGAGACAGTGTACGTTGTGCAGCGCTCACGTAGGGCACGTGAACCTTGTCCTAGACGTCTGTGTCCGCCAAGTGCACTGACTAAGGAGCAGTCATTATCTTTTATATTATAATAAAAATACGTTCCATGATTCTTACACGATGTCGATGACTCTCGCTAATGGAAAAAGATATTCCTCACAAAGTAATTGTCCCTTGCTTTTTATAGAATTGACATTAATGCTGAATGAGTCAACCTCAAAGATAAATCATGAACACCGTTGCTGTTTTCAAAGTTAGCTTTTCAGCTGCGTAGCGGAAAAGCTATTGTTGTTGTTAAGATGATTAGCTTTTCCGCCGCGAAGCGGAAAGGATATTGTTATTGTTCAGAATATTATTTTTTACTTCTTATCGGAAAAATCCCATAGACAAAGCACAGGGATTTTCTGTCTGGCACTTTTGCCATTAAACACACTTGGAACTATTGCACAATAGTCTTGAAAACGTCATGACGTCAGCATGTGTCACATGACAGCGATTTAAAATCAAATTTCAAACTGAATCATAGGCAAAAGTACAAGTTCGGGTTTTTTTGGCACTATATCTAAGTTGGGAAGTTTGCCCTCATTTGATCTTGACGTTATCTCATGAATATTAATGAGGTCATGAACTTTTCATAATTATTGTAACATTAAATTAAGCATAATTATTTGGCCAACGGAGCAAGAGTACTTCTTCTCTTTTTTCTTTTATATAATGGGGATGTAGTTTAGAAACACCCTCCGGGGCCAAAATGTCATGACGCAATCGTGACATCATCAAAATGCGTGATTTTAAAGCACATACCTAGCCAATTATCAATCTTCTCGAAATTTAGTGGGCAGTTAGCTGTTGTGCTACACATTCAAAACCTCAGGTTTGGAACCGATTGATTATTGTTTGGAATTATTAATGTTTTGAATTATTATACATAATTATTTAATTATATGATTATTGTTGGGAATTATTATACATACAAGGGGACCTACAGTTAAGAAAATGCCTATTTTGGTGGGTTTTTTTATTGTTTAGATTTAGTATTAAGTTTCCCGTTAATATGTAAATTTTCATTTAGTATTATTGATTTATGAAAAAAATTACCTTAGAATTATTAGAAATACACTTTTTGTGACCACATTCCACCTTAAATCTGTCACAAAAATTTAATTAAATATTCCGATTCCCAATGTCCGATTTGAACCATTTCTGTAGTATAAAAAATGTACAATATTTCATTAAAGCTTAATGAAAGCATATTTTCTTCCTAAGAAAGGGAGTCGCATATAATTATTTATGCTAGTGCAAGTTAATATAGAACATGCATGTGACTTGATAAACCGTAACTAGAATATCATATCTAGAATAATTTTTTATGAGTCGTCTTATTTAAATGCATTTTTCACTAAATGACAGTTTTTAGCACAATAACATAAATTTCTCAGCCATTGTACATACTATCAACTTCTTATTTGGCAGGTATCTGTATTTTGATAGTATCTATGTCAGTACATAGCCATTTATTTTAAACTTGCCTCAAATTTGAAAAATCATAAAAAACACATCTACAATTAGTGTTTTTTTCGCCAAAATCAGTCATGCTATAATTATTAGAAATTTTCTGGAGTCCACTGTGAGAAATTTAAGCCCAAAATTTAAACAAATGGCAATGATCAGACATGAAGAGTGTTTTAAACTTTACATTTGCATTGGTAGAACCCCCCAAAAATTGATTGTTTCCTCAAGAAAATGTGTCCCCCCACGGGTGAGCACCTAAAAGAGGTACATTAAAAAAGGGGTGGGGTGGATTCTGTGGAGCAATGAAAACACGGAGGCATGAGGATGTTTCAAAATAATACTGTAGTGTGTCTTGTTGCTGTGCTGTGATCAAAATGACCATCTCTATACATCACAATATCAAAAATAGAGATGTCTTTATACTGAAAATGGATCAATCCTAAATTACTAAAATACTAAAATACCTATTCAGAATAAGAATCATAATTATTAGATCGAGAAAACCAGACAGAGTAATAGGCCTAGGCTAATGCCTCATTCACTGGCACGCACTGCCCCTGTCCTTGGCTCAAGCCAGAGAAACCCAAAAGTCTGAAGGGGTTGCACACCTATTGTTTATATATTTTTACAAGTTAATGTCAAATTACCTATTCAGGTTTCTGTTGATGGCTTACATTTATACTATTAAATTGATTATAAGCCTTGAGGAATATAAAATACCTTTAATTGGAGCAACGAAAACACGGAGGCAATGAGGATGTTTCACGGTAATACTGTATTGTGTCTTGTTGCTGTGCACTGTTACCAGAACGACTATCTCAGCCACTAGACACACCTATATCCCCAACGCACTCACACTCACACACAAGAGTCGTAAATCAATGTCACTATAAGTGTCGGCTTTTCCAGAAGGAGGTGCGGTATAGGTCGAATCATCTCCAGTGATGGATACAAAATGGACCCAGCAGACCTGGAAGCAGTCAAAACACTTAGGACCAAGACACCCACTACCGTCGGCAAGCTACGTAAACTCCTTGGTCTCCTCGGATATTACCGCCAGCAGGATATCCAGAACTTCTCGAGGAAAGCAAAGTCGCTCTACGAACTCCTACAAAACCGAACCATGGACAGTACTCCATCGAACAGTGGTAAAGATCACCAAAAATAAAATGGGGGGGTCTTTGAACTACTGTACGTGGTCCCCAACAATTGCATGTTGAAATGTGATATATAGTTTCTACCCAAACAAAAATGACTTAAAGGAAGACTTCAGTTATTTTGTCAACATTATTTTGTTGGTTTTAACCTCGCTTTGAATTTTCCTGTAACACTAAATGACCCCCCAAAAATACAATTCTATTAATTTGAGTTTGGATCTACACTTCTAAAAGTATAGTTTCAATAGTGTTGACAAAACACACAATTTCGGGGTCGATCAACTGACCCAGATGAAAGCAGTCATTAGATCTAGACCAGACAAGTACGTATAGACAAATGGAGGGAAGGCCTAAACTTGCAGGTTTGCAGGAATATTCTTACAGGTATGTAGAATAGATAAGTGACCGAGTATTCGAAAAATAACAGTTTTTTGTAAACGCTTTTGTAAACCAAAGGCTCAGACCAAAACCTTGACACAAATCTAAACGATCAAATCAATAGCACAACATTACAAGGAATATTAATTGACAGATTGCGGGCCAAGCTACAATAATAATCCAGTATCGGTTTGAAAGCTGAGGAGCTTCCGTTGACGTAATTATTGAGCGTGGAGTCTCGTTTTTGCATTGAGGCCCATGGAAGATGATTAAACCCCTAACGCTTTGCACCTCCCGCACAGGACACGCACTCTATACCGCTATTTACCACAGTGCCCACAGGGGTGTAGGCTCACATACCACAGGACACCACAAAAACCCCGCTGTGGTATGTCGTGGTGTATAGGACTGAATAAAAAAACAATAAAAGTCGGAGGGCGCCCTCAATCGGTTGTTTATAGTCTACCAAGACAACACCATTACTGAACGAGGGTCGCTGTTTGAGCTGATTTTGGGGTGAGTAACGAGAGTAAGATTAGTATTTCATTGCAAGATATACCGATGCAATTGCTAGTATGCTCAGTACATTCTGAAGGTGAACATTTCTTTGATTTTGTTGTGACAGTTCTACATGAAATAAAGCTCGCGTATGACTGAATTGATGATGGCGACTGTTGAGTGTTGTGCACGTACTGAAGCCAATGAGAGTGTGTTCATGCATAGCCTAGGTTCATGTAGTCCCTCCATGGCCCGAGTAACTTGGACCCGACAAGTCACCCTTTTTTATCGAATTTTGAGGGACGGGTGACTGTAGGGTCCAAGGATCATGGCTATGCTACATGTACATCTTGTAAAATCATTCACTGTAATCTCATCTTTGAAAAGTACCCCCGACAGAAATCCCCAGATTTACCCCCCAAAACACCCGTGAAAGTGAAACCGTCCCACACGCCCATTGAGGATTCAGTGAGAATTACAGATTCCAATACTGGTCATTTTGTTTTACTCACGTTTGGGAAACGCAGTGGCTGTTGTTACGGCAGTCGTCCGTGTGGTTCCCTGACTTGATTGTATTTCGTCAGCATTGCAGGCTGGTTGAACCAGTCTATTACTTATTAGCTGATAAGTGATAGTCTGGTTCCAAGAGCTAAACATCCTGACAAATACTGTGAAGTCAGGGAACCAAACGGACGACTGCCGTAACACTAACAGCAGCCACTGCGTTTGGGAAAATTAGGGAGAAAATTCCCCTCAGTTGACCGAGAACGGGCCGACGAGCCGAGTTGGGGTGGCCATCTTGGATTTAAAAACTGGATGACGTCACCAGGTCCGGGTGCGTAGTGGTCTGCGGAAGTGTGTGCGCGCGCGGTGCGATGTCCCGGACGTTGCTTTGCACTGCTGTTCAGGAAACAGTCGTAGGGCTCAACGCGTGCAAGCGCGGGCACCTCCGCAGACCACTCCGCATCTGGACCTGGTGACGCCATCCAGTTTTCAAATCCAAGATGGCCACCCCAACTCGGCTCGTGGGACGGTGTCACGGGTGTTTTGGGGGGTAAATATGGGGATTTCGGTCGGGGGTATTTTTCAAAGATGACATAACACTACAGTGATTTTACACGATGCAGCATGGCCATGATCCTTGGACCCTACTGTCACCCGTCTCTCAAAATTTCAAAATTCAAAAAAAAAAAGGGTGACTTGTCGGGTCCAAGTTTCTCGGACTAAGGTACATGTATAACAACTGTACACAATCATGTACCATGCATTTTACAAATTGCCATTTTACAAAAGAAGGGTGCTTGATGAACAGTTACCGGTAGGAGTACATGTAATTTGAAGCAACAAATGTAATTAGTTATAGTTGTACTCCTTTTTAACATTTTTGAGATTTTGATCATTGTACAAGGGTTACAGTACTAAGCCGCATTTTGGCTCGTCGGACGGGAGAGAATCTTCTCGATAACCTGAGTGAAAATTTCTCTTTTTTCCCCAAACATGAGTAAAACAAATGACCAGTATTGAAATCGGTGATTCTCACAGGTGTTTTCGGGGTAAAATCTGGGGGTTTTGGTCGGGGGTAGTCATGGAGTCGAACCTAATTATACATGTAGTTACTTACCGGGTTTCCCAGCAGAATTCCTTGGACCCTACTATCGCCCGACCCGTCAATTTGTTTTAAAAAGGGCGATTGTAAGGGCCCAAGTTACTCGGACTAGTACAGGACTTACCACTTGTCTTGGTCTTGGGTGAAATTTCAACACAGAAACAATACATGCATTCAGTACTCGACCAGTCAACTCAATTGTTTCAGTTCAACTGTTTCAATTTGTTCAGAGAATTTGAGCCTTCTGTGATTGCACTAAAGGAAGGATGGAGCAGTACACAATCCTGGGCAGGATAGGTGAAGGTGCTCACGGCATCGTCTTCAAAGCCAGGCACATTGAGGTACAGTAGGTATACACACTTACCACAATATATCCATTAGACAATAATTATATCCATCCATCGTTTTGAAATGGTCACATTCAAATGACTTTTGGAGAAAGCTCCTGCTTCGATCGAGACATCAGCTCTTCTTAACTGCTCTTGTCATTCTACTAAAGAAGTATCCTACTCATCGTAACTTACGATCAATCGCAAGACGATGAGCGATGCACAGAAACTATACGGTGTATCACAACTTACGATGTGTTGAAGTTGAGTTACGGCTTTGTGAAATCCACCCTTGGTATTTTAGAACCAGTCCAATTTTCTTTGCCATGTTTTCAGAATTGTTCAACAGTTCCCAGTCAGTTTATTTTCTTTTGGTTTGATTTGGATAGAAGTCATTTTTTTTTCCCTTCATTAGTTTAACTCAAATTGAAAAAGCTGCACCCAGTTTGTGTGCACTCCAAACTGCTGATAGTCAGGTTTACAACCATTGGTTGTTTGCATCTGAATGAAAGCGGGATGTGTGATTCCTGGAGATGTACGGCAGTTAATGGTTGAATTGCTTCTAACTGGCACCCCCACCCCGGCAAAGACTAGTTGACTATTAGGGAAGACTATTATCTAAAGGCTGGATAGCTCAGATAGAAGAGTGCTGGTACGTTAATCCAGTGGTCTCTGGTTCAACTCACGGTCCAGTCAATTCCCTGTCAATTTTTTCCTTTATTTGACTGATATTTGATACATGTTTAATTGGTTTGTTGTTTAAAGTAGGCTTCATAATCTGTGAGTCATCTTCTGTCTTCCAGAGCGGTCAAATCTGCGCACTGAAGAAAGTTCCCCTGAGGAGGCTGGATGACGGCATTCCTAATACAGCCTTGAGGTGAGACTAGGCCCGGATGTCTAAGTGGGTGTACTGGAAACACTCAATGCCATCTGGAGATGAGACTAGCTACCTGGCTTGAGGTTACACTAGCAGTCACTTGGAACGCTAATTAAACAATAGAATCCACCATACGACCTCGATCAGCTCGGTGGTCAAGTGGTTTAAGAGGTCTGCACTAGAAAGTGGGAGTCGCCTGAAATCTTTTCGTCGGGCATTGGGCAAAGCACTGAGTGTTCAGTGTTTTTTTTCACGTCGAGCAGGGCAAAGCCTCATTGAATGAATATCCATTGAGTAAGAATTCAGGCAATGTGACTATCCTAGGTATTCCCTTTGTTCAATACTGATATAATGCAGGCATGCAACTTGTCCGCGGATCCGCGGATTTCCGCGTTTTATTTAATTCGGCCATTTAAAAAATAAAAAAAAATAAAAAATAAAAAAACCAATAAGTTGTCACAAACTACTCAGAATGCACCACAGAGCATCTAGAATCCACAATTTTCCCGGGCCCTTAAGCAGGCCCCAAACCACACACCGTAAGGGCTTCGTGCTTCGCGCTCGCAGTTTCATTCGGACATTTTCCTCTTTTTTTACAATTCAAGAGTTGAATGCCTGATAATGGCTTTATCTTCCCTCATTTCTTCCTCCAGGGAAATCAAGGCCTTGCAGGAGATCGAGGAGAACCCTTACGTAAGTCTCTAGGCTCGGGTCTCGTTCTGTTCTTATTGGGTGATCATAAGAAATGTCAGCTGAGGAGGACATACTGTGAGCACCAATTTACTCTCCAAGCCCCAATTTCTTAGAACATTTTGTTCTGCGACCGATTTCACGAAATGCTAAGACATGTCTTAGGAAGGGTAACTCGTCCTATGTCCTAGGATCGATTTCACCAAAGCCTCAGAGTCTCATCTGCTTCTATAGCAACGCAGTTGAACTCATCTTAACTTAGGATCAGTCCCAGGGTCATCTTATCTGCATGTATGACACCGAATAACAAAAGTGGTGATTGTGCTTCTGTCTGATCGCGAAGTTACAAGGGCAACATTTGTAACAATCTTGACCAATAAATTCACTAAGACTTATAGAATTCACAAACAAAATGTTTGGAACACCATGGATCAGCCCATTGGTGACCTCACAATGCCATTGACCAATCAGCCGCCACAGCAACCTGACTTCACACACACCATTTGATGAGGTGGGCACAGCTGAATGGATCAGTCCATGGGTGACCTCACAATGCCATCGACCAATCATCGACCGCAGCAGTCACTGCACGGTTCTCTTCTCCAAACTTGCTCCTTTCCCCAGGTGGTCAAGCTGAGAGAGGTGTTCCCCCACGGCACGGGCTTTGTGCTGGTCTTTGAGTTCATGCTGTCGGACCTGTCAGAGGTGGTCAGGAACTCCGCCCAGCCTCTGACTGAAGCCCAGGTCAAGAGCTACATGATGATGCTCCTGAAGGGTATCGCCTACTGCCATGAAAACTCCATCATACACAGGGTCTGTCTAACACTTGCCTTACACTCTCCTTACTCTGCTCTGACACTGACCCTCACTCTTTCCTTTCCTATCCTCACACTGTACATGCACCGTCAGCTCACTAGCCCTTACACTTTCCTAACACTGCCCTTACACTTCATGTGCATCGTCCTGTGACTGCCCTCACACTTTCCTAACACTGTCATCACACAGCATCTAGACTGTTATTACACTAACTCCAAGCTATCCTCACACTGTCCTCACACTGCCCTCACCCTTTCTTCCTCTTTTCCTCAGATGTCATCCACTTCATTTTATTGAGTTACATAAGAACATGAATTTGTAATGCCATGAATAAATGTTGGTTTTTTTTCTCTCATTCAGGACCTGAAGCCAGCTAATCTGTTGATCAGCGATACAGGACAGCTGAAAATAGCTGACTTTGGTCTGGCCAGGGTATTTAGCAACGAGGAAGGCCGGCAGTATAGCCACCAAGTGGCAACAAGGTATGAATATTCAAAAGATATTAATATTCACAAGCTATAAATATTCACAAGCTATGAATATTCACAATCTATGAATATTCGCAGCCATGAATATTCACAATCTATGAATATTCACAAACTATGGATATTCACATACTGGATTTTCTCAGGGTATTATTATTCACAAACATGAATATCCAAAAGCTATGAATATTCACAAGCCATGCAAATTCAATAAACATGACTGTGCACAAGGTATCAGTCATGAAGCTTGGATAAAAAGAAGAGATATATTCCAATATTTGTCATTTCTGTTTATTCCTTAAGATGGTATCGGGCCCCTGAGCTGTTATATGGAGCAAGGAAATATGACGAAGGGGTAGATTTATGGTGAGTCCAATATTTGCAGCGGTTCTGATGCTATGCATAGCTGCTTGGTGATCTAGGACTTGACTGACTGAGTCGTCATAGTGACAGCTGAAGACGTTCCTGGCCACCCCTCATGCATCCCCACCCCCTTCCCTTGTGCCATGAAAATGGCTAGAATTTGAAATGTCGATTGCACCTTTGACTCTGGCTCTGTTGACAATGTCAGGTCATTTGATTGTGGCCATTGAAGTTAGTAAGCAACATTTGGTTATTGTATTCTGGTTCAATTACATTTGAAAGTAAACAAATATCCAACCTATTCATTCATTTATTCATTCAATCGTTCATGTAGTCCATGATGACATGATGAGTTTTGTCCAGCATTCTCTGTCCATCATCGTCTTAGAAAGTTAGGGGCACAACCTAATGACAGGATTTTTTTTTTTTTTTTT
Source organism: Luidia sarsii (assembly GCA_949987565.1). Lineage (NCBI taxonomy): Eukaryota > Metazoa > Echinodermata > Asteroidea > Paxillosida > Luidiidae > Luidia > Luidia sarsii. The sequence goes on along the minus strand of OX465103.1, from coordinate 24,188,533 downwards.
TGTCTTGAACCTCCCCCCCCCCTCCGAAAAAAAAACACAAAAAAAACCAACCAGGGCCGTCGGTTGCATCTTTGGTGAACTGCTGAACAACTCACCACTGTTTCCCGGAGAAAACGATATAGAGCAGTTGTGCTGCGTACTCCGTGTGTTGGGAACACCTACTGAACAGACATGGCCGGTAAGTACGAACCAAAACTAAAAACACCCAAAAAGTTTACCCAGAAAAAAGCCCTTCACCACTTTCATCCCTTCCCTACTATCTGCCTTTCCCTTTGATCTCACCCTGGTCTGTCTGCCAGCTTTCCTCCTTTGAACCCTTCCCTACTATCTGCCCTTCCCTTTGATCTCACCCTGGTCTGTCTGCCAGCTTTCCTCCTTTGATCCCTTCCCTACTGCTTGCCCTTCCCTTTGATCTCACCCAAGTCTGTCTCCCAGCTTGTCTCCTTTGATCCCTTCCCTGCTGCTTGCCCTTCCCTTTGATCTCACCCAAGTCTGTCTGCCAGCTTTCCTCCTTTGATCCCTTCCCTACTGCCTGCCCTTCCCTTTGATCTCACCCAAGTCTGTCTGCCAGCTTTCCTCCTTTGATCCCTTCCCTGCTGCTTGCCCTTCCCTTTGATCTCACCCTGGTTTGTCTAGCAGCTTTCCTCCTTTGATCCCTTCCCTGCTGCTTGCCCTTCCCTTTGATCTCACCCAAGTCTGTCTGCCAGCTTTCCTCCTTTGAACCCTTCCCTGCTGCTTGCCCTTCCCTTTGATCTCACCCTGGTCTGTCTGCCAGCTTTCCTCCTTTGATCCCTTCCCTGCTGCTTGCCCTTCCCTTTGATCTCACCCTGGTCTGTCTGCCAGCTTTCCTCCTTTGATCCCTTCCCTGCTGCTTGCCCTTCCCTTTGATCTCACCCTGGTTTGTCTCCCAGCTTTCCTCCTTTGAACCCTTCCATGCTGCTTGCCCTTCCCTTTGATCTCACCCTGGTTTGTCTCCCAGCTGTCCTCCTTTGAACCCTTCCATGCTGCTTGCCCTTCCCTTTGATCTCACCCTGGTTTGTCTCCCAGCTTTCCTCCTTTGATCCCTTCCCTGCTGCTTGCCCTTCCCTTTGATCTCACCCAAGTCTGTCTGCCAGCTTTCCTCCTTTGATCCCTTCCCTGCTGCTTGCCCTTCCCTTTGATCTCACCCTGGTCTGTCTGCCAGCTTTCCTCCTTTGATCCCTTCCCTGCTGCTTGCCCTTCCCTTTGATCTCACCCTGGTCTGTCTGCCAGCTTTCCTCCTTTGACCCCTTACCTACTGCTTGCCCTTCCCTTTGATCTCACCCTGGTCTGTCTGCCAGCTTTCCTCCTTTGATCCCTTCCCTGCTGCTTGCCCTTCCCTTTGATCTCACCCTGGTCTGTCTGCCAGCTTTCCTCCTTTGATCCCTTCCCTGCTGCTTGCCCTTCCCTTTGATCTCACCCTGGTTTGTCTAGCAGCTTTCCTCCTTTGACCCCTTACCTACTACTTGCCCTTCCCTTTGATCTCACCCTGGTCTATCTACCAGCTTTCCTCCTTTGAACCCTTCCCTACTGCTTTCCCTTCCCTTTGATCTCACCCTGGTTTGTCTAGCAGCTTTCCTCCTTTGATCCCTTCCCTACTGCTTTCCCTTCCCTTTGATCTCACCCAAGTCTGTCTGCCAGCTTTCCTCCTTTGATCCCTTCCCTGCTGCTTGCCCTTCCCTTTGATCTCACCCTGGTCTGTCTCCCAGCTTTCCTCCTTTGAACCCTTCCCTGCTGCTTTCCCTTCCCTTTGATCTCACCCTGGTCTGTCTCCCAGCTTTCCTCCTTTGAACCCTTCCCTACTGCTTTCCCTTCCCTTTGATCTCACCCTGGTCTGTCTCCCAGCTTTCCTCCTTTGAACCCTTCCCTACTGCTTTCCCTTCCCTTTGATCTCACCCTGGTTTGTCTAGCAGCTTTCCTCCTTTGACCCCTTACCTACTACTTGCCCTTCCCTTTGATCTCACCCTGGTCTATCTACCAGCTTTCCTCCTTTGAACCCTTCCCTACTGCTTTCCCTTCCCTTTGATCTCACCCTGGTTTGTCTAGCAGCTTTCCTCCTTTGACCCCTTACCTACTACTTGCCCTTCCCTTTGATCTCACCCTGGTTTGTCTAGCAGCTTTCCTCCTTTGAACCCTTCCCTACTGCTTTCCCTTCCCTTTGATCTCACCCTGGTCTGTCTCCCAGCTTTCCTCCTTTGAACCCTTCCCTACTGCTTTCCCTTCCCTTTGATCTCACCCTGGTTTGTCTAGCAGCTTTCCTCCTTTGACCCCTTACCTACTACTTGCCCTTCCCTTTGATCTCACCCTGGTCTATCTACCAGCTTTCCTCCTTTGAACCCTTCCCTACTGCTTTCCCTTCCCTTTGATCTCACCCTGGTTTGTCTAGCAGCTTTCCTCCTTTGACCCCTTACCTACTACTTGCCCTTCCCTTTGATCTCACCCTGGTCTATCTACCAGCTTCTCCACCCCCGCAAAGACTAGTTGACTATTTGGGAAGGCTGCCATCTTATGGATGGATAGCTCAGATGGTAAGAGCGCTGGTACGCAAAACCAGAGGTCTCAGGCTCGATTCCCGGTCCAGTCAAACTTTTCTTTGCTTCACCATTTTTATAAAAATAAATCAATAATCCAATATATTTTGGGGTATATCTGATAGGGAATGGAGGAGTTACCAGACTACAACAAAATCACATTCCCAGAGAATCCACCCATCCCTATTGAAGAGGTGGTACCAGACGCTTCACCAGAGGTAAGGCTCTTTTGATTTTCTGGGTTTTTTTTTAAGCTGGCACACGCCATTGCATTGAAGGCATGGGAGACGCTGCCTGAAAGATGTGGCTGTGGCTAGCAATAATGCACTCGATGATGGGAACTGACTGTAAGCCACTAGCTAGTGGAGGAGGAGAGAAGGAGAGAAGAGGACGGGAGATGGAGGAGAGGGGGGAGGATGGAGAGAAGGAGGGGAGAAGGAGAGAGTAGGAGAAAGAGGAGAGGGGAGGGGAGGAGGAAGAGAAGCATGGGTAGAAGGAGGGGGAGGAGGGGGAGGAGGATGGAGAGAAGGAGAGGAGAAGGAGAGAGTAGGAGAAAGGGGAGAGGGGGAGGAGGAAGAGAAGGGTGGGTAGAAGGAGGGAGAGGAGGAGGGGTGAGGATGAAGAGGAGGAAGAGAAGGAGAGAGTAGAAGGAGAGGAAAAAGGGTAGAAGAAGGGAGACGGTGGAGAGTAGGGTGAGGGGCCAGGAGGAGGGGGAGGAGGGAGATGAGGGGAGGAGAGGGGAAGGAGGAAGAGGAGGATGAGCAGGATGATGGAGAGGAGGGGAAGGATAGGAGAGGGGAGGAGGATGAGGGGAGGAGGGGCTAAAAGAGGAGTAAAAGGAGGGAGAGAATGAGGTGAAGGAAGAGGTAGAAGAAAGGGGAGGAGAAGAGGAGACAGTTGGGGAGGAGGACAATGTAATAACATTGCTGTACATGTATTTGGGGTTTGTTTTATTCAACCTACATAACATCACAGCCCTTCATTTGTAATCCTTTATTTTATCTCCTAAGGCTTGGGATCTGCTCAAGAAGTTTCTTGTCTATCCATCCAAGCAGAGGATATCTGCAGCTGAGGTGAGTAGATTAAGCTCAATATAAAAATAAAACTGTTGGCTTGCTAAACTACAAACCAAATCACGTGAACCAAAGCGGCTCTCCAAAATGCTGATAACTCAAACAAGTATCATTTAGAATTCAAAGCACAGTACATATATCATAGGTATGATATGACTTTTCCTAGGCTCTGCTGCATCCGTATTTCTTCATGGAGCCACTGCTCGCTCACCACTCTGAGCTGCCCATCCCCAGACACGGCAAGAAAGTGCGGCACCGAGGTCAGAACCCCAAGGAGTACGACATTGACCTGCCTCTGGACCAGTCCCTGGTAGACCCTGACTTGGTGGCAGCCTGCCTGTGATGAACAATTCAAGCCGGGTGGAGGGGGGGGGGCCTTGGCATACATCTCAGTGCTTTGCCCGATTGCCTGATGATTTGCATCGCTTAGAATGTAATTCAATGAGGGTTGTGAACCCACTTTGCTGTGGAAAATGCCAAATACGGCACAGACAAGTTAGGAAATAAAATATAAATACGGTGGTTTTTTTATTTTTAGAGTCGTTTAAAGTCGTGTATACTGAGTGCTTTGCCCGATTGCCTGGTGATTTGCACGGGTGAGAATGGAATTCAATGAGGGTTTGTTCTCCCTGACGTGTAATTAGCACTGTGGGCCCTATACGGATCGAGTGCTTTGCCCGATTGCCTGGAGATTTGCACGGGTGAGAGTTTGATTCAATGAGGATTGCCCTACCTGACGTGTAATAAGCACTATATATACTGAGTGCTTTACCCGATTGCCTGGTGATTTGCACGGGTAAGAGTTTGATTCAATGAGGATTGCCCTACCTGACGTGTAATTAGCACTATATATACTGAGTGCTTTACCCGATTGCCTGGTGATTTGCACGGGTGAGAGTTTGATTCAATGAGGATTGCCCTACCTGACGTGTAATTAGCACTATATATACTGAGTGCTTTACCCGATTGCCTGGTGATTTGCACGGGTGAGAATGTCATTAGCAACATTATTCCAGAATTCTCTGAAGCTGCCAGTTCATGCAACCAGGAGAGGTTTGCAGACTGCCCCACTGCAACTGATACATTTTGGATGTATTTTGACGATGGGATCATACAGGATCGTACAGTTAAATTTGAATGCGGTCCAAGAGGGCAAGCATTTCCAGCCTGTCACAGACAGATCAGAGATCTTCTCAGCTTTGTCTTTCTTTGTCTTTCTTTCCCGGCTTTGTCTCAATGGGCTACCATCAGCTTCCGTCATGGCGGAATTCTCGGTCCATTGATCCTGATCACCATGTCGGAACTGGTGCTGATATTGTGCCACGTAATCATTTTATACACGTGCATTCAGAAGCAGCAGGCGTCACTGTTTCATCACTGAGCATTACATGTGGTTAATCAGATTGCCAAAGTCCACTGGTCTACACTCAAGATTCTTGGAAATTCGGACCATATCTTGAAGGATTTCTCTATTCGCGTTCAGTTGTTCATGTTCCATGGTAATTGAGCACAATTTGTAACAAAACTGCAAGTTAAGAATAGACACAAATTGATACAAATTGATTTGTGTTCATTGCGTATTCAATCATATGAAGTTCAGTGGAATGTTCAGTCTTCACACAGCCCATCGGGACTTATCGCTGCTAATTATGCGTGATTTTTGGTGACAAAGGATAATTATTTGATTTTAACAATCAAAGTATCATTTTAATCACCGTCAGTGTCCCAGAAAAAAAATTAATCCAACATTGTGGGCTTGAAAGGATTATTAAGCTTTTTATAAAAATATGGAAGAACACTGGTACGTCAATCCAGAGGTCTCTGCTTCAAGTCCCGGTCCTGTCAAAGTTTCTTTGCCAATTTTCAATTTTGTTCAAAAGCTCCCAGTCAGTTTTTACCTTTGTTTGTTTGACTTCATTAAGAATTCATAAAAGATGTCAGGGTTTTTGTATGACGTGATTAAGCTATATAAAAACACTGCTACATTTTGTTTCATTTTAATAGATGTATGTGTGTATTTTTTCAGTGGCATTGTAGTCTGTACATGAATACAGTTCTAAGTAATGTACACTCATTGCACCGATTGTAAATGATGGTTGACAGATGAATTTATGAAAGTATTTTATCATTGGAATATGTACAGAATTATTTAAAAAAATAGTATGCTGATTAAAATTAACTTTTCAACTTATAACTGGTTGATGCGTGCAGTATATGTTTATACAGTTGTACAGAGTTAAATTTCTTAAAGAAATCATGTGACATGTATCTGGTAATGGTAATCATTCTAATCCTGCAACCTGCTCTCTATGTATGTCTGTCTCTCATTTTTCTGTCTCCCACTCTGTCTGTCTGTCCCTCACTTCTCAATTTCCGGCCTTGTCTCTGTCTGTCTGTCTGTCCCTCTGTCTGTCTCTGGCTTTGTCTCTCCCTGTCTGTTTGTCCCTCAATCCTCTGTCTCTGTCTCTGTCTGTGTGTCTATCCGTTATTCCTCTGTCTCTCCCTGTGTGTCTGTCCCTCATTCCTCAGTTTCCTACTCTGTCTCTCCTTAACTATCTACCCCTCATTTCTATCTGTCTCTCTGTCTCTCCCTGTCTGTCTGTCCCTCATTCCCCCTGCGGCCTGCTTTGTCTCTCTAGACTCTATGTCTGTCTGCCCCTCATTCCTCTGTGTCCGGCTCTGTCTCTCTTTGTCTATCCGTCTCTCATTGCTATGTCATCAGCTCTCTATGTCTTCTGCTCTATCTGTCTCGGGTGTTTTGCTACGAGAAATCAGAGAATAAACTCGCCTCTCCAAAAGCAGACACAAGAGGGCGCTGTTTGTTATTGTTCTGAGAATTATCTGTGAATATTCATGAGGTGATTTTGAGATACGAGATATCAGAGAGCCCAGCTTATTATAATTACCTAATGAATATTCATCAGGTGTTTTGCTACGAGATATCAGAGAGCCTTAGTGCTTAAACTTACCTAAATGAATATCAAAGTATGCTGCTCGAAACGTAGAATAAATTCGCCTCTCCAAAAGCAGACACAAGAGGGCGCTGTTTTTTTATTGTTCTACATTTACCTGATAAATATTCATGAGGTGATTTTGAGATACGAGATATCAGAGAGCTTTATTAGAATTACCTAATGAATATTCATCAAGTGTTTTGCTACGAGATGTCAGAGAGCATATTAAATTACCTAATGAATATTCATCAGGTGTTTGCTACGAGATATCAGACACCCTTAATAAAATTACCTAATGAATATTCATCAGGTGATTTTTAGAGCCACAGTTGACTGATTTCGCCGTTTTGCTTAAATTTAAGCACACAAATCGTTTTGCTTAATTTCGTTTTGCTTAACAGCGCCCTCTTGTGTCTGAAGTTGATTCTTTTTGGAATAGATATGTTTACTCTACGTTTCGAGCAGCATGCTCTGATATTCATCAGCGTTTTTTTAATTTATTTTGTTTTAGATGGAAGGCGCACTATTTCAGTGCGTTTTTTGGTTAATACAATGGGTAATTGGGCGTTTTCTTTTGTCTAGAGGAATTCCACACATCATTTCACGGCGGCGAGTCGTTGGTGTCGGACGTGTTTGAAATGGGTTGACGCCGCTACATTTCGTCTCGGACAAACCCTGTGAAGCTCACAGTGGTCCACGTCTAAAGGAGGAGATATTTTGATCAACTCCGAAAATACGAAGCAGAGTAGGTGTCCTCCCCTGTCTTCTTCCTCTCTTTGTAAAATTTTCGGCTGTCTTTGTGATTATTTGTAGTCGTTTTCGTCGTCGTTGTCTTTTTACTTCTATTGCCGGCCATTTTGTTTTCTGGCATTATTTTTCGCACCCCAAGCCAATTGGTTACAATGCCCTCCCTTCTAAGTAAAACACGATCTCCCTAGAAAAAGAGACAATCATGATTCACGCATCTGATACACACATTGCTTGTATTTTATACCACTAGATTTATTTGGGGAAACAATACACAGAGCACATAATTTTATATAGTCATACAGAAGGATTACACACTACACAGCAGTAAAATAAGTGTGGAAATAATGACTTATAAAAACTGCAAAGTTTAAATATATATTTAATTTATGACAGTTTAAAAAATGGCAAAGTAAATTTGACTTAATCAGGACTTGAAGCTGAGACCTATGGCTTAACGTACCAGTGCTCTTACCACCTGAGGTGCCCAGCCCTAAGATGGCAGACATCCCAAATTACTCAACTGTTAGGAAGCTGAACAACTGAGGAAGTCTTCTAAGTCCTATTGACCACTGGAAACTGTACTTTACTATTAATGAAATAAGCACCAAGGAGTGAGGGAGTAATAGACAGGGAGATACAGAGCGGGAGACAGAGGAATGGTAGACAGACAGACAGGGAGAAACAAGACAGAGCCGGACACGGAGGAATGAGGGACAGACTGATGACTGGGGGAGAAACAGTGGGAGACACATAAATGAGGGACAGACAGACAGGGATTGACAGAGCAGGAGACAGATGAATGAGGGACATACAGATAGACAGGGAGAGAAGAGCGGGAGACAGGGGAATGATAGACAGACAGACAGACAGACAGGGATAGACAGACAAGAAAGTGGTATAGACAGACAGGGATTGACAGAGCCGGAGACAGAGGAATGAGGGACAGAGTGACAGAGAGTTAAACAGAATGGGAGCCTGAGGAGAGAGGTAGTTAGCTCCGAAGTCTCACTACAGTAAGAGAGGCGACAGAAGAGTATGTTTATGGATCAGGGTTAGTGCTAGATGCTGCGTTGAATGTAATAAATGAATGTTGTACATTATAGTTGCCACTACATGAGAGTGAACTTAGTCCAATGTGAAAAGTGTGAAAGTCTGAAGATCAAAGCCTTTCTGATCCCGCAACACAACATGGTGGAGAATCCGGGCATCTGCGGATTATTGTATGATTGTTGCGATTGCTATGGATAAGTGGGTCAATTTACGTAATAAGGATGTGGATGGGGAAATGGCGGTCCACTCTTACGGCATTCCCTCCAGACATGGCCAGGAATACGACAGTAGTCACAAATCAGTCGTGGTCGTGATCTTTGTTGTTGTCGGTCATTGTCATTGGGATTATTTCCGCGTCTATCATAATTATAACTGGCATCCCTATGTCGGGTGTAGCCATTGTCATGGTGTTGTTCAGGCGTACGTTGGCTATTGCGTCTCTGACTACGGTTACGGTCGACGGTCATGGCTGACACTGCGATCACTGAGTGCTTGTCTGTCGTGGCGACGATGGGCGTCTTTGTTGTGAACGTCCGCGGTTTTTGTCAGATGTCTGTAGTTTCAGTGCCTGCACTTGGTCTTTGAGTTGGTCAATTTCTGATTGTGCAGAGAATAAAAGCTCTTTACTAGCACATGCATTCTAAGAAGTAGCTTTCAGGTCTATGTATATATAACTGTGCTGTGTGTGTGTTTGTGCTATAGACATCCCCGGGACTCACTGACGGAAAGACAAAATGAGTCCGTTCAATCCTTAGAGCCACGAGGATGCTCTCGTAGGGGGAGGCCGGGGCGGCTCTTCACCCCGCGCCTGGCTGGGCCCGGGTGGGAGCGGTGGCGGTGGAGGTTGCGCCGCTGGTGAGAGCGGACAACCACGTTGTACGGGGGCGGTTCGTCTGAGTAGATACTGCCGGCACTTAACGCGCGACACGCTATACGGCTGACCGAAAATGCGTGTTCTGTGGCCACTATCAAAGGAAGGGAAAAAAATGAAAAAAATAGAAAATTATTCAACCTTCCAGAGAGTTCCTGCTGGGATAAATACGTCTGGGCCTATAAGTTTTGATGATTTTGATGGAAAGGAAAGAAAACATCAGAGGCCTGGGTTCAAATACTAAACTCCAGTCCAATTTTATTTTCTATTTTAGGAACTTCAAACAAATAAAGTACGGTAGTTAATGGTTGAATGGTTGACTGGCACCCCCCCCCCCCCTGGGCAAAGACAATGACTATTTGGGAAGGCCACCATCTAAGGGATGGATAGCTCAGATGGTAATTAAGAGCACTGATGCTAAGCCTGTGGTCTCTGATTCAAGTCCCCGTCCTGTCAAATTGTCTATGCCTATTTTCCAAATTATGTCTAATACCCTTGAAATAATCTAAAATTTAGTGGGCCTGACGTTTCGATCCTAGCAGGACCTTTCTCAAAGGCAGAGTGACAAGGACAAAACAGATACATGTACACGAAGGAAGGGGGGAGAGTGAATAGGACACGGATGAGAAACAAAGGACAAAGAGTGAAGCTGGTAGGGAGAGATCAAAGGGAAGGGCAGGGGGTAGGGTAGGGATTAATGAGAGGAGGGGGAAAGATCAAAGAGAAGGGCAAGGAGTGGGGTAGGGATTAGTGACAATAGGGGGAAAGATCAAAGAGAGAAGTGTGAAGGACTGAACACAAAAGAAGGATTATCAGAAAGCTGCATGGTGTTAGTCATTACCCTCCTGGATGTTGAGACCATGTGGTTGAATAGTCCGAAGACGCTTCATCCACATTTTCTCACGGCTAAGACGGACAGCATTATTACGGTGACCAAGTGATTCTATGCCCAGTACACTCATATCTGATATCGAATGATCAGGGAGATTGAAGTGATACCCAACAGGGGTGTCCATTTTACCAGTTTTGATAGTAGACCTATGGCCATAGATACGTTTTTTGAGGGTGTTTTTGGTCTCGCCAACATACTGAATATTACAAACTCTACAAGAGATGAGGTATATGATGTTTGAGGTAGTGCACGTGATAGAGCCATAGGTCGTGTGGGTAGTTCCAGAAGAATGTCCATTGAAAGAGTCTATTTCCTTGACATGTGTCTTGCAAACAATGCATTTAGAGGTACACTTAAATGTACCAAATTTGGTTGGAGGTGAAGAGTCCAAAGGGGGAACCTCTGCTCGGACAATTAAGTCACGCAGGTTACGGGGGCGCCTGAAAGCCAAAACAGGCGAATTAGGAATGGCTTCAGCCAGACGATCCGAAGTGTGGAGAATATGGTGGTTTTCCTTAGTTATCTTCCTGAGAGGAGGAAGAGAGGGGTGGTAGGAAGTAACTAAGGGAACCTTGGGCTTGTCCTTGGGACCTGGTGGCTTTTGTTTTAGTGCCGAACTTCTGGGAATGGAATAGACTTTAGCAATGGAGTTCTTCACTTGGCGAGAACTATAGCCTCTAGCAACCAAGTTACTGGCCAATACACGTGTATGGCGGCGAAAGTCAGACTCATTGGAACATATACGCCTCAATCTGAGGGCCTGGCTGTAAGCTATACCAGTCTTACAGTGTCTAGGGTGACAACTGGAGGAATGGAGATATTGATGAGTGTCGGTGGGCTTAGAATACAAGTCAGTAGTGAGTGTATTGAGGTCTTTCCGGACGGTGACGTCCAGAAAGTGGGTCTGTTGAAGAGACTGCTCCCATGTGAATTTGATGGTCCTATGGAAGGAATTGATGTGGTCAAAGAAAGCATTCAGGCTGCTGCCGTCCCTAGTCCAAATGAAGAAAACGTCATCTATGTATCTCCACCAAATCCAGGGACGGCATGGAGCCTCACTGAGCATGCGTTCCTCAAGGTCACCCATGAAGAGGCATGCAAAGGAAGGAGCCATGCGCGTACCCATGGCAGTGCCATGCACTTGAAGATAGTGCTTGCCAAGAAAGGAGAAATTATTCTTGGCCAGCACTAACCTCATGAGGGTGGTTATGTCGGAGATGGGTGGAGAAGACTGTTTTCCTTTGGCCAGGGCCGAGGAGCAAGCCTGAATGCCTTCTTCCTGGGGGATGTTAGTGTACAGAGAGGAAACGTCAAACGTCAAATGTTTTGTCCTTGTCACTCTGCCTTTGAGAAAGGTCCTGCTAGGATCGAAACGTCAGGCCCACTAAATTTTAGATTTACTTTTTGGTAATTTTAGTCAGTAAGCAGTTTGCAACATTTTTGTATATCACCCTTGAAATAAGCAGGGATTCTTTTGGAAAAGGAGCCGATGAATGGCTCATCTAGTCAAATGGTTAATTAGTCCGAATTAATGACACTGTTGTCTCCAAACCGTAGAGGGCGCAATAATCGCAATTACACAGTGATCGTACGCAGAACAATCAGCGCAGTGACAGCGGGCATACGGACGGTATTTAATTAACTACCGCGTCCGGAAGCAATACTCATTACTTAATTGATTAATGCAGCGAGTGTGGCGGCGTAATTTGTCTCAGTGGCCGCGTGCTGGGGGTGGGGGCGTGTGTTAGCTTCTGACTAATTTTGCAGCAGTGAAATTATATCGCTTAGCAACACCCGGTAAACAATTTAATTCCCGTTGTTACAATGTTAGTGCAGATCCGTGCTGGCATGTTTACCTCATAGATCGAGCTGTATAAAGAGCTCCGTGGTTAACCTGCATATAATTAATGAAAGCAGTGAAGGTAGCTCCGTGTTGCATTGTGGTGATCAATGCAACCCAACACACGGACACCCAATAGTCTGTGCACGATCGCGTTGAATACCTCAATGGTACAACAACATCGGTCTCTTGTGTGTGTGTGGGTGGGTGTTTTAGGGGTCCCCTTTTCAAAAATAAGAAATGCTCAGACTCATAGGCGGTATGGTATAACTACACGGTCGGCGGAACCGCGGTGGTTGAACCGTGGTCGAACTTACCGTCACTACCCCGTGTGTGTTTATCGTTGCCGTGGGTGTACCGCCGGGCGAGATCGGTCTGTCAATAATTCACTGGCCCTTGGAGTACCAAGCCTCGGAGGGAAATATCACGGCGAGACTGCGCTGAATTCCGCCATGTCGAAATAGTTTCGGGAATCCTTAATTATAGTAGTCGTGGAGCCCCGAAAACATCGACAGAGGTCGCGCACCGGTCTATTTTTATCCCGCGCCTCCAAATAATAGCCCCCCCCCCGACACACCCCCTCCCCACCCCTCAACCTTTGTACCCCAAGCCACTTTTGAATATCAATTGTGCGTGTCGCTTTTTCAGGCTCCTTCATTCAACAGAGCTGTTAGTAATTCTGGAACTTGTTTGCCTTCCAACTTAATTCCACTGGCGAGACCGGACTCTTGAACACTCTTGTGTATACATCTTTCTCACGTTGGTTATAACAATAATTACTTTTGAAGTAGGTGCTCAGAATGGGAAGTGAAAAAAAAACCCCACAGTTGAATGTGTTGAGTTGTTTTTTTTGTATAACCCTTTTCTTTCAGTTGCTCTTATCCTTGTCTATATACCAGCGTTCCTCCATATGCCCCCTTCCCTCATTCATATAATTTATGTATTACTTCTCCCACTTCATAATCTGGTTTTGTCCCTTGTCATCCTGCCTCTGAGGAAAATCCTTATAGGCCTACCGAGAAGGAAAACTCGCATGCATGATATATTTTTTTGAGATTTCTTTTCTAGATAAGATAAGTAATTATTTTATTTTCTATATAATTCGGCGTATTTTTTTACGGACTGCCCTAAATACGTCAATTCAGCGCTTAAAAATTAGCCCCGTTTCTACACTGAGAAAGACCGCCTCTCACAACCAACATTTACAATTCAACCTCTTTTTTCCCCGAAAAACCCCCCCAACAAATGTAACTACTAAACCCACTGCATGCGGGGAGAATAGAACCCGTTCTATCTATACAGGTAATCTAATTAATATTGGTGATATACAAAAATGTTGCAAACTGCTTACTGACTAAAATTACCAAAATGTAAATCTTAAAATTTAGTGGGCCTGACGTTTCGATCCTAGCAGGATCTTTCTCAAAGGCAGAGTGACAAGGACAAAACAGATACATGTACACGAAGGAAGGGGGGGGGGAGTGAATAGGACACGGATAACAAACAAAGGACAAAGAGTGAAGCTGGTAGGGAGAGATCAAAGGGAAGGGCAAGGAGTGGGGTAGGAATTAGTGAGAAGAGGGGGAAAGATCAAAGAGAAGGGCAAGGAGTAGGGTAGGGATTAGTGACAAGAGGGGGAAAGATCAAAGAGAGAAGTGTGAATTAAGGACTGAACACAAAAGAAGGATTATCAGAAAGCTGCATGGTGTTAGTCATTACCCTCCTGGATGTTGAGACCATGTGGTTGAATAGTCCGAAGACGCTTCATCCACATTTTCTCACGGCTAAGACGGACAGCATTATTACGGTGACCAAGTGATTCTATGCCCAGTACACTCATATCTGATATCGAATGATCAGGGAGATTGAAGTGATACCCAACAGGGGTGTCCATTTTACCGGTTTTGATAGTAGACCTATGGCCATAATTATATCCGTTTTTTGAGGGTGTTTTTGGTCTCGCCAACATACTGAATATTACAAACTCTACAAGAGATGAGGTATATGATGTTTGAGGTAGTGCACATGATAGAGCCATAGGTCGTGTGGGTAGTTCCAGAAGAATGTACATTGAAAGAGTCTATTTCCTTGACATGTGTCTTGCAAACAATGCATTTCGAGGTACACTTAAATGTACCAAATTTAGTTGGAGGTGAAGAGTCCAAAGGGGGAACCTCTGCTCGGACAATTAAGTCACGCAGGTTACGGGGGCGCCTGAAAGCCAAAACAGGCGAATTTGGAATGGCATCAGCCAGACGATCTGAAGTGTGGAGAATAATTAATATTGATGAGACAAAAATAGACGTACGAACTTCGTAAGTATTGAGACTGTCTACTGTATACGGTAACTGAAATGTAGGTCAACTAAATAGTTGATGGGAATATTGACTTCGCAGGCAAGATTCATTTATTTTTCAAATTCTCCCCAGATGGCGTGGAGAGTTTGCTAATAGCATAAATAAATCATACCGTATATTGGTCCTCCAAAAATAGAATCAAGATAAAAGACAAATTGATGACTTGAGAAAAAGCAAATGGAATGGTTAAATGCTTCGGACTGACGCCCCCAGCCCGGAAATGATACTTGACTATTTTTTGGGGGGGAAGGCCGCTTTCTATAAGGTGCTGGATAGCTCAGATGGTGAGAGCGCTGGTAATTTAACGCGGAGGTCTACCGATGCAAGTCTCGGTGCAGATACAATTTATTTCTTCAAAATCTTTAGAAAGAAAATCTGCCATTTTAACTTTCCTTGGATTGAAAATGAGTAAAATGTGTAATATATTATGGCCTACAACGTAACGGACACTTTGACGTGTTTAGCGGGAATGTAAAAATAATCCTTTCCGTGAGGATTGATCCTTTAATGAATTTTAGTCTCTTTTGAAAAATGGCAAAGAAAACTTACCCTTTCAGTATTTCCTTTATTTGTTTGGGTTTAATTTAATTCATTTGTAGGTTGTTTTAAACACGGTACTACGCTTTACACAGCACAACCATTACCTGACTTGACTGGGACACGAAAGCACACTTCACTAGAAACCGATTTAAAAGGTAAGATTGGTTACCGTAAAAAAACATACTTTTCGGAAAAGCAAAATTGACAGGGACATTTGCACCATGACCAAAATAGAAAAGAGCGTACGATTGAAATAGGGCCTTGGTTCTGGTTTTACCATTTTCAAAATAAAAAATAAAAATGGTAAAGAAAACGTTGACTGGACCGGGATCTGAACCCGAGACCTCTGCTTTTGGGTACCAGCGCTCATAATATACAACATTTTCATTCATATTTACAAAAGTTAATACAAAAAACTGCTGCAAACTGCTAATGACCTGCAATACATAAAGCTCAAAAGTTAGAGGGCCAAACGTTTCGATCCTATCTCAAAGGCAAAGCGGTATATTTACCAAATTAAGAAGGGTGGGGTCATGTGTACAACTTCTGCCTGAATCCCTTCATGTAATCTTTACTGAGCAATATTGACGGCACAGGACCTCGGATAAGACCAATCACCATGGTGAAATATTTTGTAAAAAATGGAAAACATGAAGAGAAACGGCAAAAAGAAATTCAGGAGATTTCATACTGTGATTAAAGTTTGATCATAAAAGTAGAAATTTATTTTCTCATTTCCTGATGACCATGATGAATCTTACGAACAGAGAGACACAGCAAATATCTATAAATAATTTGGACGAAAATATAGGTCTTTAAAATATCGCAATACAATGCGGCAAACGTAGGGCCTATACAAACGTAAGTTGTGAAAAAGGTTTTTTTTTCACACATACCAAAATAATGTGATCACACATTATAACACTTGTACTCACACAACCCTCTGAAAATATCATTAAGGTTTGTAAGTACAATGCGATATAAATAGTTCATTGTTTTGTTCGATAACACTTATCTGATGTGACAAAATCCCGGTCCAAGCTCCAAATTAATGAATACTGAAAGTAAAGCAGTGTTTCCGTTTGACCTTTTTGGTGTCAAACTTGGCTGGAGAATAACAAAATTGAATCCAGTGCGACCACAAAGTGCAACCTTGATGTCAGAGAAAAAAAATGGTCACAGAAACTCTTCCGTTCAGCCAAGGTAACTTGATCGATGTGTGACATTCGATCAGAGAATAAACATTCCATCTGTGTGAACACAAAGTTCGACTAGGGAGATTATGGTAGAATTACTTTCCTGGAATGTCGCAGTGAACGGAGGAAAAGTCCCCGTGGAAACACGGCTTTAATTACCATACGACGAACGTGTTGCAGACGATTTACTGACAATAATGCCTTGAATGACACCGAATCTTCCAAGACGTTTTGAGGGCCCAAAGTTGCAATTTTTGTGTCCACGAAAACCCTTTTTTTGACTTTGAGGAAGGTCCTGAGACATTTGAAACATTCTTCTGAGTCTGAAAAGTGATGCAGGATTCTGAACAAATACACTTTGCAAGGTTTTAGACAAGGAAAGGTATACACAAAATCTGAAATCAATCGTCCAAAAAATACAAACGTACAAACTAAAGCACTTATGATTATCAAGGCACACTCTCTCAATATCTATTCGATTATACATGTATACACTGTAGGACTATATTATATATGAAATACATTTCAGTCAGAAAAGTGCTATATACAAACAATGTATACTTCAGTATCAGGCGGGCAAAATATTGCTGATTAAGTTACTCTGGGTGGGAGTTAAAAATGTGGTCCTTCCTCTGTAAAAAATAACTTTAATACTGACCCAATGGCTCAATAGGGTAATAAGATATTTGCTGTTATTTCCTTTTTAGGGAGAAGATAAATTGACAGGTGGTTAATTTGTATCAAAGGTCCATCTCCCCTTAAGTTGGTCCTTTATAAATGCAATTTATATTTTCAAACAAGGCAAATTTCACACAGACCCTTGGACACATTAAACTCCTTGTCACTTATTGCGGAAAATCTGCTGATTAAGGCACTTTGATAATTTGATTTTTGGAGTTAAACTGCTTATTGCTAGAAATAATAAGTCAAACTACAAACTACATTCTGATTTAATGCATTGCTGTTTTGAAGGCTATCTTATAACAAAATGGGAATAGAAACAAAATTCAATCAACTTCTATACAAAATGTAACGAGGCTATACAAAATGAGGAAAAAACAATCATCTAAAATCCAAGAGGAGAATTATTACACGCTTAAAATGACGATAATGTCAATTTATATTGATCTGCATAAAATATAATCTATCTTAGAAATTCGCTCTCACTAGAATTGGCGGGTAATTTCGTAGTACAGCTTAAGCAGGGAATTTTGCTGAGCATTGAATATCTACCTCAGATGAACAGGTTTATAAAACGACACCTTCTCTGATGTTCTTTGCATTTGACAGTCATTTGCCTGAAGCCTCAAAATAAAATGTTCATCCTTGTTCATGAGGCAAGGTTTGACCATTTTTAGCCTGCTCAAAGAATTTAGATTTGATTTGATTTTTTGAGTCGAGGAGAATGTCCTTCAAGAAGGGTTTGGCTTCCTCCACGTGCTGTATGTTCAGTGCTTTGCCCGATTGCCTGCTGAAAAATAAAATAAAAATACAGGCAGCTCGGATGGGACTCGACTACTACAACTCCTACTGTCTAGTGCGGATGTCTTCACCACTGGACCACCAAGCTGGTCGAGCCTAAGATGTCTTGCTTATGCAGCTGCATAAAACAAGACCACAATAGCAACATCTCTCATCTAGCATTTATATTGGACAAAAACCACCGACGTGTAGGTTTCGGGAAAACAAGACAGGGGCCCTGTTTGGGCACAGATCTATTGAGACTAAGGATATTCATTTGGATATCTCTAGTTCCCATTGCCCTATTCGATATTGGAGAATTCTCAGCGCACACACACACATGCACACACTGCTGCCTGACTGTACTGGTTTAGTACGGCACTGTGCATGTCTAATGTATGCACTGCAACCCGATTCCCCCAAAGGTCAAGCACCTCGCTAGAGCCGACCCGCTAGAGTCTGTGGGGCCTGGGGCCGTTCGAGGAATAGAATTTCACAAGGCACTTGAGCCATCCTGTCCAAACTCACTCGCCGATGGCATCGAGTTACCAGCGAGTCTATGGAACACCACCAACGAGTCGGCTTCAACCGCTTTCCGCCGACCTGTGATTTCAGACCCCGGCCAACAAATTTTGAGGATGAAGCGCCCAGGCTACAGTAGCTCATCCTAGAGGGTAGAATGGAATACTTGTTTTTAAGGCTCTTGAGGGGAAAAAAAGAAAAAAAAAAGAAAAAAAAAAGGAAAAGGCACTGTTTCCTCTGCCTTTGAGGAAGGTCCTGCTAGGATTGAAACATAAGGCCCTCCTAATTTTTGATAATAAAGGGCGATGGCCGAAACTGTCTTATCCATACACAGGCACCATGACAGAGCACCGTGTGCATAACAAGTCTGCTGAGTAAAAGCATAGCCACTGATCACCGAGCAGAAATCTTTCTTGCTCACCGCCGGAAACAAATGCTCATCGATCTCCCGACAGCGTGCAAAGTAACCCCTCTCCTTCCTCGCTTGCGTTACAGAGTAGATGTTTCAAGACATCGGCATCAAACCAAAATCACACACCGAATCCGATATGTCTGAGGAAGGCACGTGACAAGTTTCGAGGCCTCATCGGGCAAGGAGAAGAGATCAATTATCGGCACGAATTTCTGAGAGCGTTCCGCACAGGTCTGTCAATCTTTGCCTTCATTTGTTGACTCGCCACACTCCCCCCCCCCCAGTGCGTTGCTATCTCCATGCAGATGCTGCAATCTAATTTGCTCGGCGTGTTGTTGGCTCGGCGCGGCGGGACTCGCGAGAATTCCGATCTGAAGCAATCCCCTCATGATGATACAAATCCCCTCCGGAGTGAATTTCTAATTGTTCCATCAATCATTTGGAACTTGCCCTTGAGTCCGAAAGATCCTCGGGGTGTTTTTGTTTTTTTTGAGGAGGGAGGGATTTGTTTTTCATCTGACTACCCTGTCAACTAGTGGCTGTTACTTGATACAACACATTTTCAAGGGATCCCGAGGGTGGGGATCGAATCCAACGTCTTTTCCATTGTACTGGCAACAATGTCCTTGCTGTGGAAACACAGACCTTGTAAAATACTGAAACAAAAATTATACTGTCATATAATGTTTGTACAAACACAATGAATGTTGTTCTTTTAAGGGCTTGTACGATATTTCTCTTCGTCTACTGACACTGGCACAGAGTGTATTTTCTGAAAATGCTGAGTACCTCGATTCTGCTCAGAACCGCACAAACTTCTAACCATTTCGCACCGGGGACCTCCAAATTTTGAGTGCCAATGGTGTTGCTATGCAACGGGCCCTGTGAATCCACACACCACCATTGTCCAAATTTTAAAACAAAGACTCTTTTTTTTAGCTGACGACAAAACAACCTGTAGCATGACAAAAGCCACACAGATTTTGGGTATGCAACTTCGCCCAAAACAAGGCTATAAAGCCACTCAAGGTTAAGGGCTAAGGAAAGAAGGAGACAGGGAGGTACTCAGGAAGGCTGGAGATAGGAAATGACATTCCTCTTAAAAAGGGGAACGATCGTAGATATTCGATTGTGCCACACTGACTTACTTGTATACATAGTGTACTCTCACTGGTTGTACTATTATTCTATTATTTCACAAGTACATGTACTATCCTTCCCGATTGCTGCGTGAGTTTTGAAGATGGCATATTTAAAAAAAAAACCTGTGTGGTGGTCATATGGCCGGTGCGAAGTGGTTAACGGTTTAGTTGCTAGTATTGTGAATAAACATATTCAACAATCCAGCTTGCTGTGAACATGGAACATTTGATCATTCAAGTTTTGGAGGGAAAAAAAATTCCAACTGGTTTTTTAACATGGGCAGGATCATCGCACCAGTGCAACACTTTGCCATTTGATGGCAAGTTGGCTTTAACACAGGCACGATGAATAGCCTATGTCTCTATGAGACCTATGAATATGTAGATATATTATACGTCCTCCGGGGAACAGTTGAGAGACCATAGCCAAGAGGTGGTTCACTCATTTCTAATAGGCTTAAGGCCAGGAGAATATCTACACTTCATTACTCGGTGTCATGCACATCAAAATTGAAATCGCAGTCTCTGTGGACTGACGGCAAACGTGATTATCGACGTGAATGAACGTCAATGCACGACCCAGGGCTCCAGTTGGCTGGTGCTCTGCCCACTGGCCCGCCCATTCGCTTCAGAAGGGTCGGTTACCGGCTACTTGTTGCTGGGTTGAAGGACGGTGCGCTCTTGCAGCACGTGGCTTATGACCTCACTGATGATCTGGAGGGTGATGCCAGTGATGGGGTAATCTGAGGGGAGCTTGTTCACAATGTGCGGGGAACGGACGTAGTACCTACAATGCAGACAAACGAGACAGAACAATCGATATTATTATGACAAGGACCTTGTCACTCTGCCTTTGAGAAAGGTCCTGCTAGGGTCAAAACGTCAGGCCAACTAAATTTTGATACTTGAAAAGAAATCAAACTAATCAATCAGAGAAAGTATGAAAAGGCAAAAAACCGTCACGGTTTTTCGCACCGTTCTGTAGTTTAAGAAATAGTTTATTACTCGTGAGTAGTAAACTGTAGATGTTTGAGTGAAGATTTCTCGAAAAGTACAGTACAGCCTCCCAGACCGTCACATTTCAACATGAGGATTCTATCATGACCATCTATAAACTGTGTAAATTAGAAGGAAATCTGTGGACATCGATGTTTTCCGATCTTCCCAATGTTGTATTGGGCCTTTAAACAATGACTCAGTGCACATGATTTGAACAAAATGAAAACTGCATGTCAATTACACTAGAGAAAATCGGGCAAGGATTTGCATTGGGTTTCATTAAACAATTAGTACTGTATGATTAGTGCTTTGCCCGCTTGCCTAGATTCAGTGAAAATGCAAAGAATGAAGGATTGTTTGAGGCTCAGTGCAGTGACCAACCTCCTGGAAAATTGCGTCGGTGAGAATGTAATTCAATGAGGGTGTACCCTACACGATTTGTACATGTTTCCACTGCGCACCCTCTCGATTGGTTGGTGATTTGCGTCGGTGAGAATGTAATTCAGTGCTGGATTAGCGGTAAGCTCCCATCCGATGTACATGTACATGTCCCTTCAACTGTATGCTCAGTGCTTTGCCCTGTCAGTCAGTGATTTGCATCGTTGAGAATGTAATTCAATGATGGTTTGCCCTAATCAATGTGCAGTATATATAACTGTTTACAACAATTGCCTGTTTGCATCTGAATGAAAGCAGGGGTGTGATCCCTGGAGAATGGTTGAATTGCTTCTGACTGGCGCCCCCACCCCCGGCAAAGACTAGTTGACTATTAGGGAAGGCCACCATCGAAGGGCTGGATAGCGCGGATGGTAAGAGCACTTGTACAAGGTCTTGGGATCAAGTCCCGGTCCAGTTAACAATTTTCTTTGCCAATTTTTTTAAATTTATATCTAAGACTGTATGCCTAGTGCTATGCCCATTGTCTGCTCGAACAAAAAAACACCCCACAAAATCCCCTCCCCAAAACGTCACGCTCTCCTAATTTTTGATTTAAACAGCTGATCAACAAGCATTTAAGAGCAGATTTACAGGTAGCTACGTGTCGTCGTGTACAGTAGGTCAAAAGAAACTCATGGTTTGTTGACAGACTCAACAGTTTCACAAGGAAAGCTTTGCCTCTGAGAAAGGTCCTGCTAGGATTGAAACGTCATCAGGCCCTCTAACTTTTGAGATTTAAGGAAAGCTTTTAACGGCAGTCACTAATTGGCTGCAAGGCCAAATGCAATATCCCTCTTCAGAGAAGAAAACAAAAGAAGAAATTTCTCAGGAGACTGCCTCACATTTTGACCACAAACACCATAGGGAAGATAAAAGGTTTGCACTTACCACCCAAAATTATTCCCCTTCTACAGCTCAGATGTTTTTTAGGGGAAAGAAAAAAAACACACCCCAAAAAGACGGAAGGGAGGACCTATGATTTCTTAAGCTTTCAAGAAATAGTGCATGGGTAATTTGATGGATCGCAACCATCACGCTGATGCTCAAAACAAGTCCCCTAAGACAAACAGAATCATCAGTTGTCACTTAAGTACCGCACATAAATTGCCGGGGAACCCCTAGATACAAGCTTAAAAACAAAGTGGGAGACTTAAAAACCGAGGTACACACACATGTGGGGGAACTTAACTGCCCTCAGATTTGATTACGGTCTGGCTGGATGTTATGAACTTGCCAGATGGGGAAGGCCATTACCAAGCACTGAATGGGTCTGGGCAGACTGATTTACCTCCCACGAGTACCATTACTTCATCGTCGGCTATCAGTGGAGAAGAGACGGAGGATGAGAGGGAGGGAGGGGAGGGGTAGGGGAGGGAGAGAAGGGGAGAAGGGGAGGAGGGGAAGAGAAGGGGAGGAGGAGGGGAGGTGGGGGAGGGGGAGGGGAGGAGGGGGATGAGGGGAGGAGGAAGAGGAGAGAGGGGTAGGAGGTGGAGGGGTAGGGGAGGAGGGGTAGGAGGTGGAGGGATAGTGAGGAGAGTGAGAAGGGGAGGAGGAGGAAGGGGTAGGGGAGGAGGGGAGAAGGGGAGGGGAGGAGAGGAGGGGGGAGTAGGGGTAGGGGAGAAGGGGAGGAGGGGAGGAGTAGGGGGGAGGAGGGGAGGAGAAAGGGGTAGGAGGTGGAGGGGTAGGGGAGGAGGGGAGGAGGGGTAGGAGATGAAGGGATAGGGAGGAGAGTGAGAAGGTGAGAAGGTGAAAAGGGGAGGAAGGGAGGAGGGGAGGAGGAGGAAGGGGTAGGGGAGTAGAGTAGGGGAGATAAGGGAGGAGGAGGGGAGAAGGAGAGAGGGGTAGGTGGTGGCGGGGTAGGGGAGGAGGAGGAAGGGGTAAGGGAGGAGGGGAGAAGGGGAGTGGAAGGAGGGGAGAAGGGGAGGGGAGGAGCACGGGAGGTGGGGGAAGGGGATAAAGAGGAGATGGAGGAGGTGGAATAGGAGGTGGAGGTGGAGGAGGAGGAGGTGGAGGTGGAGGAGGAGGAGGTGGAGGAGGGAGAGGAGAGGGAGGAGGAAGGTAGGAGGAGAAGGAGGAGGGGAGGGTGAGGAGGAGGGGGAGGAAAAGGAGAAAGAGGGGTTGATGAAGAGGAGAAAGAGGGGTTGAAGAAGAGGAGAAGGTGCTAAAAATTACACTGGAGAATTCAAACTCAAATGTTAATCCACCGGTCAGGCGGAACACCAACTCAGTTAGACAATCATGTACATTGTCCTGATACAAAGTGAATTAAATGAGTCAATTCAATTATGTCTGCGATTGCTTCCATTCACCGCTGGCTCTGTGCTGATGATTATCCATTCAGAATAAAGACGGTGTAGCTGGCAATGGAGTGGATCAATGGGGTGAGGGGGGGAGAGGTACCTCATTAGTTTCAAATCAAACCCAAGGCATCTCTCAGATTGACAGGTGTCCTGTGAATACCAGTAGGCATGTGTTTGTGTGTGTGGTTTTGCCTACCAGTACTCTTACCATCTGAGCTATCCAGCCCTTAGATGGTGGCCTCCCTAATAGTCAACTAGTCTTTGCCTGGGTGGGGGCAACAGTCAGAAGCAATTTAACCATTAACTGCCGTATATCTCCAGGGATCACACCCCTGCTTTCATTCAGATGCAAACAACCGATTGTTGTAAACCTGGCTACAGCAGCTCGGGGATCACACAAAGTGGATGCAGCTTTCTTCTTTTTTTTAAATTGAAGTCAAACAAAATTGCTTAAAAAAAAATCAACCGATGATTTAAAAATATGGACTATTTGATTGAATTATTGCCAGGGTACATGCGGGCATGGACATGTGGATTGTTCAGACCATTGGTCAGGCTGGAAGAGGGAGGAACGAGGTACCAAGTCCCAAACGTTTCTCAGTAAAAATAGCAGAATTAATATCAACAAGTTGTGAAACTGTGGAAACATGATGAGTTATCACAGCAGGTGTACACATGTGTCAAACACCCCATTGTGCTTAAATGCTAATGGCTGATTGAGACTTTGCTATGGCAGAAAAGATTCCAGCTGTGCAGTGATTTCCATCTATGGAACTTGATACAGAAGAAGAGAGGGAGGGGGAGGGAGAGGGGGGAGATTATGAGGGGGAGAGGGAGAGGGAGAGGGAAGATGCAGAGGGAAAGAGGGAGAGGGAGAGAGGCAGAGACAGAGGCAGAAAAAGAGGCAGAGGCAGAGGCAGAGGGAGAGAGAGAGAGGGAGAGAGAGAGGGAGAGGGAGAGGGAGAGGGAGAGGGAGAGGGGGAGGTAGAGGGAGAGGAAGAGAGAGAGGGAGGGGGAGAGGGAGAGTGAGAGGTAGAGGGAGAGGGAGAGGGAGAGGGAGAGGGAGAGGGAGAGGGAGAGGGAGAGGGAGAGGGAGAGGGAGAGGGAGAGGGAGAGGGAGAGGGAGAGGGAGAGGGAGAGGGAGAGGGAGGAGAGAGGGAGGGGGAGAGGGAGGGGGAGGGGGAGAGGGAGAGGGAGAGGGAGAGGGAGAGGGAGAGGGAGAGGGAGAGGGTGGGGGAGGGGGAGGGGGAGGGGGAGGGGGAGGGGGAGGGGGAGGGGGAGGGGGAGGGGAGAGGGAGAGGGAGAGGGAGAGGGAGAGGGAGAGGGAGACGGAGAGAGAGAGAAAGAGGTAGAGGCAGAGGCAGGGGGAGATGGAGAGGGGGAGGGAGAGGCAGAGGCAGAGGCAGAAGGAGAGAGGGAGAGGAAGAGAAAGAGACAGAGGGAGAGGGAGAGGGAGACGGAGACGGAGAGGGAGAGGCAGAGGCAGAGGGAGAAGGGCGGGTGGCAAACAACATCAATGACATCCCTCAGGATATCGGCATCGTCTAGTCCGAGCGCCTCAACTCAAGGCTTTCTTCGCACTTGCATCGCTAAGGCTTGCAGGTGGCTCCGTGCTGTGCCCCCTCTTGGAGAATTTAATTTCCTAGAGAGATGTGGGGGGCCCCCTTAATGCCTTCTCAATCACCTGCTCAGCAGTGGGGGATGGTTAGGCCCGCTGGACCTCTCCGGGATCGGAATTAGCGAAGACGAGGGAAAAAGCAATTGAGCTAACCGCAGACTACGGAGTGCCGACATCATCGATCGCCAGGGATAAATGTCAGCCAAAAGTCCCCCCTCGGAGTTGAGCTACAGTAATCTGCTACATTTTACGAAACTAAAAAAAAGTATAGTCAGTCTGTTCAGTCTCTCTGTTGGATTTTAGATTTGGAAAATTAAGTCCTGTTTTGGGGCGAAATTATGCGCTAAAATAAAAATAAATAAAAAATATTAAATCCTTTATTGATTAATTTTGTGAACATAACCAGAGAAGAGTTTTTAGCTCTTTTTCAAATCCTATTTTTGCATACTTTTTTTTTTTTAGAGTTAAATAATAACATTTATTTCCATACTTCCACAAGCATTACACATCAGAATGGATAACGTGAATTAAATAACTATATATATATATAATAACAATTTTAACGAAGTGTTAAACTTCTGTTCAAGTGCTGTTCATATAAGCCAAGGCTTGTAGAGAACAGCCTTTACAGACAAATTAGACGTAAATACAGGAACAAACAGACAAGAGAACACAAACAAGACGATTAGATTGGGTAATGAGGTCGAAAACAAATTAAACAAAAATAAATACGAGAAGCGATGACAATGAGAGAAACAATATCGAATAGAAAGTTACGAAAGGTTACGAAAGTAACTTGAAAAAAGAAGGATGAGTGTATCTAAGCCTAAGGAGAGAAAGCAATGCTACCTTTAACGAGTGTATAACCACGAGTAGAAGTGATGAGCTATAAATTCAGAGGCATACGACTTATACGGTGTATATATATACATGGTTAAGGGAGGGAGTCGACTCGCTGCTACACATTGTACTTTCTAACCCACCTGAATTCCTCCGTGTAATTGTTGCGGACGTGCGCGGCGATGGAGCTGCTGTACTGGATGAGTGTCTGCAGGACGAAGAACTGCTGAAAGAGGACAACGGCTTGGGCCGGTGTCAGCGTCTCGCTGCTTGAGGGCATCAGGAGCCGCATGGCGCGAGAGATCAGCCTCTCCACAAACTTGAACTGCCGAGCAAAAAAACCCCCCAGCAAAAACACCAGAAAAAAATGAGTCAGATGAATCAAATCAATACTGACTATACGCGTATTAAAAGCATAACACAACATTGGTCGGGGTCAAAGAATAGCACCCATACGTTGTCTGATCCAACATATGCATGAAATAGCACACCTGTGAACATTTCAGCTCAATCCGAGTCTCGAGAAAATAGTGAAAAACCGCTTCATTTGTTTCGCGAAAATGCAGCATTCAACTAATTGTTCCGAAAAAAAACAACGTTTAGATCTCGAAGAGACATAAACAATTTCTTTTACTCTTTTCTAAAAAAAAACACCATCATTTTAGGCAGAAATATTCTCTGTGTGATGTTTCTACTATAACCATCTTCAAACTGTATAAGTTTCATGTAAATCTGTGAACATTTCTGTTTTTCGATCTTTCCAATGTTGTGTAGGGGTTTTCAAGACCCTACATGTATATGTTTTTTTAATTTTTTGTAAGCAATTTTGTCAAGTTGAATAAGCTGCATCCACTTTGTGTGATCCCCCTGGGGGGGGGGCACCAGTCAGAAGCATTTAACCACTAATGCTGATTGATGATTGCGACCTACTGGTCTACAAAATTGGAGGTTACTGTTCAGTGAATGATCCAAATGACATGTGGCTCACTGTCTAGCTTGTTAGATTCATGGCTTTGCCAGGAAAATTATTGTTCTGCTTCCCATTCCCGGCCGGCACTGGTGTAATATTCTCTGTCCCGCGGTGATTTGACCAAATCCATTTATAAGGGAATTGCTCAGTGCGGACCGACAAATGCAACAACTTCTTTACCGCATGAATGGGGCATGATTGAAGGCTGTTTTGCAAGGCAGTTTACAAGGGCACTGTACCTAAATGGGGCACAGCTATTAGCCCATGAGATGTGCGGTTACACAAGCAGTGACGTTGATTTATATGTAAGACTGGGACCCAATTTCAATCAATTTTTTAATTTTAAGGGGACAAATTACTCAGCGTGAAACTCTTCTATTGTTAAAACCGACTTAAAGCGTCTCTGAAATAAATCCCTGGTGATAGCTCAGTAAATGGTTGATTTGCTTCTGACTGGTGCCCCCAACCCAGCAATGACTAGATGACTATCTGGGAAGGCCACCATCTAAGGGCTGGATAGCTCAGATGGAAGAGCACCGGTATGTTAATCCAAAGGTGTCAGGTTCAAGTCCCTGTCCAGTCTTCTTTGCCGTTTGTTTTCTTCAAAATTCTGGAATTCCTTCAATCCTGTGGATCAACATGACTTGTCACAGCACATTAACAGTGTTCCTGCCTAAGCCCCTATCACAACCCCCCCCCAAAAAAAAAAAACGGGCATTAAAAAATATGCCAATGACAGCTTAAATTCCAAACAAATAAAATCCAACAGTGTGAAATTTACTTTATTACGATGCAAGGAAATCTAAAATATCATAAACCATATCAACAGAACAGTGAATGGAATAAAAACATCTTTTTCACAAACCTAAAAATAGAGCACAGAATTTCACATAGTTTTTTTGCTTTTCCTACGGGAAATCCCATAACTCGGCAGATTATGGGTTAAAAACGAAAACCGAATTCCCCCCGGGGGTTTTCTTGGACAGCGCAGATGCTGGGAGCATCGGGGGGGCCTGACTGGCAATGAGACAGTCTGGGGGAACTCACCGTGGTCGTGCACAGGGACTCCAGCACCTTGACCAGCCAGCTGATGTTGAAGAAGCGTCCCTCCGTGTTGCCCCAGTTGGCCTGGTGAGCGATCAGGATCAGCTCAAACAGCACCGCGGTGGACGCGTCCGTCAGCTCCTTGACCAGATTAAAGACCTAGAGCCCACAAAAAAAACACCACCACACGACGAGGGACAAGAGAGCGCCGAGTTAGGCAGGATTTCTAATAGCTTTCCTGAGGCTTTCATTCTTGCCCTATTTGAAGCCAACTACGCTACAATAAAAAGCAAGCCTTTTAGCACCATGACCATCTCATTTGATGGAATTGGTGCCTCACAAGCACCCACTGAAAATCATCCTATATGAAGCCAACCAAGTTAGGCAGGATTTCGAGCCCTCCTGAGGCTGGGGCTGCAAAAAACGGGATGCCTACGGCTTTGGCTATAACTAGGCATTTATATGTGAAGTCAGTGCAGCCGGACATGCATCTACATACATAAGTTGGTAATAGTCATAGCCATAGCTGTAGCCATTGATTGAGATCCAGCCAAATTCTGATCATGTCTGATTTACTTTTTGAATTATCTAAATTATGTTAGGTCTTCTGTGTAAGCTACTGGCATGGTAATCTTTACTTTTTTTCAAATCAGGCTTGTTGGGCTGGATTTGTAGTAATATGCTTATTGCACCATTCTTGCACTATTTGAAGCTAACTACATTTTTAATAAAAAAAGCAAGCCTTGAGTACCATGATCATCACATTTTGATGGAATCAGTGACTCACAGACACCAACTGAAAATCATCCATATGAAGCCAACCAATAGATCCACAAAGAACTTGCTCTTCTGGTTGGTAGGCTACACCTTTTGTGGAAAGAAAAATCAACCAATTCTGAGGAAATCTATTTTGTCGAGATACTTCAGGGTGGAAGGCGCAACCACGCAAAATTCTGAGCTGGAGTGAGACTAGCGTAAAATAATGTTTTTTTAATTTGAAGAAGACAAAAATGGTCAAGAAATTTGTTCAAAATTCCAAGTCAGTTCTTCTTTTCTTTGTTTGACCAAATTATTGTTTAGAGTAGCCAGGTTGAAAGATGTTCCTGAAAGTTAACAGTGTGGAAGTACAGTCCAGCCTGCTCAATTATTTACCGATGCACACATTCAATAAACTAGTGGAATTGCTCTTTTTTCACTCAAATCTTCTTCTTCTTTTTTTTTTTGGGGGGGGGGAGGGAGGAAGTGGTGAGCGGACTATTCATGAGTCGTTTAAAATGATTTGCATGAAAATAGACATACTGACGGGTCATGCATTATACATGCACACACGTCGGCAACGAGAAATGGCATGAGACCGGACAGCTGCGTATCGGTGCAGAGTGATATATATATAGGCTTCCGCGTCGTCGTTTGTACGCAACAATGTCGGCTGGTGAATCTGTAGCAGTGTGAACGATGTACACACGTTGCAGAGGCCCATTCAGAGTAGCCGAGGCTCAGACTGTTTTGATGCAGTGTGCAGTTGATAGCGCGGCTCATTAGGCTGCAGGCCGCCAATTTCTCCGCTGATTACAGAGTAGGACAGAGTTATTAATAGAAGTCTGCCCGGCCAAACATGACATCAAGTAGGAGGTTTGCAATGACACCATGCACATCGTCTCTTAAGGGAAGGAGTATGGCTCTGAAAAGAGCCGGTAACTTTAACCATTTCAGGCAGTGTGTACTCTGCCCGTTGTACACAGTACAGAGTCACTGCTAAAAAAATCTGAGTTACCGGCTCTTTTCAGAGCCATACTCCTTCTCTTAAGAGATGACGTACATGGTGTCACCGCAAACCTCCTACTTGATATTCCCACCGTGCAAACCTTCAAATCTTATCAAACATGACAGCAGCTTGATATGCTCGGTGCTAATTTGCCCTGCTGCCTGTTTGTAAGAAAAACCCCAACAACAACAACAACAACAACAACGCACACAGCTCAAGAGGGATTCGAACAGGAGACTTTGACATTCTTTAGCAGAGGTTTTACCCGCTTGGCCACCATGCTGGTCAAGGCAGTGAGGTACATGTAATTATTAGCACTGAATGCTGTGCTTTGTCTGATTGCATGCTTGAAAACAATTAGTAAGCAATCCTGTCTGGGCGGCCTGTTTTTGGCTTTACACCTCTACAGCGTAGCGGAAAAGACTTTTTCTTCTGTTTTTTTTTGTCCAGTTTCTTCTTCTTCTTCTTCTTCTTCTTCTTCTTCCTCTTCCTCCTTCCTCTTCCTTCCCCTCGCCCTCGCCCTCTTCCTCCTCCTCCTCCTCCTCCTCCTCCTCTTCTTCTTCTTCTTCTATGCTCGTAATCTATGCTCGAAATAATGTTTTGTTTTTGTTTCCCAAAAAGGCAGTCAGTCAAACTACTGCCCATACAGCGCTAACCAGACGTCGACCATGGCAAACACTCATTGAATTACATTCCCACCTACACACAAATCATAATACATTTATGTAGTGCAGTAGCCCGAGTGAGCATGTACTATTATGGTGAACCATTTTTGTTGCGGCTGCAATTGGCACAGGAGGTTCTTGTCCACAGGTGTTAAGCTGCACGTACATGCACAAGCCATGCTCGCAATGTTATCATTTCACAAGCCCTTTCAGTTTTTCTTTCCACACTTTAATAGAAAGTTGTCTCTTTTTCTCAATTTTAACCCGCATCAACTTAATGCAAGCATGGTTACTTCAACACAAGTCCATACTATTTACATTTCAAAGAGCCACTTAAGAATAAAGTCTGGTGATGCGATATTGATTGCTTTGGACCTCTAGACTACTGTCCTTTACTTAAATTAGCATGAAACAACAGTGACGTTCGGGTTGGCAAGGCAATCCCACAAAAAGTGACTTTTCGTGCTGTAGCAAATTTTGGCCATAAAGCAGCTATATTACATTGGCCCCCAAGGTCCAGTTCACGTCAGGTTTTGTTGTGTTGTGTTGTGTTGTGTCAGGTCAGGTCAGAGTGGATCGTGCTGTGAATTTGTGATGTCTTGCACTTTGTTGCACTCCGCTGTGCTGTGTCAAACTGTCCAAATAAATAAATCTGGCATTCTACTACATACAATGTACATACATGTACGCTTTGGACACTCTGAAACACAATTCAATCAATGGGTGTAAAAAAAAAAAACACCTCCACATGCAAGTCGCGGGTGACATCGAGAAGTCATGCATAAATGCATACAGATGACGTCTACAATGTGCCGGATGTTCATGAGTCGTTGAGGAGTATATACGGATGCATGTACATGCTCGCAAATGTGAATATCTCGCACAAGTACGTGGTCTCACTGGTTGCGTGTTGTACGTTACCTCCAAAGCCTGAACAAGGATTTCAATCAGTGGGCACCGTTGCCGTGGAAATGCAACAGTAGACGCGGGATGAAAAAATCAGGAGAAATGATTCAACCGAGGGAAGACAAAATAATTCTAACGCCGGGGGGATTTTTTTTTTTTTCTTTTTTTGAGAAAAAAAAACCGATGCGGTCTCTGGGGTTCAGCTTAAAAGACTCTTGCAAAAAAAATGAATTATTCAATGCAAATAGTAGAGAAAAGATGTAAATGAAAAATATGAGAGAGGAAGGGAGGGAGGAAGGTAGGGAGGGAGGCAGGAGTGAGGGAGGCAGGAAGGGAGGCAGGGAGTCAGGCATGCAGGGAAGGAAGGGAGGCAGGCATGGAGGGAGGGAGGAGGGAGGGAGAGAGGGAGGGAGAGAAGGAGGCAGGGAGGGAGGCAAGGAGGCAGTGAAGGTTGGAGGCGGGGAAGGAGGGAGGCGGGGAAGGAGGGAGGGAGGGAAGGAGGAGGGAGGGAGAGGGAGGCAGGCAGGGAAGGAGGAGGGAGGGAGAGGGAGGGGATGGAGGGAGGAAGGTAGAGAGGGAGGCAGGAGGGAGGCAGGCAGGCAGGGAGGCAGGCATGGAGGGAGGGAGGTGGGAGGGAGGCAGGGAGGGAGGCAGGCATGGAGGGAGGGAGGAGGGAGGGATGCAGGGAGGGAGGCAGGCATGGAGGGAGGGAGGAGGGAGGGAGAGAGGGAGGCAGAGAGGTGGGAGGCAGGGAATTTTGCACGGTTAAGCGGCCCTAGGAAACTGGACCATCAAAATTGGGCTGAGTTAGGACCCCCATCAACCCCCTCTCTCTGACCTCAGCATCTCCATAGGTCTCCCAGCTGTCGGCGTCTGTCTCCAGGAGCAGGGAGTGGGCCTTGGTCTTGGGCGGTCTCCATCGTTGGGGCACCTCGGGCAGGCAGGTCAAAACCACCAGGAGGTCCAGAACGGCCTTGCCGCTGACCAAAGCAAAAACAAAAACAGAATATATCCAACTCACAAGGAGATACTCTCAAGCTAAAAGCAAAATACCGTAGATCTCCTTTCCTGAAAGAGAGACATTGACAGGACACACACCTGTGTGCTACAAAAAAAGAAGTAACTTCTGCCTGTGAGGATGGTCCAGCTGAACTTTTGACGTCAGACCCCCAGGTTTTTTGGGGAAGGCAAATTGTGAGATTTCAGGCGACCAGCTTTGCTCCTCTGATACCCAAGGGCATCCGTTGTAATTTGAATTTATGAAAGAGAGGGGGGAACAAATTCAATATGTAGAATTTTTTTTATTTTTTATGTCTGACTTGTTAATTGTTGATTGATTGACTGGAGAGAGAGAGGAGGGGGAGAGAGGAAGAAGGAGGGGGGAGAGGGAGAGGGAGAGGGAGAAGGAGAGGGAGAAGGAGAGACAGAGGGAGAGGGGGAGAGAGAGGGGGAGGGGGGAGAGAGAGAGGGAGAGAGAGAGAGGGAGGGAGAGAGAGGGAGAGAGAGAGGGAGAGAGAGAGAGGGAGATGGAGAGGGAGAGGGAGAGGGAGAGGGAGAGGGAGAGGGAGAGGGAGAGGGAGAGGGAGAGGGAGAGGGAGAGGGAGAGGGAGAGGGAGAGGGAGGGAGAGAGAGAGAGAGAGGGAGAGGGAGATGGAGAGAGAGAGAGAGAGGGAGAGGGAGAGGGAGAGGGAGAGGGAGAGGGAGAGGGAGAGGGAGAGGGAGAGGGAGAGGGAGAGGGAGAGGGAGAGGGAGAGGGAGAGGGAGAGGGAGAGGGAGAGGGAGAGGGAGAGGGAGAGGGAGAGGGAAAGGGAGAGGGAGAGGGAGGGAGAGAGGGAGAGAGAGAGAGAGGGAGAGAGAGGGAGAGGGAGAGGGAGAGGGAGGGAGAGAGAGAGGGAGGGAGAGAGAGAGAAAGAGAGTGGAGAGAGTGGGAGAGAGCGAGCGAGCAAGGAAGAGAGCAGGTGGAGAGAGAAACCAAGATCCACTGGCATTGTGTCCACAGATAAAAAAGAAGAAGATAGGGACAGAGACAGATGGACAGAGAGAGGGGATCAGAGAACAGCGGGAAAGATACAGATAGACAGACAGACTTACAAATCCAATCCCTTGGGAGTATATTGAAGGAGCAATGTTCACTACCTACATGTACATGTACATAGTAATCCTGGCAACAGTAGTTCAGAGTGAGGCAAAAAGAACACGCTCAGCAAAATCCTCAGCTGACGACTATGTTGGTCAGACCTACGGCGCCGAATACTCACTTGTTTGCCTTGACGGTGCTGAGCCGGCCTGGAACCATCTCCGTCTCCCGAAACATCAGGCCGAGACTCTCAATCAACAATATGGCCAACCTGTGTCCGGTACACAGACATAGATATAAATACAATACACCGTCTACATGTGGCTTTATGATCGATTTCACGAAACCCGTCGTTACTTTAATATGACCAATTGCAAGTCAATGAGCGACGCACACAATCCAAACAGCCTATCACAACTTACGACGGGTTAACAATCGTCAGTTGAATTACGATAGGCCTATGTACATAGGAAGGTTTGCGGTGACACCATGTATAAGGTCTCTTAAAGAAGAGGTGTCGTTCTGAAAAGAACCTGAGTGGTAACTCTGGTTCTTTTGAATATTATTGATATTGATTCACCCACCATGCAAAGCCTGAAGTCTTATGTAAAATATATATCATGAGGCTTTGTGAAAACCATTCCAACCCCTCTAAATTTGAATATAAGAAGTAATTTTGACAAAGGGAAAACAATCTGTACATTTACGATTAGATCCTCGGCACAAATGAAAGTTAAATGAGTGCACACATGTACTAAAACCTAAGCTCTACAGTAGCGATGTACCGGTACATGTATAGACGGTAGCAATCTTACATGTAGATACTATAGACGGACAACGTCTATTAGAAATGACCTCAGGATACTGTAATGCCATGGGAGACCCGACTAGCGTCAAAGTGTGGGTGGGAGTAAAGAGCACTGCCACACGTTTGTATTTTTGTGGCCTGACAGAAGTTCAAATTTTGCCCGTGGTTACATGACGTTACACGGTGACACTCACGCACGTACATTGTACGTTGTTGTTCTATAAACGTGCATGGCAGTGCACTTTACAGTACTTCTGCCCGTACAGGATTGCCAAAAAGACATCCCCTCCATCCCCTCCATCCCCGCATCCTCCTCTTCCTCGTCGCAGGCCCCAACAAAACTTACTCCAGTTCGTCGGCCCTGTGGTGTCGTCCCCGGTCGTTGTTCTGCAAATTGAGTTGAGACTTGGGTAGGAAACGGCCCAGCTGGGCTATCAGGAACTCAAACAGGTCCTCACTCTGGATAAAGTGAGGAGAGATAAGGGAGGGATAGAGGGAGAGAGGGTAAGGGGGGAGGGAGAGAGAGAGAGAGAGAGAGAGAGAGAGAGAGAGAGAGAGAGAGAGAGAGAGAGAGAGAAAGAGAGAGAGAGAGAGAGAGGGAGAGAGGGAGAGAGAGAGAGATAGAGAGAGAGAGAGCGGGGGAGAGGGAGAGAGGCAGTGAGGGATAGAGGGGAGAGGGAGAGAGGGGAGAGAAGAGGGGAGGGAGAGAGGGAGAGAGGGGGAGAGAGAGGGGGAGGGAGGGAGAGAGAGAGAAAGAGAAAGAGAAAGACAGAGAGAGAGGGAGAGAGAGAGGGGGAGAGAGGCGGAGAGGCAGAGAGGCAGAGAGGGAGAGAGGGGAGAGGGAGAGAGGAGAGAGTGAGAGAGGGGGAGAGAAGAATGGGAGAGAGGGAGGGAGGGAAAGTAGGGGGAGGGGGGAGAGGGAGAGGGGGAGAGAGGGAGAGAAGGAGGAAGTGAGAGATGGAGAGAGGCAAAAGGCATGGTTGAGATATAGATGTATGCTGATTTAAACGACCTTTAGGCACCACATATGGTATTGATATCTTATTATGCCTTAGCCTCGGGCAGTGTGCTGAAGACTTTAACTCTCAGCATTGACTCAGCCAAAAAAAAAAAATGTCCCCCGTCAGAGTTCCATAGGCACTCCGTGCAGAAGCTCACCTTCCAGAAGAGTTTCTTCAGGACAAAGTACTTCTCGGCGGCGTTGCACAGCTCCTGGACGAGCTGAAACATGTCTGGCATGGACTGGGCCGAGTTGGTGATCTCGCTCTTCAGCTGCTGGAACTGCCGCTCCAACACCTCTCTGGAAAGTCGACGAAAAGAAGTGCTCAAAAGGTGTTTTCTTTTTCTTTTTTCCTTTTTTCAGTCGAGCCAATACTTGTTCACACATAATGGAGAGGACTTGTGCACCTCTTGAATGTCCACATCAGGCCACAGCGAGGCCACAAAATTAGTTTCTAGAATCTAAAAATAATACCTGATTATCATTTTCCAGATAAGATTTGAATGGCTGCATGGTGGAAATACAAAGTACTGCAAGAGGTTTGTGGTGACACCATGTGTGTGTACATGCACATCATCTCTTAAGAGAAGGAATGTGGCTCTGAAAAGAGCCAGTAACTAGCCAGAACATCATCTCTTAAGAGAAGGAGTGTGGCTCTGAAAAGAGCCAGTAAACTAGTCAGCACATCATCTCTTAAGAGAAGGAGTGTGGCTCTGAAAACTAGCCAGAACATCATCTTTTAAGAGAAGGAGTGTGGCTCTGAAAAGAGCCAGTAAACTAGTCAGCACATCATCTCTTAAGAGAAGGAGTGTGGCTCTGAAAACTAGCCAGAACATCATCTTTTAAGAGAAGGAGTATGACTCTGAAAAGAGCCAGTAAACTAGTCAGCACATCATCTCTTAAGAGAAGGAGTGTGGCTCTGAAAACTAGCCAGAACATCATCTTTTAAGAGAAGGAGTGTGGCTCTGAAAAGAGCCAGTAAACTAGTCAGCACATCATCTCTTAAGAGAAGGAGTGTGGCTCTGAAAACTAGCCAGCACATCATCTTTTAAGAGAAGGAGTGTGACTCTGAAAAGAGCCAGTAACTACATGTAGCCAGAGCATCATCTCTTAAGAGAAGGAGTGTGGCTCTGAGCCAGTAAACTAGTCAGCACATCATCTCTTAAGAGAAGGAGTGTGGCTCTGAAAACTAGCCAGAACATCATCTTTTAAGAGAAGGAGTGTGGCTCTGAAAAGAGCCAGTAAACTAGCCAGAACATCATCTTTTAAGAGAAGGAGTGTGGCTCTGAAAAGAGCCAGTAAACTAGTCAGCACATCATCTCTTAAGAGAAGGAGTGTGGCTCTGAAAACTAGCCAGAACATCATCTTATAAGAGAAGGAGTGTGGCTCTGAAAAGAGCCAGTAAACTAGTCAGCAAATCATCTCTTAAGAGAGGAAATGTGGCTCTGAAAAGAGCCAGTAACTAGCAAGAACATCGTCTCTTAAGAGAAATAGTGTGACTCTGAAAAGAGTCAGTAACTACATGTAGCCAGAGCATCATCTCTTAAGAGAAGGAGTGTGGCTCTGAGCCAGTAAACTAGTCAGCACATCTCTTAAGAGAAGGAGTGTGGCTCTGAAAACAGCCAGTAAACTAGTCAGCACATCATCTCTTAAGAGAAGGAATGTGGCTCTGAAAAGAGTCAGTAACTACATGTAGCCAGAGCATCATCTCTTAAGAGAAGGAGTGTGGCTCTGAGCCAGTAAACTAGTCAGCACATCATCTCTTAAGAGAAGGAATGTGGCTCTGAAAAGAGCCAGAAACTAGCCAGAACATCATCTCTTAAGAGAAGGAGTATGACTCTGAAAAGTGTAACTTCTTTTCTGAGCCATACTTCTTCTCTTCAGAGATGATTTACATGGTGGGACCACAAACCTTCTAACTACATGTATTTATCATTTTCCAATTTACTGGTATAATTATTTGCCTCACAATGGACATAAAAAGTAGGCAAAACCAGAGGTCTCGGGTTTAAGCCTCAGTCCAGTCTTCTTTGCCATTAACAAATTTAAATAATTTAAGGGCCATTCTGAAATGGCCATTTATTTCTAATCATTTAATATATTTGTATATTCATTATATTTACATACATGGGGGATTTATAATATTTATTATATAATATATTGTATTTATATATATTTCTATTGATTATTTTTAATAATCAAAGACAAATGAAAAACTTTAAAAGATATTTTTGTTGTCAAATAATTTGTTGACAGATGAATAATTTTAATTATTTTTAGCCTTTCCGCCGCTTCCAGGGAAGTGGAAAAGCTATATCTTTTGTTCTGATTTTTGTTTTTCTTCTTCTTCTTCTCCCCAAAAGCCCATAGACAATGCACAGGGGTTTTGTAAGCACGACTTTGGTCATTGAACAGACTTGGATTTTTTTCAAACGTGGCAAATGCATAAAGCCCATGCTGAAATTGATCCTAAACACCTTGATATCATCATGACGTCATCACGTGTCACGTGACCTTGCTTTAAAGGGGCAAATTTCAAAATCCATTAAAAGCAAAAGTACAAGTTCGTTTGGTTTCAACTTTGCACTGTATCTAAGTTGGGAAAAGGTGTATCCAAAAATTGCCATCAATTGACCGTGACGACATCTCATGAATATTTATGAGGTCATGAACTTTTCAGATTTTCACACTGAAATGAGCATATTTGATATAGATCTACATGTATTGGGGACATGGTTTAGAAACACCTTCCGGAGCCAAAATGTCGTTACGCAATCATGACGTCATCAAAACGTGTGATTTTAAAACACATATAAGGCATTGGCCGATCATCTCAAAATTTGGTATGTAGTTAGCTATCGTGCTAGACATTCCAAATCTAAAGTTTGGAACCAAAGGACCATTGTTTATAATTATTATGAATTTTTGGATGCCACACTCAAGTCCCATAGGCTTTGTGCACAAAATATGTACATGCGTTTTGGAGTAGGAATGGGGCTATTCTATGACTTGTAAAAAACAGAAGCGGAAAAGCTCTATGCTCTGTTTCACAACAGACATATATTTGTCGTTGTTGCCTGCTGTCTTGCTTTTTTAAATTGAAGCTCTCGGATTTCTTATTTTGTTGGCAATCTCATTTGTGAGACTGTTCTTTTTCAAACTACATGTACGATGCTTCTGCCAAGCGCTTTTGAAGTCATTCAAGGTTGATCCAATTCTTATGTATGTGTGTAATTCTTTATCTTGAGCCCGGGGGGGGGGGGAGCTAAAAAAAAAATTCTGGGAAGACTTACGAACTCAACTAACGAGCAGTCGCAAAGGTCAGGCTTTGTTTGGACAGTCACCTTTGTGAATATTTCAATCATCAACAATGGGGCTCAAATGTTACAGTTACAGATTAAAATTCCGCGCTTTGATTCATTAATAATTACTTTTTTAAAAAGGTGGCCAACTGCTTACTGACTAAAATTACCGGTACAAAAAAATGCCAATCTCAAAATTTAGTGGGCCTGACGTTTTGATCCTAGCAGGACTTTTCTCAAAGGCAGAGAAAGGACCTGCCTTTAAGAAAGGTCCTGCTAGGATCAAAACGTCAGGCCCACTAAACTTTTAAGATTATTTAGGCCTACATGTACGTGTATTTCTTGTTTACTCTGTGGGTGATCCATTTACGTCGCGTCCGCGCTGGACTTAAAATGGGTAAACTAACCGAGCAAATGGGTAATTTAGACCATTTTAAGTCCAATGCGGACAGCCCAGGAAGTTTTCCTCCCAGGTACATGTAACTTACCCGACTCAAATGGGTAGTTTAACCGACCAGCTTCTGCCCGGTTAAATTGACCAGGTCAGTTTAACCGAGCCGAAAAGTCCAATCTGGACACGACGTCTCAGTAAACGACTCGGTAAAAAACCACATCCGGTCCGGCGCCGGCGCCCCGCAT
The DNA here is from genome assembly GCA_949987565.1 of Luidia sarsii. Classification (NCBI taxonomy): domain Eukaryota; kingdom Metazoa; phylum Echinodermata; class Asteroidea; order Paxillosida; family Luidiidae; genus Luidia; species Luidia sarsii. Next base: position 24,149,553 of record OX465103.1, on the reverse strand, counting down.
TGCCTCGATACCACGTGACGTGTCCCTGTACACAAGACTCGTGCGGGCGTGGGGTAGCAACATGACTACAGTACATGCACATGTACTGTACATAATGTACACACGGGCGGTAGATTGTGTACAGACATCCGGTGACAGGTCACCACGAAAGTGCCCTCATGCGTTTGTTTGCGCCAGTCGGTTAGTTTTACAGATCGTCTCGGTTAGTTTACCCGAGTCGAATAGTCCAAGTGCGGACGCCTGGAAGATTTACCCATTTGAATGTTATCCACGGGCTCGGTAAAAAATTAATCCAGTGCGGACACGGCTTAAGTGGCAAAACTCACTGATCTCCCATGGATCCCGAATCACAAATATATGCGATTTAAAAGTTTTATCATGAAATACAGTAAAAATACAGTACAATGTATTTTGTTTTTTAATTCACGGGGTTGAAAAACAAGCAATTAATAGGGGAATATACAATAGCATAGCACAACTACATGTAAGTATCACAATTACAAGAATTAAATTATAAGCTACAACTGTTTCAGCCGCTTAACAAAGCCCAAATCAAACTTGATGAATTCAACAATTGCATCAGACACATTTGACACCGGTACTTTGATGAATCTGTTGCATCAGACATAATACAAGATGAATTTGTTGCATCAGACATCTGTGGAATAGAAAAGATTACATGCTCGCGCTGCGTTGAAATGAAATGAACTCGCAAGCAATAACATCATTTTATAAGAGTTGAATACGTGTGGTGTCCCATATGGACGTGTAGTTGTATACGTGCGTGCAATCATCAATGGACGGCACAATTGTTGAGAACACTCGTCCGTAGAAAGGAGGTCTCATGGGTCTATGGCCCCTTGGGCACCGAACTCACTCACAAACAAGGTTCTGCACTGTCTATCAACATGGAGCAAGTATATGTACATGTACATGTAATACTACTTCTACATGATGGATGCATCTCAAATTGAGTGCAAGATGCCTTGCCAATTAGTTAATTATGTGTGTGGTCAATTCCACCGTTACGGACGTTACATTCATAGCCAACTTCAACCATTTAATTGACAAACAAATCTATTTGCAGTTGCAAGAACACTTGTAGAAAACATGCGTTGAAAGCGAGTGTTACGGACGTTACGCATTATGACATGGCTTTCTTTCATATTGAACATAATTGAATGAAGTCTGACTTCATTCTATGTAATCATCGTCTTTCTCCTGAAGACGAGGAGAGTACATGTATACTGTTCGAAACGTTGAGTTCCTCCGGTTCTTTTCAGAGCCACACTTACTCACAAAAGAGAATTTACATGGTGTCTCCGCAAACCTATGTATTTATCCTATCATCATAAACAGCAAGTTTGAATTAAACACTTTGTATTTTCTAAATGGCTTAATTAAGTTGTTACGGATGTTACAGTACCTATTGATGTTACGGACGTTACATGTATGAAAATGCAAGGGAACAACTACATTTAATTAACCACTTTATTTTAAACTTACATTTGTCTTTGTAATACATGTACATCAAAGTAATTAATGTCAAGTGCTGATGCTAAAAGGGCAGGGAAAGCATAGCCTTAGTTTGAGGTTCTTCTACCCCCCCCCCTCGACCCCCATACACAACCCTACATACGTACACTCTACATTAAACTTGAAAAAGCGTAAATCATCTTTGTATGGTCAAAAATCTGTTTTGTCATGTTTTGTCATGTTAAATTGTCATTCTGCCTTTGAGAAAGGTCCTGCTAGGATCAAAACGTCAGGCCCACTAAATTTTTAGATTTGCATTTTGGTAATTTTAATCAGTAAGCAGTTTGCAACAATTTTGTATGTATCACACTTAGTCTAAAACCTGGTGGAATCAGTTTTCCTCACCACCACAACAGAAAGATAGAAAAGTTATTTTACAATGTTTGATTTGAAAGTGATTTTGACTAGGAATTATGAAACGCCTACTCAGCCTTCCTGATATCCACATCAAAGATAAGCTGGCTCCCCACTTTGCAGTTCTGCTGGCGGATCTTCAGGATGCTGGACAGTGGACACATTGACCTTAATTTTGCTGGTACATAATGCTGATGTAATGACGTACATTGTATATCTTGCTGCTGATCACTGGCTTCTCAACTTTGCAGATCAATAACACTTGCCGTCTCTTCAGGATGGTGAAGAATAAGCTGCTCTTTTGCAGTGGGCATTTGTTTCACCCTAGATTAAGTTCATTTAATGCTATGGAGATGGTTTGAAGGCTATCTTACCATCCCCTTGAGGAGATACATGTACGTAGTCAAATGAGAGTGTGCTAGGTACATTTACATGTGGTACATTTTCCAACACAGCTGTCATGACCTCATGAGTCTTGAGTAATGCTGCAGCATGACTTATGACTCAGGGTAACGAGGTCATGAGGTTAACTTCAAGGGTGCAGCAGCGTAAGACAATGTCATTTGTAAGGAGGTGTGACACCTGTGGTCAATAAAAACTGAAGCTCTATAGTGTCTTAAGTAAAGCTGTAACGTCCGTAACAATTTATGTAACGTCCGTTACAATTAAAGTAACGTCCGTAACACTCGTTAGCCTATTTCAAATGATCATAATTAAACAATTCTTACTTTATAATTTAACCCATGGTAAGTTGGCAGTAAATATGAGGTATGATGAAAGTCAGTCAATTATTTTTCATTGTAGCTAAAAAAATGCATACATAATTTTTTACGGACGTTACACAATTCAATGGAAAAATGGACCTGGAATTCAATTAAGCACATTGAGCTTCGCTGATGAGATATAATTTTTATTGTTTTTCCATTCATCTGAAGCTTGCTTTCTGATATCAAATATCTAAAATAACCATTCCATGGCACTTTTAAAGTGTTAAAAGAGGAATTTTTAAGATATCCATTATTTTCTTGATTTTTCTTGATCGAATTGTGACACACCCACATTCAGATGACAATATAATTAGTAAAACAAACATTCTGAGGTAAAATCTTTTCAGATTCCTTAAGTATAGGTATACCCCTAACCACATTATAACAAAAAAACTTGCAATCAATTTGAAATTTTGGCATTCATGTCACAGTTGCCGTGGAATTGCCCGTATGTGTATCACTGTTGCATGTGATCTACGTGTATGTACAGTAATTCGTGCCCAATATCCCATTAATTGATATACGAACGTGTATGTATACATGTACATGTAGTTCAGAGGTCCTCTTCCTCTGTACATGGTACGTATATGGGCACTGTAGTCTCAAGGAAATCACATGAGATAGGCCTAGGCCTATCATTTGTTCCGCGCCACGGAAACAGCGACCAATGAATCATGTTCTACAACAAGCTTCATGTACATGTACGTGTACACGTAAATGTACAATTTTTTTTTTTAATGAGTGAGCGCTTATGTACGAGACCATGAGATTCACTGTAGGGGTGCAGGCGCCCTTCAGTTTTTAGGGTTTTAACAGATAAAAATAAGCAGTTGATATACATGTTTGACATACCGTAAAATAAAATTAAAAATAATAAAAAAAATAAAAATAAAATACTGTAGATAAATAAATAAATAAAGCTACTGTATATAGGCCTATATAAAAAATATTAATAATAATATCATGTATACCATATACATGCAGTATACTGTAGTACATATAGTCAGTAGCAATTTAGCAATCAATTTAGAATTGAGCAACTGTTCACATTTGGATGGCAAAGGGTTCGGGCCAATGATAAACTCGCTGCCAGTTTGCTCTCATGCATACAGTATGCACAGGCTGCACATTGCTCAATCTATCCTCCCTCCCAGCTTGTCTGGAAACATTCCCTCATCATGCTGCCTGCACAGAGAGCGCATCGCCCCCTACAACCCCCCCCCCCCTGCAATCCCGCCTGGACAACATGGTTCCACAGCGGGGCTGACTGTCCATCAACTATTAAAGCAAGGTACATGTATTTGAGCGTAAAACTCTTCTGCCCAAGTGACCCGAATACACTCCGGCTAGTCTACATACAGTAGTACTCAGTGTTCACCGGCATGGGCGTGAATTTCATCCAATTATGCAGGATATTCTGAAAAAATTTGGGCCTACGCACAGTGTACAGTATACATGTGCAATACGGAAAAGCTTATAACTGAAGTGCAATTTAATAAGTAAAGATTAGGCCGGAAGAAAGTGAGGGCGCATCAAATGCAGAGTGACAATTGCAAATAGAGTGTGGTCATCAAACCCTCTCAGAATTACATGTAGATGTACCGTACAGTCTCACTCACTGAGGCAAATCATGTTAAACTGTGCAGATGTTTGTCTATAATTGTGTACATTTTGTATCTAAGATGATTCCTTGTGGGCAGTCAAAGTGACTCCTACATGTACTGGGTAGTTATAAGTCCAGCAAAACTTCTTCATAATATACAGGTCCGTGTACATTGTACATTGTACATGTAGTATAAAAACTTTGGTGGGCCTGACGTTTCGATCCCAGCAGGACCTTTCTCAAAGGCAGAGAGTTTCTATAAAGTTTGTAAAGACTTTCAGGTAGGGTTAGGGAAAGAGGTCTCAGTTTCAAGTCCTACTGTACATGTACCGTATGTACATGTACAGTAGCTCACTCAAAATCTCTTTGGCCTTTTATGCATCATACTAACATCTTGTAAATTAACCACGGTTGAGGTATATTTGTTTGAAAAGACTTTCAGGTAGGGTTAGGACAAAGAGGTCGCTGTAGCTCACTCAAAATCTCTTTGGCTTTTAAAATCTCATTAAAAAATGCATCATTCTAACATTTTATAAACCAAACAATTTGTGGTCATTTGTTTGTAAAGACATAGGGCTGAGTCATGGCCAGTAAAAATCTCAGTCCTGTTCAATCTCATATTATGCATCACACTGTGCACAGCAGTTACCGGGAAATTCACGGTCGTTTTCCCCTTTGAATTGCTTGAACTTTAGACTATGCGCTAGCAGACTTGCACAGTTCCTCCTTGGAGCACGATGCGAGGAGCTCGCTGTGCAAACAGGTTCTTGCGACTCGCTAAACACTGATGGCCGAATGGCCCCCTCCCCTCTCTGCTTAAATGTACATGTATGTATGTATGCGCTGGGGGTCTCCTTACGGCTCTTGGGGAGTGCACTGAACGGATTTGACGTCAAGCGTTTAGGGGAAAACTGGGACGAGCACCGGTATGTGGGACAGATACCCCGAGTTTATCTGCTTGGCCATTTGCATACAGTACGCCTACTGCACAGATGAACAGCCAATGTCTGAATGTACACACGTACAACAAATGTACATACATGTACATGTACAATGTACATATCATGTTTCATGTACCGTACCGGTACAGTATGTACCGGTACATCGTAGATGTACAGTTATGTTTAACATGTACACACGGACAGAATACCGATACCGGGTACTTTGAGCAGAAGTGGTTCATGCGAGACAAACAAGCAAATAAATGCCAACGTACATGTACAGTAGCACATCATTACATCACAATGCCCTACAGCAGATTGTACAAGTATTCGTACACATGTACATGTACAGTATGTACCGGTAATGTACCGGTAGATATGTGTATACTGAATACAGATCTACATGTACATGTAGATCAGATCTTAAACATGATCTTATGAACTAAATACAGTTTGAAGATGGTTATCTTAGAAACCTTTCAATGAAATACACCTGTACAATGTATTTCTGCATAAAATGTTGTATTTTGGGAGAAAAGAGTAAAATAAATTGTTTACCGGTACATCTCACCAAGATCTAAACGGCGTTGAATGCTGAATTTTTGCAAAACAAATGAAGCAGTTTCCACGATCTGCTCGAGACTCGGTTGGCGGATTGAGATGAAATGTTCACCTGTGTGCTATTTCATGCATGTATGTTGGATCAGACAACATAGGGATGCTATTCTTTGACCTCGACCAATGTTGTGTAGGGGCTGTAAGTGGCTCTTTGAAACTGAGCCCAAATGGTAGGATACACCACGGTACTAAATATATTATTACGCACTTATCATTAGCAACAAAACCCTTTCTAACATACACGATAAGGCGCCAGGAATCTGAGAGAGTGGACGGCTCAAAATCATTAAACATCAGAGCAGGTGCTCAGTTGCTAGAGGTGGCGAGGGTATTGATTCGGAATACAGATTAAAGGCCCTATACAACATTGGTAAAGGTCAAAAGATTGCCACAGTTTGTGTGTTAAAACCATTAAACATCCCAAAACAGTAATCCTGCGAAGGTTTTAGCTCAAATGGCGATCTGAGAAAGTAGAAAAATGTAAACAAAACCATCATGGTTTTTGCACCATTCTGTAGTGTAAGAAATAGTTTATTACTTGCAAGTAATTGTATTTGGCGATGTTTGAGTGAAGATTTCTCGAAAAGTACAGCATCCCAGACTGTAAGATTTCAACATGAAGATTCTATCATGACCATCTACAAACTGTGTAAATTAGAAGGAAATCTGTGGACATTGATGTTTACCGATCTTCCCAATGTTGTATTGGGCCTTTAAGGGCGAGAATATTCCACGATGTCAGCAAGGTGAAAGTTGATTCGCACGCCATCATCTACAAACTACAAATGGGCTGTTCCCACTGTGAATATAATCGCCATTCAAAAAATATAGCCATGATAGAATCCTCATGTTGAAATCATACACTCCGGGATGTTATACATGTACATACATCCCGAGAAATCTTCACTCAAACATTAATAGTTTATTACTCGCGAGTAATAAACTATTTCTTACAATACAGACCAGTGCAAAAACCTTGATGTTTCTTTTCCTTTCCCTACTTTCTCAGATTACCATTTGAGCTAAAATCTTTGCAGGATTTTGTTTGGAATGCTTGACCTTTTAATACCGATGTTGTATAATGTATAGGGTCTTTAAATGCAAACAGTTAGGCAAATTCCTGCCATTCTGCTTTTGCAAATGAACATATACAGTACTACAAGGATGTGTATGTATTTCTAGAGGTGTCCTTACCTTGAGGGTACCCTGTGCTTGCTGCTACTCCTGGTGCCCATGCGACCGGCCATCTTGGGGTCCTTCAGAAGAGTTGACCTCTGTTTAGAAAAAATGAACCCAATGAAACATATAATGTGATTTTTGCATCGAGGTCATTCAGCGTGTTTCGGGTGTTTCTGGGTGGAGTGTCCAGTAGAAACACAACCGGGCGTCGAATTTTACTAACGTCATCCGGCAACCAAACGTTCACCAACAACCACCTATTGAGGTGGATCTTGCCGGGTGTCTTCGGGTCACACTCGCAGTAGAAACACACGCGGTTGCTGGTTGCCGGGTGTACCGGAAATGCAACAGAAGTAGTGAATTCCTTGCTTTGACCTGCGGCGTGACCCGATTCATTCCGCACGTCCGGTCTACCCTCGACGAAGGTCGATTGTGGGCGACACCCGCCTTTTCCGTACTGAGTAGAAACAGGCGTTTGTCGGTGATCCGGATCACCGACACCCGGAATATAGTGGGTAAGAAATACCGGGTGTTAGCGTGTGCTCAGTAGAAACACCCTGAATGTAATTCAATGAGTGTTTGCCCTACAGGTACTTGACGTACGTAATAAGCATTGATAAACATACATGTATGTAATTATGACTTTTGCTTCAAGGTAAATGTAATTCAATACGGGTTTGCCCTATTCGATGTAATAACCAAGATGTAATGTAATTTTTGCGTCGAGGTAATGAAGGTTTGCCCTGAGGGTTTTGGTCAGCTGCGGTAATTTTGGTGAACATCTTTCTTCGGCCTTTGAGAAAGATCCTGCTAGGATCGAAACATCAGGCCCTCCTAATTTTGATTCATCTTTGTGAACATCTTTGAGTGTGCTGAGGACTTACGACGATGTAATTATTCCACGAACTCCTGAGGTGCATGAGGAATGGCGAGGAGACGGAGAGCAGGTAGAGGTGCAGCTCCTCGACGACCTCCTCCTTCCGCTCCTCCTCCGGGAGGCTCTCCTCCAGGCTTCCGCTGCTCTGCGTGGAGCCCGAGTCCAGACTCCGGGACTTGGTCACCTTCAGACGCTCCTTGACATTGCCGTTCCGGTCTCTCAGGACGGTCTCCTTGGGGGCTTTGCTCTTGGCGCTCTTGGGGAACTGGAACGGCTCCGCTCTCCTCCTGTCCGTGGTGGGATCGGGCGTGGGCAGGGTCCGGTGGGGGGCGGGCGCCTCCTTCCTGGCTTTCTGGTCGGGGAGGGCGAGGGTGAGGGCGAGGTGGGTGCTCAGAGTGTCCGGGGTGTCAATGTTGCGGACGGTCTCGCCCGGGTTGCTCAGCGGCCGCTGGGGGAGCGGACGGCAGGTCTCGGCGACTTTATCCCGGCCCGAGGCCGAGGCTGAGGAGGAGGAGGTGCCGCCGGGCGAGGACGGAGACTCGTCGGACCGACTGTCCGCGGTGCTCGGGCTGGACGCCTCCGCCAGCCGCTTCAGGTCGGCCGAGGGGAGGGAGAGGGAGAGGCGGTCCGAGTCCCTCTCGTCGGCCTCCCCGCCGCCTCCGCCGTTCAGCATCTGGCGGTGCAGCGCCCGCAGGTCCGACTCGTCAAAGCTGCGATTCAGCCGCAGGAGGGCGGCCTTGCCGTTCTCGGCCGACGCGCGCTGCTGGCCCTCGTCCAGGTCGCCCGACGAGCCCCGCGGGGTGGTCAGCTGCAGGCTCGGGGAGCCGGTCCTGCTGCCGCTGCCGGCGCTGCTTCCGTCGTCGCTCCGGGCCGGCGCAGCCTCGGCGCCGTTGCGCCGCTCCTGCCTGAGGCGATTCAGGAGGTTCTTGCTGCGGGCGACGGGCACCAGGGCTCGGTACTTGACGCAGATGTGCTGCGAGTTCTCCCGCACCTCTCCACTCAGGAACTCGGGAAACTCGTTGACCTTCCCAGCGAAAAAAACAGGGGGAGAGAGAGAGAGACGATAAATTTGTGTTCCCACTTCCGTGTCATGACATTTTTGGTTCATAATGCAAATTTGCCCAAAACAAGGCTAAAAAGCCACTCAAGGTTAAGGGCTAAGGCTAAGGAAAGAAGGAGAAATAGAGAGACTCAGGAAGGCTGGAGATAGGAATTATCATTCCTTTTAAAAAGGGCAAGATCACAGGCAGGGGGAAAAAAGAAGCAGGAAAAGAATTCCAGATGGAGGCAGAAAGAGGGAAGCTGTTTTGACTTCCAATACCTCTCCGTTCTATACCTTGGGATAGATAGAGTGTGCAATTAATGGCACAGTGTGTATGCTTGCTGAGGAACAAACTGTACATATAGTCCTACTCATGGTGTACAGGTTTGCAAAACTTGGACAGATTCAATCTGATTCTGTTCATAAAAAGGCGCAAAACATGGAATTTGGACCACTCTGGACAAAAAGGAAAACCTCTCACAGAATACATGTAGCTGTCCACAATCAAAAGCTGAATATTTGATACCACTGTTGGAAACCATTTAAATTATTTCTGGATCATTCAATTTCAGACACAAATTGTGTGTAGTGTGGTCAACTTCAGAGAGGGGGAGGGAGAGGGAGAGGGAGAGGGAGAGGGAGAGGCAGAGGCAGAGGGAGAGGGAGAGGCAGAGGGAGAGGCAGAGGCAGAGGCAGAGGGGGAGGGGGAGGGGGAGGGAGAGGGAGAGGGAGAGGGAGAGGGAGAGGGAGAGGGAGAGGCAGAGGCAGAGGCAGAGGGAGAGGGAGAGGCAGAGGGAGAGGGAGTGGAAGAGGGGAAAACATGTACGTGTACATGTTGTAGGCCTACACAATTTCAGCAACATTTTCGTAGTCGGCACATCTTTGACTCCAATGCTACGAATGGAAAACTTTATCTTATCTATGGGAGCCACAATGTGATAACATACATGTACGTAGGCCTACATGTAAATGCATGTATGCATATTACGTTTGTGACACGCGCAAACACGTACTGTACACTGCAACGATGCGGCGCAATTCAGGCATTGCAGTGCTGTGCGATAATGAGTCGTAAAATGTCATGTCCAAACATTAGATCGCTCATAAAGGGGACCGTGATCTTTTTAAAGGGGCTTATCTTATAAAGGCACTACCGTAATCACTTACTGGGGAATCACATGTATACAGCTTGGGTAGGCTGGTTAACAACATGGTTAAGGGGCAAATTCTGTTCAATAAAAAATCTGAAAGCTTGAGAGGGTGTGACAATATTTTACAAATAGGCTTGGGCGGATGAACCGGCAAAACCTGACCGAGGATAATGGGTACCCAGTTCCATTTTAATTACCCGTTTTTGTTTACCATATGAAGCAAGGACTCTTTTGTATTGATACCAGGGTGTTTTGGAAGCGTGAATTCAAGGCGGTCAACATGCTATCATTTTCTTTAGCATTTATAAACCCGATAGCGACCAGCGGGCATTGCTCAATGTAGGCCCTACTTCCGCATTCTTAACCCTAACCTTCCCAAATCCTGCGGAATCCTATTTGCCTTCTGCAGGATTCTGCAGGATTCAGGGCACATGAGAGTTGACACATTGCAGGATTCTGCAGGATTCAGGGCACATGAGAGTTGACACATTGCAGGATTGTGCAGGATACAGGCTACTACTATCAAAGTGCTGGAGAAGGATTTACAATGTAGCAGGATTGAGGGCACATGAGAGTTGACACACTGTAGGAATGTGCAGGATTGAGGGCATGAGGTGATTTTGTCAATAGGAAAACGCAGGATGCTGGTAACAATTCTGACGTCGTTGTGGCTTTTGTCAAGAGATTATCTGTTCGAAAAAGGGCCCATTGTTCTAAGCTGAAAAAAGTCTTTGTTTAGAATGTGGACTAAAACTCCATAAACTCAGTGCAGGATTTGGCAGGATCTCGGCAATGGTCCACAGTAGCCAGTACTGCAGGATTTGGCAGGATTCACCTGGGTCACATGGAGCTTTGAACAAGGTAGGATAGCAGGATTTTGCAGGATTCAGGTTATATCCTACAAACAATTGGTACATTAAATTGCGAGTATCCCGGTAGGCCTACTCGGCATTGATTTCAATATTCGGGTACCCAGTTCGCCCAAAAACTTAACTTTGCCAAGGACACAACATGGTTTGGATCTCTGCCAGGTCCGAATGGAACTCCCACACTGAAACTTGACACATTGACTGAACACAAAAGGGGAGAGCAGTTCAAGAGCGATCACAGGATTGGCTCAAATCTTCAGGGCCATCATTCTAATGTCAATTCCAACGAGGCATTCAGACAGAGCCTGCAGACTCATTCAAGGAAGTGTTCAACAAGACCACGGACGACCACAAAAGGGGCAGACAAGAGCGGACGAACAATGCAAGAGGAGCTGAAAGGACTGGTAGCCAGTCAGGAGGAGGGTAACATGAGAACCACACTGTCAGGTTGCTTAGAGGAAGTATTGATTGATGGCGGTTGACTGAATGAGGGACATGCATACATGTGTACGCTGGTACAGTACATACTGTATAGTATACAGGGCATGTTACATGTACATGTACCTGTACCTGTAGACAGTAAGGTACATGTACTGTATACTAGTACTGTACATTGTACATTGCAAATGTCATGTACAATGTACAGTATGAACTGTAAACTACATGTACATGTACATGTACACATGTGTGTGGTACATGTGAGTTTGTATGCACGTGCACAAAGTCAATGATGGAAAAGGCTGTGGGTTCACTGATGGGTCCCAGCTCTGCTAACTGCACATAAATTATGATGCTGCTCAAGCACAATATTTTGATCAGTGTGCAGGGGGTGGGGACACCCAACTGCAGCATCCTTCCTATAGGCCTACATGTAGTACATTGCACACTCTTCCACGCAACAACTGCCAAGTGAGACGCTGCTGGTACAACATGCCTTGCCCAAGATGTGCGCTGTGCATTATCAGCAATCACTGACCAATGCTTGTTTTTCCCCTTGCAATTAAGCTAATTTCAGGGTTCTTTTTTTTTAGTACATGTATGTAGCTTTCACTTTAAAGCCGAGTTTCCACTAGACTTATTTCGGTCAAAGTAACCAAGATGATGGTTACTTTTCCCATTTTAAGTCCAGTGGAAACATCCCAGTTACATTGACCTCTCGGTTACTTTAACCGAGCCGAATGGTTACTTTTACCGGCCAACCTCTGCCCAGTAAAAGTGACCAGGTACAGTAAGTTACTTTAACTGAGCCAATTAGTCCAGTGGAAACGCACCACTCAGTAAAACGTGACTCGGCGTACTATGCACTGTGCACAAATATTTTTAGCCAGCTCGGTTACTTAAATCATCATCTCGGTTAAATTGACTGACTCAAAAGTCCAAGTGGGAACGACGGTCAAAATTTACCATTGGAAATTTAACCATCGTCTCGGTTAAAATTTAGTCCAGTGGAAACGTGGCTTGAGCCCTTTGCTCTGGCTGCAGGTTTAGCCTTGCTTTAGGCAAACTTACTTTCCATTGTCATTCATACTACCGGTACATGTAAATTGCTAAATGCATATACCCCCCCCTGTATACACAGTAGGTCTATATACAGTGTAATTGCTCTCAACCAACCTTGCAGTGTCCAACCAACAGACCTCTTCAAGTCAATCTCAACAGAATAGAACTGTCTGTAAAAAAAATATGCCCCATCAACCCCCCTTAAAAAAAAAAAATAATCAGTATTTTTTGGGACTCATTGGCTGAAACGCACCGTCGGCAAGGCAAACAGAAATTCAATTGCTGACCGGTTTACTTTCACACACGTTCACGCCCCCCCCCCCCTTAAAAAAAAGAAGGTATTTGGGGGGTCTCATTTGCTGAAATGCATAATTGGACCATCGGCAAGGCCAACACGAAATCAATTGCTGAGTTTATTTTCACACACGTTCACGCCTAACAGTTCGTATTCTGGCTGTCAAGAATGTCTTCACGCTCCCTTTAACTTGTCATTGGTTACAGGAATACATGATCTACAGCTGTCACTACTCACTACAAAGATTCCCTAGTAGTTGCTACAACAAGTCTGTCAACAATTTATTCCCGCAGCCAAACTGCCAGCCGCAATTCTAATCAGAGATGGTTGCCCCTTTCAAAACAGCACTTGTCTGGCAATGCACATAAAAGATGAAACAAGTGGCCAAATAGTTAAAAAGCACACTTGCGTTCATCTGACGTCAATAGATACAACGCTTTTCACGGGCCTTGAAAAAAAAAAATACACAGCAGCACTTTTAATGGTCAAAAAAAGTGCGGATACAACACACAATGCAGTTGGGTTGACTCATCTCTTAAAAGTTGTCCCAGCAACAAAGCAAACATTATGTTGTATTTTTGTCAAACTCTGAAAAGACAACAAAAACCCAACTGAAAGATTTTGCAGACATCCGTGTAGCCGTCTATTCATAACTGATGGATCGGTCAGCCGAGTTAGGGCTTTGTGTGTTGTTGAGCGACACAGATGGGTTGTTTCTGCACACTGTAGGCCTACTACTGCATGTATATGTACATTGTGTACACACAGAACTGAAAGACTCCTAAATGTTGTTAGTGAATTGCTTCGAGTCAACATGTACGGCGCAAATCATATTTACACAGCTTTACTCTTTTTTTTCTTTTTTTTCATTTGTCAACTCCTTTCCAATTGCTAACCAGTCTGGACTCAGTAACATGTACAGTATCAGAGGCTATATTTGCCCTGGACAATTTTTTTTTTTCAGACACACACATACAGGTACTACTGTACACAGAAGACGAAAATCAGAAAGAAAACCAAAACAAACAAACAAACCTAAAAGCATATCTCCTCAAAAAAAAAAAAAAAAAAAAAAATCTGCTAACCGATTCTGACTGGCACCTCCGGCCATCCAAGTAAAGACAGTTGAAGATTTGAATGGCCCAACCTCATGTCATATGTACACACAGTATGTAAGGGCTGGTTAGCTCAGATGGTAGAGCGCTGGCACGCACATTTGTTTGTGACCTAAGATGGCATAAGATAGGCATCTACTCTAAAAGTCTTAAGTTTGGAGTCGAGTAGGCCTAAACGGCATCGAAAGTCAAAATATTGTCAAAATCAATTTGAATTCTTAAAATTGCATTTTAGGAAAGTTAGGCCCTATGATACACGTTGACGTAAATGTATTGGAAAAATCGTCTGTCCGAAGACATTTTTCAACAAACATACTGTACACGTACACTACAGAAACACGTACTTGAACATGGATATTTTTTGTACAATATGTTCATACATGTACTGTACCGGTATATGAACATTCAAGTACACGTGTACGTACATGTAATTGTATTGTATCATCATCATCTGATCATCAATTGTCAGTATGTTGGAATAAAAAAAGCTGTGCACAGCAACATGTTGACATGGCTGAGCAGCATGTACATGTATGCACACGTACAACTGTACAGTGCACATGTACAGTAGGCCTACTACTAGATAGGACTTGTTCAAATAGGGCCTACCGGTGTACATGTATACATGTACATACATGTACATACACATGTACTGTAGCCTTAGTAGCTACATGTACATGTACCGGTCCACAATACAGTGCAATAGTGTACATGTATGTGGAAATGATTGCAACAAGCCATGCAGTAGATCATTTTAAAGCCACTTGGTCCCTGTCAGACCTTCCACAAAATAAAAATCATAGGCTAATTCCTTTTATTTGTGTCACAATTTGACATCCAATCTCCAAAAGCGTGCAGACCATTTTCTTTTTTTCACAGAAATCAAGGAAACACAATACATGGCCTTCTCCTGGTATCATGCATGCGCAGTGCCTGCGCGCCTAATTGCACCAGAAACGGTATGCCACACTAGAAGCCTCGCACCGGGCGGTGTGTGCAGGGCACGTCACCATGGCAACGGTACACAAATCAATTGCTTCCAGCGGGGTGGCTATTGATGGCCTTTCTCCCTGCTTGACTGAGCAGGAGCTCCCGTGCAGTCATACGGGCGAGAAACTGAATGGTGGTCGACTAGTCTGACCAAGGGTGCATGTATACAGTAGGCCTTCTGTGTACATGTACATGTATGTATGTACAGTACAGTATACTGTTACGTATGTACAATGCACACACTACAATGTGTAGGCCTACAGGATGTACTAATTTTTGTATCCTTATATGGAGACATTGCTTTGTTCTAGTGCACTATAATTACAACCATCAACCGAGTGAGATTCAATCGATGTTTTAAAAATGCTCCCATTTCAACCAAATTAATTTTTGGGGGGGGTAAAAAATTTGGACCGTATACATGTACATGTGTGTACATTGTATATGTCCCTCGATTGATTCTCACCCATCATAAATTTCCCGTTTTTAGTTTGTACAGTACTTCCATTTCCAAACATCAGTTTTGTGAAAAACTTGTGGACCTTTACAATTTCACTGCATGGAAACCTATTCAACCTATTGGAAGAGGTCTCCACAAGGCACTAGATTTGGGCCCAGCATACATGTACATGTAGCTGTCAACCTACTGTACATGTACAATGTACAGTACTACATACATGTATCTTATTAAAGGATATTAGGAAAGATAAGAGGAATCACAGAGCAAACTACAGTACATACGTGTACATGTACACAGGAATACATATTTCCAAGCAAAGATTTTCAAGAGCTTGTTAAAAGTGATAAATTCTTACCAAAAAAGAGGAATGATTCCTCAAATTAAGAATGGTTGGCAGATATGGTACAGTACTGTACAGTACAGTCCACTACATGCACTTACAGTTACATGTACTGTAGTGTGTATACAATGGAGCTGCACATGTAATGTAAGTAGGGATAGCTACATGTATGTATTACATGTACATGATACGTGTACGTGCGAATGTATCATGTACATGTACATGAACTTATGTATACAAACAAAATGTACAGTATGGGCCTGCATGTACTGTCCACATACAATTATTGTACATGTACATGTATATAATGTGCATACACTTTAAAATCAATTATTTTTTTGCTACTAAGTACATTTCTACACATCTACATGTACCGGTACACATGTATCAGGTGCACATCATTTATTCATGTACATGTACATGTACAGGTATTATTTATTTACAGGTGCAGTGTAGGCCTATTCACCTCCTCCCAATAGCAGGGGAACTGCAAATTGTGGGGGAAATTTAAGTGGGTACATGAACACGACTGAGCTGTAGAAATGTGAAAAGTACAGATTCCATGATGTACATGTATGTACAGTACATGTACATGTACTGTAAACGTGTACGTCATTTTTATCATTATTTCATATCATGTATGCACATGTATGTATACGTACAGTATGACTGTCTGTTGTATACATGTACATGTACACATGTACGTGCCTAAGATATGTATACATATGTAGCCTACAGTGTAAATTTACAGTATTGATGGTGAACATTTAAATAGGCCTAGACGTACAAAATCCATCAAATTACATTCATGTACACACAGTACATTTAGTAATGCCAAAAAATGTTGGCAACTGTTTATTAAATAAACTGTTTTATTGATTAAAATTAAACTGACCCCAAAAATGCTAATTTCAAAGGCCTTTGATAAAGCCTCAACTACATGTGGGATCGAAACATCAGGCCAATTTCTGATTTTAAAAAGTACGTACGAAAGTTCAGGTGACTGAATGATGTTAATTGTACACTAGGGTACATGTACATGGCGATGTACCGGTAATTGGTGTGAACTTGTGAAGATACACTGTACTAGGCCAGGGTGTGATCCCGGGAGAGATATGAAGCAACAGTTGATGAGTAGGGGCTTCTGACAGTGACACAGGTGCCTCCCCAGCTACAGTACTGTGAATTGCAAAATGACTTCTGAAATTCTGAGACATCTACTGATTAGAATCAAACAGGACCTTTCTCAAAGGCAGAGTGGCAAGGACACTTGTCACTCTGCCTTTGAGAAAGGTCCTGCTAGGATCGAAACATCAGGGTCACTACATTTTGAGATTTGCATTTTGGAAAATGTAGTCAGTAAGCAGTTTGCAGCATTTTTGTATATAAAATAATATCACTGAAATCAAATGTAGCATTTTTTATTTATAATTGTATGCAGAGAGAGGTCTAGCTTGTGTTATCCAAACATGGAGCTCTTTCAAAACCACTTTCTGTCTTGATTGCTGTTGTATACTTTGCTAATTAAGTAAGGTTGTCAGCGGACAGCATCAATGATCAAGGCACATCAGGTCTGTTGTCATAGCGTTGGTCAGGGCCCTTTCTGACCAAAGAGAGTCGATCTTCAATTGAATCAGAAATTAAGAGGGCCTGATGTCTCGATCCTAGCAGTAGCAGGACCTGTCTCGAAGGCAGAATCTAAAATTTGGGGAGAAGTTGTCTTGATCAATGATCATACTCATACTCAAATCATGGTAAACCTACTATGACAAATATCTGATCAGTAAATAGGCCTATATCACTATCATCAGTATCAATTGAAATTGAATGTAAAATCTTTGATCGTCAAGTCGAGCCAGAAATGTTGATCCTTGCCGTTTTTTGAAACCTTTCTTGATTTTTTAAGGAAGGTCCTGCTAGAATGGAAATTCATTTTTTGTCAGATTTCAGATTTGCAAAAGGAAGAATTTGATGTTTCTGCCAGTATTCAATAAGCAGTTTGCATCTTGATTTATTGGCAGTTCAATCATGCATGGTTCAATCAACCCAGTCCATCATAGCCAACCAACACTGAAATCTAGGCCTAACTGCAACAGGTTAGAGCACTTGACAAAATAATATGATTATCACTGGTGATTGACAATTCTACAGTTATGCGGCCGTTTATCAAATTCAATAAAGGCTTCAGCCTTCAGATGCGGTCCAAATTGGATTTGGGCCGCGGCTGAGCCGAGGTGTAGATGCTCACCAGCTGGACGGAGGTGACGTCGCCGAGAAAGACCGACTCCTCCTCCCGGATCACCTTGGGCGGATTGTCGGTGATGTAGACCCTCTCGTCGGTCAGGACGGCAAACTTGTAGTTCCTCTTGACTCTCTTGGACTGGGCGATGCAGGCCTCGTAGGCCCGGATCCTCTCGAAGACGCTCCCGCCCAGCTTCTGCCGGAGGAAGTTCTCCAGCTTGGCGTCGCGCTTGCAGCTGGTCAGGTCGTCCGCGGCGGCGCCGCTCCGGGCCATGGCGGGAGCGAGCGGGCGGGCGGTGACTCCCCCCCCCCCTACCGTTCAGCGGCGCGCTGCCCCCGCCGACCTCGACGCCGAGACGCGGTGGCCGCAGCGACTTTCCCGGCGGCGGTGGTGGCCGCGGCCGATCATCGTCTCACCGGAGAGGGGGAGACCATGACTGCAAATCAACAAGTGGCGTGCGGTCTAGGAGTATCTCGAGTGTGCCTGCAGTTTCTCGGCGGACTCTTTGCGACCGGATTGATGCTCGAACACGAGGGAAATAACTGGTGGAATTCGGACGGCAGAAGTTAGTTTCGTGTGACTTGTTCGGAATGTACACAACCAACGCGCGCCTCGCGACTGGTTAGCTACCTGATGAATGTGGCTCAAGAACATAGAGGGCGCTAGATAGCATCAACGTCTCGTCGTACGGCCGGCCGGTGCAGAAAAATAAATCGAGCTCCCATTGAACAATGAACAGTTTCTCAGTACATGTAGCTATACGGACAATTTTAGTTTGGACCTTCATCTTTCAGATTCTTTTCAATTGTTGTGCCCTCAGCAGATTAGATGTTTTTCTAATTACCCCCAGAAAAAAATACCCCCAAAATGTGTAGCCGTCCAAATTTCTGCAAGGATTTTGGGATGGACCCCTCCACTTCTACAGCCAAATAGGGCAACATTTAAAGCCAGATAGCGTACCGGTACCTACATAAAATAATAGTCTAATCATATCAAGATTGAGCAGTCAAAGCCAATAGTGGGTGTACCACAACCAGTTGACACCAGTAAAAATGGAGTTTGTTCGTCCGTCCGTCCGTCTGTTCGTTCGTTTGTTTGTCTGTTCTCTTGGGGTGTTTTTTGAGTGGTTCATCCATTGTAGTTGTAACAGATTGTATGGTTTCTGTGCATCGCTCGTCATAGTGCAACTGGTTGCAAGTTACGATGAGTTTTGTGAAATCGACCACAAATCGTGTCCACCTCTTGTCTAATCAATGGACTGTTGACAACGTAAAAGAGGTTGCATCCAGTTTCAATTATTTTTACGTCATCTCGAAATAGTGCTAGTGGCACTTTGGACGTATTTCGCTTTATTGTCTAAGATAACGTGACATAACTGTGATTGCAATGCATTCGGGGAAACCATCACCAGCAATAAATTATGTTTTTATTCATTTTAATTTCAAGATGAAACAAAATTCAACCAAAAAACCCCCGGAACTTTCAAGAATACACACAACACCATACGAAAAGACTGCATTCTGAAATTGAAAGGTTGAAACATTTTATAAAATAATTTATCAGCCTGTTCAGAAACAAATTCGAATTCATTTCTTTAATTTTGACACCAAAATTGGCAAAGAAAACGTTGACTGTACCGGGAATTGAATCTGAGACCTCTGGTTTTGCGTACCAAGTGGTTTAACTATCTGAGCTATCCAGCCCTTAGATACCGGGTAGTTATAGTCGACTAGTCTTTGCCAGGGTAGGGTCGCCAGTCAGAATCAATTCAACCACTGTCGTAGATAATCTCCAGGGATCACACCCACGCTTTCAATCAGATGCAAACGAGAACATTTGTTGGTCAATTGTTTTGCTTTTGGAAATATTTTGCTTTTTGCTTCGCATCAACGCGAAGCTGTGTCCTCGACTCGCTACTCCGAATATTACTCAAGGTCTCCTTCAACTGCATGGGTTGGGCTGGGATGGGTCGTGGCCTCGGCCTCGTTCGGCCGGCCTTCCAGAACCCGTTCCATCAGCTTGTTCAGCTCCTGCAGGTAGTTCAGGAAGTTGGCCACCCCCTCGGCCTGGTGGCCGTCGTGATCGGCGGCGGCGCTCGCCGCCGCCTCGGACCCGTCCCCCTCGTCCCCGATCCCCGGGCCGCCGGAGCCCGACCCGGAGCCCGGCGGGGAATGATTACGGTCCGGTTCGCCGGCGGTGTTGAGGAAGGCGGAGGCGTCCGTCAGACGCAGCGGCTCTCCCCGGCACTCGCTCCGGGGAGAGCTGCTCACGGCACCGGTCCGGGACTCCGGCGGTCCGTCGGCGCCGGTGATGGCGACGCCGACTCCTGCAGCGGCAGGGGGAGACCCGGTCTCTGCTGCCGTCGCTCGCGATCGCAGCTGGCGGCGGGATTCCGGCGGCTCGTGTCCGCCGAGGCTGGGGATCGGGTCCCCCTCCTTCCTCCGGGGGACCGGGAGAGGGCGTGAGAGGTCCGGCGGTGACGGCGGCGACTCTGCGGCCGTCTCCACGATGCAGAGCCCTCCTCCGCTTGGGGCGTCGATACTCCAGGGGGACTCGGCGGAGCGGTGCGGCGACGCCTTCTCCATGAGCCAGAGCGGTGCCCCGGGCCGGCGGTCCGCACCCGAGCCGGCCACCTCCTCCGCGGACTCACCGGACGCACTGTTATTCTCGTTCGAGTCCACCGCGGCGGCTCGGCTGCTCTCGGCGGACGGGGCCGCCGCGGCCGGCTGCAAGCGCGCGGGGCGCGGTCCCGCAACGGGTTGCAGACGGGAGGAGGAGGTACAGGCGCGCCCGGCGTCAGCTTGCCGGGGGACTCCGGGGTGATGAGGACAGTGTGCCGGCAGGGCAGCCGCCGCCGAGGGGAACCGGCCGAGGACGGGCAGCGCGGCTGCTGGCGGAGCTAGCTGCGGCGGGCCGAGGCAGGGCAGGGCCAAGGTCGGGCCTGACGGCAGCGCGACCGGTCCGTGCGGCGGCGGCACGGCGAGAGGGACTAGCGTCGGTTGTTGGTGATGATGATGACGGGCCTCCGGTCCGGCTTCGGGTGGCTCCGGACGGGGCAGGACCGGGTCGAGGATGGTGACGGCCACCGGGAACGTCGGCCAGGCGTCCCCGTCCAGGACGACAACCGGCCGCTGCGGCGGCTGCTGGTCGGGACTTGCGTCCGCTGCCTCGCAGTCCTCTAGACCCGAAGCAGCCACCACGCCGGCCATCCTGCCCAGGGCATTCTGGTTGTACTCCCCCATGGAGATCTGCAGCTCCCCCTGCTCGTCCACGCAGCCGTAGAGCGGGGGAACCGGCCGGGCCGAGCCCATCAGCCGGAGCGGCCGCAGCTCCACCTGGGACGTCCCGCCCGCCCGCTGGCTCCGCTTCATGACCTGGGCCACGGCCAGGCGGAAACGGACTACCCTTCTTTGCCCGGGCTCCCCCGAGCCCGGACGGCGGGCCGGAGGCACGGCCGTCTGCCGCGGCGGTCGTCCGGCCGAGGGTGTGGGCCTGCAGCTGCCGCGCTTGCCCGATTCTAGCTGCCTCGGCCGGCGAGGGTCGCCGTCCTTCGCTCCCCTCGCCCGGGCCGGGGGTCGCCCACCGTCCGCCGTCTCCTCCGCGCCCTCGGCCGTCGTCTGGCGACGACCGCCCTCGGAGATCGAGAGGACCCCGTCGCCGGCCACCTCGACCGAGAGCGTCACCAGGGATCGCTTCTCGGGCGCGCCGGGCGCAGCGGCTTGGGCCGGCGGCATCTTGCGCTTGTCGGCGGCGCGGTGGTTCGCAGACGGCAGCCCCGAATCCCCGGCGGTCACTGGTGACTTCCTGACGACGATCATTCTGCGTCGACCTCCAGAGACGAATAGGTTTGGTCTACGATCCAAGAGCTTCGATGAAAATGTCGATGAAGAAATCCCACGCACTCGAGGCTGCGACTGACCAATAATTGGATAAAGTTTCCTTTGATTTCAAGAACGGTCGATCTCGCCCGATGAATTTGAGCCTGTTCAATTAACAAAAAGTCAAACAAATAAAGCAACAACTGACTGGGAAATTTTGAACAATTAATAGAATGTTTTTTTTTTTAAATGGCGAAGAAAACTTTGCCTTAAACGGGAGTTGAATCCGACACCTCTACCTTTGCGTACCAGCTTACCATCTGAGCTAGCCAGCCCTTAGATGGCGGCCTTTTTCCAAACAGCCAATTAATCAGTGCCAGGTCGGGGGCGCCAGTCAGAAGCAATTCAACCATTAACTGCCGTATATCTCCAGGACGCCAGGGCAGACACGCTGACTCGATCAGAAACGGACCCGGCGGAAGGCGGGGACCGCCTGCCTAGCCTCCTCATCCTTCATCTTCCCCGGCTGCAGCAGAGACTACCTCTCAAGATGTGGGCCTCCAAAGCCACACCAAGAAGTGCAGACTGCTACACCACCGTCAGTAATGACGAAAGGATGCTCCCCGATCTCCAGTGACCACGCCCCTGCTTTCAGTTTCATTCAGATGCAGACAACCAATTGTAATTGTAAACCTGGCTACAGCAGCTCAGGGATCACACGAAGTTTTGAAGTAGCACTATGCTTGGATACTGAGAGATTTACTCGTAAGCAGGACCCAGATCATCGGTCCAACATAAACATTAACACTATTCACTAATATTAATAATAAATATAATAACAATCGTTTGCAGCGTGACCGCGATTGGGCACGACTGTGACCTCTCAAAAGGATCTGATCAACTGCTCGCTCGCATCGACTTGAATTGACCTGTATATACCTCCGTCTACTTGCAAGCATCTACATGTACAAGGTCAAAATTCAAGGGCTCAAATAAATCCACTTACCTGTATTATTGATATTAGGTTTTGTTTGGTTTACCCCGTGAAGTAGATTCAACCGTCAGTCCCCAGCTAACAGCGAACGAGTCGAGCACTGTGACGATTAGCGTCAAGGAACGCGCGCGTTTACATCCAAGACTGAATCGTCCAATCAGCGCCCAGGATTTCCTGCGCGCATGTGCACAAGCGCGCGCGTGCACGCAATCCGCACGCGCGGCTGAACGCGCGCGAGTTCGACTCAAGGCTAAACCATGGACCTTTTCCAAAACCCGGCTTTAGGCTCGGACGAGTTACCCTTCAATCCGGCACAGACGCTAATACTGCTGGAGGCCATAATCTTGTAGGTGGTTCTAGAGGCCTGGAGCTTCATAGAGCTCTATAGGGTCTACTCCCTGTCTCATTCGTGCGTTTGTCCATTAAAGTCTGCAAAATTGATGACAAGGATGACACATAAGTATACATTAGTAGGTCTTAATTGCAACACCGTGTGGCTGAAATTACACATTAATATGCATGGCACCATTCAGGCGCAATTTCAACCAAAATTACGACGCCATGCCTAAGGACACCCTCTGTGATGAACAATGGACCTTTCCCATGAAAAATGCAAATTAGACCTAGCGCATGCGCTTAACTAAATTGGTGGGCAAGCGGGCTGCCAACCAATCATGGTTTTCCACGGGCGTGCGCGCGTTCCTTCTCACTAACAGTTTGGCGTGCGGTCATTGGCTATTCAGCGTCTCCTGCGCGCGTATTTCGAAACCTGCACGCAACGCGCACTCGTTTGCCCACCAATTAATTTTTAGTAAAGCGCATGCGCCAGCTCTTATTTGCATATTTCATGGGAAAGGTCCATTATTTACGGTCCACACCATGGAGAATGCTTTTTAGATATCGGCATCCCTTGCCGTGAGAAAAGCTGACTGATATTTGTATGAGAAACCTTTTAACGGGGCCTGTATCATGCGTCAAGTGCATGCAGTCAAATATTCATTACGAGACGAGACGCTGAGTGGTGCTACCCTGCCGTGAATTTCGTATGCTTCGGTGTAGAGTCTCCATAAATGGGTTTCCAAAGTGATAACCATGACAGGGCTACTTTCGTTTGAACCTAAAGGAGCCAGTCAGTTTAATTTTTTATTGTGAAAGACGCCATAAAATATAGACCATCAGTAGCGACACTATGACTGCTAAGAGCGCGCAGGATATTAGTCATTTACATTCTCGGCACGACGCGATTAGGAGGAATCTTCATCTTGTAATTCAACAAGAGTTTTGGTCTATACTGGACGTGCGATTCAACACCATACGCCCAGTGCTGACATAATTATTACCATATCGAGGTATATAGCAGTGTGTAGTTATTAAGCTGACTAGCTCAGATCAAGCACTCACCTTACGCTCAGTGCTTTTAATCATATCGCATCTTTGTTACAGTGCGTAGTTTTTTGTAGCTGACTCTCACAAGCGCTGAAAGCTACTTTTTGAAGCTACTTTTTTGTCAAGAATTACGGTTGCCCTGGTTACTGATCACTGGAAAGGTAAGTCATAATCATTGTATTTCTTAAAATTTGTTGGACCAATAGTTGGAAAAATTAGCAGAGCCTAGATCCTATTACATTTCATTTCATTTCGTTTACATGGTTTTTCTCATAACATCGTCGACAGATTTCCGTTGACTTTTTTAATACGCAGATGTGCTATTTTATGCATACGTCGAGTTTGACAAAGTATAACACCGATTCTTTGGCCTTCACAAAATGTTCCTTTATCTGCCGTACATCTCCCGGGATCAAGCAAGCAACATTTCATATGGAACTACATGTATAACAAATTATAAACCTGTATCGGTTAAACAGCATTCTTTAACGGGCTTTTTGACAGGATTTCCATTCCTGAAAATGGACTTCGTGACCTTTGCCCTCGGCATCGTTGCAGTCGTCATAGCTGCTGCTTCGGGTGACACGAATGTATCGTCATGCCATTCGCTTCGTCAAGGCAGCCTACGAAGCGCCAGCACTCGGTTTCATCGCGTACCGAGACCCGACCACGTCCTCTACGGACATAGCTACCACAACGAAACCGCCCACTCGTACCTGGCATGTGCTGGGCTATGCCTGCGAGACGACGCCTGCAAGTCGTTCAACTTCTGCCCAGATGACCGGCGCTGTGAGCTCAACACCAAGAAGTTTCGGAATGCGAGCAGCAGTGACTGGCGTCCATCTGATAACGGTTGCATCTGCTTTGATGTAGGAGGTAAGATAAATAGACGCTTATTTGGTATTTTATGGTACTCTTCAATTCAGTGACATTTCAGTAACAAAATATCATCAATTCAACATTAATTTTTAAATGTAAATCTAAATTTTGCCTTGTTATTTTTGGATATAACATTCAAATAATGATCATGAATAAAACTTCCGTGATTGTCATTCAAAACAATGGGGAACTCACTTTCTATCAAAGTGTTCAAGAATGAGATACCTCTTTATGTGGAGGATGACACCACCCCTGATGACACCACCCCTGATGACACCACCCCTGATGACACCACTCATGATGACACCACCCCCGATGACACCACCCCTGATGACACCACCCCTGATGAAACCACCCCTGATGACACCACCCCTGATGACACCACCCCTGATGAAACCACCCCTGATGACACCACCCCTGATGACACCACTCATGATGACACCACCCCTGATAACACCACCCCTGATGACACCACCCCTGATGACACCATCCCTGATGACACCACCCCTGATGACATCATCCCTGATGACACCACCCCTGATGACACCACCCCTGATGACACCACCCCTGATGACACCACCCCTGATGACACCACCCCTGACGACACAACCCCTGATGACACAACCCCTGATGACACCACCCCTGATGACATCATCCCTGATGACACAACCCCTGATGACACCACCCCTGATGACACCACCCCTGACGACACAACCCCTGATGACACAACCCCTGATGACACCACCCATGATGACACCACCCCTGACGACACAACCCCTGATGACACCACCCCGGATGACACCACCCCTGATGACACCACCCCTGACGACACAACCCCTGATGACACAACCCCTGACGACACAACCCCTGATGACACCACCCCTGATGACAGCATCCCTGATTACAGCATATCTTCATATTCATATTCTAGTTGGTATTAATTCATACGAGTACACCATTTGCGGAGGTAAAAAACCCGCTCTCATACTTTTTCAAATTCAACGTATACATAAAATAACAGCTCAAGTTCCGGCTCAATTTGTCCACCGTGTCATAAGACAAACTGGAAGTCAAATCAGCGATCAATAATTAGTAGAATGGGATCTGGAAAGGAATTGAAGACTAAAGTACAAACAAAAAGTGAATGGAAACAGCAAAGCAAAATTTGGCTGGATCTTGATTTAATCCAAGCCTCTACTGTACCGGTACAACTTTTGTCTATTTTTTGAAATTCATTTAACATTCGATACATTTTGATAGTTTAAAAAAATCAATCAATAAATCAAACTATTCACTCAATAACTCATAAATATAATTATTATTGAAACTGATACACAGAAACGTATGAATAATAAATAATAATAATATTGCACATCATAATAGCGCCAAAGCCATTTTGGGTGGTTAATGCTCCCAGGCGCTTAGTATTACAATTAAGAAACGGTAAACATTGTAAAACATTGTCATTAAAATACAAAATATTAATGTAAAACTATTTAGTACTAAGAAATAAACATTACAATACAAGATATTACAAAAGAAATAGTAAGCATATACAATAAGGGGTCATTTAAAAAAATACGTGGTGCAATGAATGGATTGTAAACAATAAACACAGTAAACAAGAACAATTTACGTTGCACAATAGCAGTAAAACTCCAAGCAAGTAGAGCATCACAATTGTTTAAGTGATAGTTAAAACACATGTGGGGATTCGGTCTTATCCTTGGACACCCCAGGAGCATGCCTTGTGTGTTCACTGCCAGTATATAGTTGATGCAACTACGCGAGGAAAAATAGGCCTATATAGTGTATATTGTGGCAAGTGGCAAGTGTGGATTGTATGCACTAAATTCATACATAATTTGTATATCAATATTTTTTTTAAAGATGAATTAAATCAATCAATCAATGAATGTATACATTTAAAATGCCTCGTAAATATTGTTATTGAAATTGATGCTTAGATACTTTAGCACTATTTATATATTTATGCATCATTAAATTTCCGTTTAATGGTTGAATTGGAATTTTAAATTAATCACTGAATAAATGTATCAACTAAGACTAACTCTTACATGTAGATATTTTTGACGTTGAACCAAAAAGCTTAAGCTATCCTTTCATACATATCAATGGAGCTTACGACTTCAGTCTAGTCAAGATCGGGACAGGTCAGGTTGATTCTTTGCCTTCAATTTTCCCTGTGAATTGTCCACACGGTTTTCAATATACTGGGCCCACAACATACCAATTGCACGTGCAGTGGGGAACACCGGGGCCTACATTTCTAGAGCTGATCAAGCACCAACAATTGCTCTCAGCCCAAAATTCATGATTCATAGGATCACCTTGCCAACACAAAGTTCACTGTGGTTTCATACCAAGTAAAGAAGAGTGGAATATAATGCAAAAGCAATTGACGTCACATCGCAGTGTGATTTGTAATTCTGTTCACACAAGGAAGACATTTCCTGATTAGCAGAATGTTCACGTTTAACCAGCTGTGTGAATAAATGGGCCCGGTTCTATGCATTCTCACCCCCGCAAGATCTTACAGAATTAATCCAAGATCTTACAGATTCCGATCAGTGACCAGTGATCACGTTAACACGCTAATGGACGCAACTTGGGTCTCCCCGTCCATCGCAGACCTGTCCGTGTCCAAGGCGGTCTCTCCGTTACCGGTACGGCTCCGGGCAGATATCTGGGTCATTCGCACGCGAACCACGACACTGCATGTATAATGGCACTACCACGCCGCATACGTGCCGTATATACGCAGCACGCAGGGCTGCTCCGCTGCCATCCCATCACACGAGAGTCGGCGTGCGCACGTGTGCGCGCACTGTGCGCACACGTACGTGCGCACGCAGCCGTCCGAGGCCGCCCTCGCGTACTTGGAAAGATTGACCAGGAAAAGTGTACGCGCAAGACCGAGCGGAGAGCGGAGAATGTCGGATACCACTCGCAACAGTATTACCCCAAAGCACCGTGCGGTATATCTGCAATGGCAACGTACACCGAAGACCTGCCTATCGATTTCGGAATCATCGCCCAACGACTCGATGGAGTCCATCTTAGAATCCTTGGAGCGCATGCAGTCGAGTAGCCTAATCATGACTTCCCCGAAGCCAGTTGATCAAAGCCAGACAGAATGGTGGTGGGGCGATCGAGTGATTAACAACGTCATTGGCTACCAATCGACCATTCGTTATAGCTCTTCGAGGATTGGTCGTTGAAAGGACAACTCGGTCCTTCTAGGTAACAAGGGCAAAATTAACTGAAGGGTCGATAAAGGTTTCTGTAAAACTACTCTCAATAGGCCTGTCTGGCACAAGACAAGAAAAAGAGGGCTGCCTTGCCAGGCTAATTTTGTATGTCTCGTATTAATTTCGGAAGGTAAATTCGGATCGCGAACTACATTAACATCCCTTATACGATAACGATGGACAAGACTGACAATACCAATTTCACAGGGTCGGATCTATCCTGCACCAACATACAGTAAATCGTTACACAATCTATTTTGATTGAATGGGCTATTATTGTGGCGATTATGACATGTATTTTGATTCTACGACCCCCCCCCCGTTCGAAATTGTGCTTGCTTTGTGGTACAGTATTTTAGTTTTCTATATAAAATATTCATGCACCCTTACGAAGCGCCCTCTTTCGTTGTGTTTGAATTTCACGCTATCGCCGGCCCTGCCAAATTCGTTTGAATACAGCAGACGTACCATCTGTGGGCCTTTCGTCTTCGCTTTTTTGCAGGCAACCATTTGTGGATACAAATTCACCTCAAGTTGCAACCTACTTACTGACTAAAATTACAAGAATAAACAATTAGGGGGGGGGGCTGAAGTTTTGATCCTTGCAAGACTTTTCTCAAATCGTCAGGCCCTCCGGTCCTTACGTCAGGCCCTCCTAAGGTAGAGGCAGAGGCAGAGACAGAGGCAGAGGAGGAGGCAGAGGCAGAGGCAGAGGCAGAGGCAGAGGCAGAGGCAGAGGCAGAGGCAGAGGCAGAGGCAGAGGATAATTATTTGGGATCGGGGTAACATAACTTTAACAAACAAAGGGAAATCGCTTTATAACTATGTTATTATTAGGATTTCTGCCTTTGAGAAAGATCCTGCTGGAATCGAAACGACAGGCCCTCCTAATTTGTGATTATAGTGATATGACATGAATATGCAATTATGTTTCTGTCGATTGCACATACAGGGACGTACATGCCCAACACAAATTGCCGAGATCAATTTTCTTCGGATTGCATACATACATGTACTAATATAATAGAGGTATTTTGTTTACTCATAGAAGCCTTAAAATTTAGTGGGCCTGACGTTTCGATCCTAGCAGGAACTTTCTCAAAGGCACACTGCCTTTGAGAAAGGTCCTGCTAGGATCGAAACGTCAGGCCCACAAAATTTTAAGATTTGCATTTTGGTTATTTTAGTCAGTAAGCAGTTTGCAACATTTTTGTATGTATCACCTTTACTCATGGAAGCATGACATCACAAAAGCCAGATTCAAATGGCGAGACTCAAGGAAGCAAGGCTTTCAGATATTCAAGGATAATAAACGGTGGAGGTTCACTTCGTCCCCGAGTTTGTAAACAGGCTTGAGGAAGGCCGCTCAAGGGTGAGTTTGCCGGTGGTCATTGATTTGTAAATAAGCCATAGCAGGCAAGGGAAGGCAACTGCGAGCAGTGGATAAGGCCAATCGATCCGACTTCAATTATCTGCGGCAGTATAAAGCATCCCTATTTGCCATCATTTCATCCAGTCGGGTTTTAGACGTTGCCCAGACAACAAGACAATTATTCTGTCGACGGGAGCTAGTCTCTTTAGTCGTTTAAAACTAAACAGCAAATCTAAAAAAAAAAAAAACAGGGGAAAATGTTCCTCGACGTTTTGTCGACTCTCTGCGTCCTCTCGAGTTTGACGCTGATGGCAGTGTGTCAGGTGAAAGTCCAGCAACAGGACTTCACGGCGCGACACGGGGCGCGACTGACGGGGAGCGCCATCGCCCAGAAGTCGGGCGTCAGGTCCGCCGCGAGATGCTTGGCTCTCTGCGCCCGACAATCGCAGTGCGCCTCCTTCAATTACGCCCAGGAGTCTCAGGTCTGCGAGCTGAACGGGGAGACGGGCCACCAGCACCCGTCCAGAATGGAGCAAGACGCCCGCTACAAGTACTACCAACGCACGGTAAGTAACTATTATCTTCTCAAAAAAGCTTTGGCTACGAAAGCTCATGCCTCATGTTTGATCATTTTCAAGTTAAGTAATGAATTGAATGAATGGGGGAAATGACTGGGAGTTAAAAAAAGAAAATCAAAGAAAACTGTAACTGTACTGGAGATTGAACTCGAGACCTCTAGCTTTGCGTGCCAGCGCTCTTACCACACGAGCTATCCACCCCTTAGATGGTGGCCTTTCAAAATAGTAAATTCTTTGCCAGGATGGGGCGCCAGTCAGAAGCATTAATTTTAACCATTAACTGCCGTATAACTCTTGAGGGATCACATCCCGCTTTCATTCAGGTGCAAACAACCAATTTGTTGCATACCTGGCTATAGCAGCTGAAGGAACACACAAAATGTTTGAGTGCAACTTTTTTAATTTAAGTCAAATAGAAAATGAAAATTAAATAATAAATCATAAAAAATAGAATAAATATGAAACAATAATATAAATAAATAAATTTAGATAAATAATTGAATTAAATAAAATGTTTTAATTTTCTTACACAGACGTTTATAAAGTCCTACCATCTAGTACTTATGGTCCGACTATAAACATGGCCAATATTCTAGAAACAAATACATGATTCGAGATTGGAAACAAATACCTGTCCACGAAAATTTCAAAGTAAGCCTAGAAAGATAAATCTGATTCTGTACAATTGTTCTCTTTTAAAATTATTTTGTAAGGAGCCCTATACACAAGACCCAATCACCCAGGAATCCACCACCAAGGAACCCACTACACAGAAAGCCACCACCAAGGAAACCACCACCCAGGAATCCACCACCAAGGAACCCACTACACAGAAACACACCACCAAGGAACCCACCACCCAGGAATCCACCACCCAGGACCCCACCACCCAGGACCCCACCACCCAGGAACCCACTAACCAGGACCCCACTACTCAGAAACCCACCACCCAGGAATCCACCACCCAGGAATCCACCACCCAGGAACCCACAACCCAGGAACCCACAACCCAGGAACCCACTACACAAGAACTAACCACCCAGGAACCCACTACACAGAAACCCACCACCCAGGAATCCACCACCCAGGACCCCACCACCCAGGACCCCACCACCCAGGAACCCACCACCCAGGAACCCACCACCCAGGAACTCACAACCCAGGAACCCACAACCCAGGACCCCACCACCCAGGAACCAACCACCCAGGAACTCACCACCCAAGAACCCACCACCCTGGAACCCACCAGCCAGGAACCCACAACCCACGAACCCACCACCCAGGAACCCACAACCCAGGACCCCACCACCCAGGAACCAACCACCCATGAACTCACCACCCAAGAACCCACCACCCTGGAACCCACCACCCAGGAACCCACAACCCAGGAACCCACAACCCACGAACCCACAACCCACGAACCAACCACCCAGGATCCCACCACCCAGGACCCCACCACCCAGGAACCAACCACCAAAGAAATTACAACCCAGGAACCTACAACCCATGACCCCTCCACCCAGGACCCCACCACCCAGGAACCAACCACCCAAGAGCCAACCACCCAGGAACCCACCACCCAGGAACCAACCACCCAAGAGCCCACCACCCAGCAACCCACCATCCAGGAACAATCAACCCAGGAACAAACAACCCACGAACCCACCACCCAAGAACATTCTACCGAGCCTCAAGTGATACACACAGGTGATATGATTTTACATGTTACATATTTGTGAGATATTGAATTTCACTGTTCCAAAGGATTTGGAGATTTAGGTCTGCAAGTTCCTCCTGATTCATGAATTAGGTTATTTCAATAAGGATCTGTATATCTCTCATGAGGAAGTTTAGAAATGTCTTGTTATATCATTATATTCATATACAAAGTATACTGCTTTAAAATAATCACCGAAATGTGAATCTCAACTATGTACAGGACTTGACGTTTCGTCCTGGCAAAGGAAGAATTCTGCCTCAGTCATTTTTTCATTGATTTTTTTTGGCTTGAATTGACAAAAAAAATGTATTCACTTTGTGTGATCCCCCAAGCATCTAGCCAGGTTTACAACCATTGGTTGTCTGCATCTGAATGAAAGCAGATCCGTGATCCCTGGAGATATACGGCAGTTAATGGTTGAACTGCTTCTGACTGGCACCCCCACTCCTGCAAAGACTAGTTGACCATTTGGGAAGGCCACCATTTAAAGCTGTTAATTTTTTAGATTATCCCTTAAATTCACTTTTCGTATCTGTTCTTCCATCCTGCCCCAGATGCGATTGAACAATCTTGTTCTCATCTGAAGACCAGCGGACATACAGTTGACGGTTACTACATGATCGATCCTGATGGTGTTGGCTCAGGCGAACCAGCCTTTATAGTGTTTTGCTCTGTTATGTCAGGTAAATCCATACACTGAAATAACGCGGTCTACCCTGCTATTCTTGAAACAGATTGCTGCCAACACTTTGCTGCCCAAGTGCTATCAATGCAACATAAAGCCAATCAATAGATACAGTAACCAAGTGACATATAAAAAGAACAATTAGGGGTTAAGTTGCACCAACAGAGGCAGATCCATCAAATAGATTCGTGTACATTTACAAGTCATTATTGTTGATTTATTCTAAAAACAACCGTTTGTGGAATGTACAGTACAAATCGGCTGCATTTTCAATTCATTTGTATGGTAGGATAAAAGCGGCGACGCGAGCCACGATTTTTTTTAAATCAGCAAACAATACCTGAAAACGTAGATGATCCAAGGCAAGGCAACACCATGTCCTGCAGGCACAGCTACCAGTACAGTATATAACTGACCATCACCCTCACACAATTGCCTTATACACGTACAGGGCCCATGCCAGCTCTAGCCTCTGCAACAAAAGAACTCCAAGCCTGCCAGCAAGTATACAGTATTTTAAGTAAAGATAACAATGCACTGGCATTCAAGGAATGACAAGATGCAGCCCAGGCGCCACAACCCAAGTAACAGAAGGGAATTTTTATACAATACAACCGCCAAAAGTAGCAGGCAGGAAAGCAACCCTGGAGGGAGACCACGAAAACTATACAGTGACCAACATGGTCTTGTATGGTCACAGATATCAAACATGAAGACAATGTTTCATAAACTTCACGGTGCTGAATTCTCTCGCAGGTAGCTTGTATGGCGAGTCTGAGGTGGACCATCCCAACTCGGGCGAATTCTTCGAAGTGACGTCAGATCCATTTGATGTCAGTTTTGCTTACGACGCAACGCCACAGCAGGCAAGTTCTTAAATATAAAACATTTTACTGGTTCCATAATGGGCGCTGAGTTGAGAATCAATGGATATGCTCACGAAGAACTGAAAACAAAAGCCATTGTGTTCTTCCCTCTCGATTATCAGCATCGTTATGACCGTCATGACTGTCATCGCCATCCTCTTCCAATACAAACCACTCCCCTTCATCCCGCAGATTCAAAAGCTGAAGGATGTATCGACGCTCTGTTTTCAAGAATTGATAGCCAGGTGCACGAACGCCAAGCTGTGGGATGGAACCACCCAGCTGGCGTGGTGGGTGTCTGTTAATGAAGACGTAATGCCCGGATGGGGTCGTCACGACGAAAACCAGGGGTGTCCATGCTTCGGAACTATAACCTATGGTACGTTTACCGATGTGGTTGCATGGAGACACAGCAGTCGACAAATGAAGAATCGCTCTGTCAAACTCTGCTAATGCCCAAAAGATTAGAACTCGAAAACAAAATCCACATAACTTTAAAAAAACAGACCAAGAACCACCTTAGGGATTACCACCCGTCTTCATTTCCTTTGTGAAATAGCTGAGGAAAACCATGATCACATATCAGATATATCATGCTTAATACTTTTGCCCCCCCCAAAAAAAAATAAAAAAAATGGAAAATTCAGAGTCCAACATGATGTGATGTGGATTGCACACTGAGTGATATTTTATGTATCATTGAATTAAATCCATTTTCCCATATCGTTCAGACTGTATTGACGGGGCACGTTGCAACTGCGGACAAGAGGCTGGCACTACAATAGAGGAAGGAGGAGATATTAAAGATAGAGTCAACCTACCGGTAACTGCACTCCACTTCGAGCAAGCAGCGGCTTCGGGAGAGATGTTTTATAAATTGGGCAAACTGAGGTGCACCACGAAGGGATGACTAAACGATGAGGTGATTAATTAGACCACGGGGGCCGATGCATAATCTGCCAATTCCTACATTTGCGTTATCCCTGATTGGCCGTAGACTTTAGTCGCTAGATTTCACAAAAATCAAAGCACAGCGCCCTCTGGAACTCAACATCCAGTACCCATGATGCCACGCGGCACATCGTACTCGTTTCTGGGTAGCGCAAACAAACCAAACAACCAGACAGTAGATATTGGGTTTATTTAATTGTCTATACCAATTACAAAATGTACCAAAAACCACAATGAATGAGCACACTGTGCAGGACTTGGGCTGTTAGATGAATAAGTATTAAGGTGATGCAGCTGCAGAGGGACCCAATAAGATACGAGGGACCCACAGCTCATACGAAATGATGGGCCCCATTGCAAAAACGTGCACAGAGCCGGGGAAGAGGAAGAGTTGGACGTTTGTCCTTTTTCATGACACCGAAGTATAAGGTTGAGTGTCAGCTGTCAAGTCCTTTTCTGAGACCGAACTTTCAGACTGTCATTCCCAACATACAATGCCAATCAGTGGCCAATCCTCCAATTGGGTAAGAAGGGGGATTAGCAGGCAAGAATCGGCCCCTCGTAGAGGGCGAAAATTTAAGGAAAGTGTGGATCCAAATTTGACGTGATTATAGGTAAAATCACGTCAAATGTGGGCCCTCACACCTAATTCCTACATTAGCACAGAATAGTAATGGAAGGAGATGAGCATTGGCGAGGATTTTATCAAGACATCAAATAGAAGTATAGGAGGGGGGGTTAATGTATCGTCCTAGCTACAGTACTACAGCCCTTGAACTCCATTTTAACAATTTCGATATTTGGATCGACATTGCATTTATTAGCGCGCGTGCCCACAAAGCTGAGCGAAACGACACATAACGTTCTATTCACTTTTTAAGCCGGGAAAATGCAAGTAAATCCAGTGTACAGCGCTATGACTCGTACCGGTACTGTGGCTCACCGAACTTAATCAAAGCCTTCGGGTGCACTGTTCATCGCGGATGTCTGCCTAAAAAGAGACATTTTTGGTCATTTTGGTTAGCCACTGGTACATCGTGAGTTGTGCACGCTCTCCGTGCGGGGAATCAGGTCTGGAAAGGGTCAACAGACTCTGCTCATTGTGATTGGCCAACGCGTTGCAAACTCTTGAGGGCGCACTATTGTAAATCGTCCGTATAGGTCAGACAGACCTATACAGCTGAGCGCCTGGCAGCCAGGCAGCCATATCAGTGCATTTGGAGGACAGGGCAGGGTGGGGGCAGGACGGTGCATGGGAGGGGAGGGGAGGGCAGGGTAGGGTGGGGGCAGGGCAGGGGCCCGTGGCAAAGGAGGAGAGGGCAGGGTAGGGTGGGGGTAGTGGAGGGCAGGGCAGGGGTGGGCAAGGGAGGGGAGGGCAAGAGAGGGAGGGGAGGGTAGGCTGGGGACAGGGAAGGGGAGGGCAAGGGAGGGGAGGGCAGGGTAGGTGGGGGCAGTGTGGGCAGGGGAGGGCAGGCGAGTGCAAGGGATGGAGGGCAGGGTAGGAGGGGCAGCCGGGGAGGGCAGAGCATGCAGTAAGGGAGAGGGCAAGGGAGGGAAGGGCTGGGCAGAAGGGGGCAAGAGAGGGCAAAAGGGGGCAAAAGGGAGGGCAAGGAAGGGCCGGAGGGCAGGGTAGGGTGAGGGGTTGCCGGGCAGTACAGGAAAGTGCGGGCGGACAACTGGGCAAGGGATGACAGGACAAGGGAGGGGGAAGGCAAGGGAGGACAGGGGAATGCAAGGGAGGGCAGGGCAAAATAGACCATGGAAGGGGAGGGCAAGAGAGGGCAGGGCAGGGTAGGAGAGGGCAGGGTGGGACAGGAGGGGGCAGGGCAGGGCAGGGCAGTTGGGATATGGCGAGAGAGGACAGGTCAGGTGAGTGGGAGAGAGTGCTTTTGGTGTTATAAATATTCCATGTGAATTGTGAATATGTGAATTGTAGCAACGTAATTACCATAGTGCGTTGTTTTCATTACATAGGACATGAGTAGAAAGTGATTTAAGCTCTATTCAAGTAATAAAAAAAATGCTTTGTACAACTTTATTTATTCATAGATTTAAATGTGAAATATTAATATACCCAAAACAAAGATATAATAATTATCCATAGATAACAAGGTCGTCTTTAAAATTTAGTGGGCCTGACGTTTCGATCCTAGCAGGACCTTTCTCAAAGGCAGAGTGCCTTTGAGAAAGGTCCTGCTAGGATCGAAACGTCAGGCCCACTAAATTTTAAGATTTACATTTGGGTAATTTTAGTCAGTAAGCAGTTTGCAACATTTTTGTATATCACCATGATTCAAAAGCGCAAGTAAAGTGACATTAGTTATCGCTTATTTTAGTTTTGACAAATGCCAAAGAAAACCGTTATTGGGCAGGGACTTGAACCCTAGACCTATGGTTTTGCGTACCAGTGCTCTTACCATCTGAGCTATCCAGCCCTTACAGATGGCGGGTTTCCCAAAAAGTCAACTATAGTTTTTTTTCCGGGGTGCTAGTCAGAAGCATGTAACCAACTGTCCTATCTTTAGTTTTTAAGTGTTGTGCATGTCATCAATATACTGAACCACTTTAGAAAAAAATTTTTTTTAGATCTATGGTTTACATAAAGGCGGAGTATCGAAAACTGTTGGCTTGTTATTTATTAGAAAATATACCAAACATTTTAATACAGGATACAGTATGGAAAAAAAAGATTACGCATTTTAAAAAATAAAGCTTAACGTAATTTTTCCGGTGCGTGGTAAAAACTTGGTTTAATGTTATGAATTGAGGGCATTTCAAGAGCTTTCAAATGATGTAAAATGTATTTCTTTAGGTGCTTTTTTTTTTTTTAGATAAAGCTGTCCAAACATAGCTGGTAATGCTAATGAGTCAAAAGTTCGTTAACCCATAATGTCAAAAACTACTTGACGGTACTACAATCTCGGTTCTGTGGGTTTCTCAAGGAGTCAGCACACCGAATTTCTTTCCAATCTGTGACGGTCAGTTCCAAAAGCGTGTTGAATTAACACGGAAGGACACAATGATGGTTTTGGGGTTAAGGTCGGATATACATGCAGCTTCGATCAATATAATATGAGCTTAATAGCCTCAGTTCATTTAAGTAAAAATTGGGTTTCTGAACATTTACACACACAAAATTATTGGACTTTTCAAATTGTGAAAATTGACAAATCTAGGGTCTCTATTTCCTCGACAGTTGTATCTAAACGTAGGCGATTCATGTCAAAAAAGGATTACTGTTTTATTGCAGTTCAGTGTTTCTCATTTTGAAAATAGAAATACAGTAATTGGAATATGTAATAAATGCGCATACATTTAAAAATGATAGTTTTCTTTGTTCAATATGACTGTATGTTTCTGAGTACAGGAAGTGTACATGTATAAGTGCATCATTACTTTGTATATCACTACTTTCTTGAGCACTGAAGGAAGTCGCTGATTGAAATTACATCCTCTTTGGCAATAAAGAAAAATCCAATGTGGAATGCTTAGCGTCGCGATGAATGGGTAAAGATAAACAGATCTCAGTTGCATCCCTAGAGCTCTATTTGTGGAAAGGTTGCGTCACATTCTGGGCAGATCTTTGAGGAATGTGATGATATCCTTACTTATCGAAACAATTATTTTTTTCTCGACTTGCTGTCCATTGCTTTCTTAGCGTAATATGCAAAAACATTATGTTGGAAACTCCTTACTGACAATAATGACCGAAATGCGAATATCACCAATTAGGAGGACCTGACGTTTCGATCCTAGCAGAATTCTGCCTTTGAGAAAGGTCCTCTTTAGATCGAAATGGCAAGTCCTCCTAATGTATTTATGTTTGCATTTGCACCTTTCATTCAGACTTTGAGAGAGGTCCTGCTAGGATCGAAACGTCAGGCCCTCCTAAAGTTTGATATTCACTGTGTAAGTGTCCGCAATTTCTATTTACTGGCTTGGCAACTTGATTTTGAAGCAAAAACAACGGGAGATTTTGTGGCATACATCCCTGGTCACGATCCACCCATTGTGGCTCATCTTCGCAGACCCAATCACGAGTGATACGACTAGCTGAAGTACTCCAGGTACTCCGTGGCCAGGTAATGTTATTTACATGTACATCCCATCAACAAATTCATTAAAACAACTTATCCAAACCTGATCCAGATCGTGGTGAATTTGCACCGTGGAGAAATGAAAACACACAGGGATGGAACCACGGTTTTAACCAGGATTGGTGAAAGTGGGAGGGCAAAATAGGAAAGTGCGCATTTGTGAGTTTGTCTTATGTGTGTACATGTATTTGCAACATCGGATCGGTAACCTGTCATCTAAGCAGCCAAACGATCGACTTGACATTACAAGACTTTTACTACCGCGCAAGGCATAACTGAAAATACTTGAGCTGACACTTGTTCAACTTAAAGAAATCCATGCTATTTGACACCGCGACCGACTGGACACAAGTCTACTTAATATTATCGTCTGTTTTCGCCTCTAGTACTGCATTAACGCATTGGGGCATGCCTGCTATGCAAGTCACGTGGTGCAGGTTTTTTTTCCTCAAAATCTGTTAAGTTTAATTACATAACAATTGGCAAGCTTTCAATGTCCTATGCATAATAAGGCACCACAAGGCCGAATATAAAAAAAATGTTTCTCGTCCTGGTTTATGAAAAGGAGGTAGAGGGACTTTTTAGTTTATTTTTTCAAGATGGCCACCATTTAAGAATTTCCTGCAAGCGTTAGTTTTTCCAATGTTCAAAGACACTGCCATTGATCGCCGTGGGGACGCAGTTGCACACCAGTCGCATT
Source organism: Luidia sarsii (assembly GCA_949987565.1). Taxonomy (NCBI): domain Eukaryota; kingdom Metazoa; phylum Echinodermata; class Asteroidea; order Paxillosida; family Luidiidae; genus Luidia; species Luidia sarsii. The sequence continues at coordinate 24,110,356 of OX465103.1, read as the reverse complement.
CTGGCTGTGCTGCGCGCTGTGAATATAATTATACTTCCTTTGGTGCACATAAAGTACAGTAAGGGTACATGCACCGGGCAGATTGTGGTAAAAATTCTACAGAAAAACGCCAATTTGTAATCTCGCCTTGCTCTAGATTCTCACGAACACGCCAATTCATGTGACTTCGACTCAGATATTTTTTAAGTAGTTATTTTCCGATGAATATATTGAATTTTCCAGTGTTTTGTAGCCTATTAGACATTTCAAAAACAAACAGAAAATAGAAAATCCAGGCGGTCTCCATAAAGGAAACTAGCGGAGACGAGACACAATATTTTTTTATTCGGCAATAATGCAGTACAGTGCGCGTAGGTGGTAATGTGATCTTCATTTGTGTACTGGAATTTTTTCTGTGTATCAACTTAAAGGTACAAGCAATGTATGCTATATTAATATCATTGCCGTCATGGTAATATAATGATTTTGTATGCTTCCCAAGCTCCCATAACCCTCCCCCCTTTCGGTGCAAAAAAAATGAAATTGATAAAAAACAAAAAAAATGGATCGTGGTCTCGAATTAATTGCCTCGGTCTCGGCAACCCAGAAAATATCGCTCTCGAGTAGAAAACTGACAATATTTCAGTCCATGCAGAGAAAAAAAACAGTAAAAAGCAGGCTCTACTGTCACGTTTACCATCTTCAAGAGACTCTCTTATAGGCAAACAGGAGCGATGGAACTCCCTTTCCCATTAGTGTACACAGCGACGTTATATGCACGAATGCACCTCAATGCCAACAAGACACTCAGCTAGTTGCGGGGGTAGTGTGTCGATGCAGACAGGAGCTTTCTCAAAAGGCAGACTGCCAAGGTTACAAACAAACAACGAGAGGGGGCGTTAGGATACGGATGACAGAAACGGGACAATTGAGTACACCTTTTAGAGAGGGTGAGTTGGAAGGGAAGGACAGTTAGCAGGCAAGGGAAAGGAGCACAACATGTTAATCAGCACCCTTTGAATCTTAGTGCGTGGTCATGAATTGCCTTCCCAACCCTTAGTAGTGATCTAGTATACTTCACGAATGTCTGCGATACTGGAAATTCCTTTGGGAATGCATCATAGGAGCATCTCACCATCCGAAGAAAAACAACCAATCTTCCTGAGAGCATGAGTTCCTTAAAGACAACGTTCTGGTAACTTACACCTTTGTCCACGATCCCGAGCGACCAGCGAAAGCGTCGTTCATTTTTACACGCAACTAGCTATATAGGCCCCCCCTATTCGTTTTCCAAATCTACCAATGGGTCCATGAAAAGCTGATATAAACAGATACCCGATGCAGTATCAAATAAATAAAGATGGCTCAATAACTATGTCATTGGTTAGTTTTCTGCCTTTGAGAAAGGTCTTGAGATGAGCGAAACGTCATGTCAGGCCCTCCTAATTTGGGGTAATAATAATTATGACATGAATATGCAATTTTTTTTGTTTCCTTCGCTTGTACATAGGCCTACTAGCACAAGCGTACGATTTGGCGCGATAAATTTTCTTCTCATAGCATAGCATGCATACTAATATATCTTTTGTTTACTAATAGATGGTGCAGGTTTCGAAATACGCGCGTAGGAGACGCTGAATAGCCAATGACCGCACGCCAAACTGTTAGTGAGAAGGAACGCGCGCACGCCCGTGGAAAACTATGATTGGTTGGCAGCCCGCTTGCACATCAATTTAGTTAAGCGCATGCGCTAGGTATAATTAGCATATTTCATGGGAAAGGTCCATTGAACGCGGACCATCAAAAAACACGTGACTGACAAAAATTATATACCATGTATACGGGTAAGGGCAGTGCGACTGCGTGTACTGACCAAGGCCAATGCATTTGTGTTCAATTACCTGCGGCAGCATCAAACATACTAATCTGCCATCATTTCACCTAGTCGGGCTTTAGACGTTGCCCGGACAACACGACATTCTGTCTTAGTGAGCTCGGTTCTTTGTCGGTTAAAACGTTGGACATCGGTCATTTTGATTCACGTGCAGCAACTCTAAAACCACGGAGGGGGAAATGTTCTCCGACGTTTTGTCGACTCTCTGCGTCCTCTCGAGTTTGACGCTGATGGCAGTGTGTCAGGTGAAAGTCCAGCAACAGGACTTCACGGCGCGACACGGGGCGCGACTGACGGGGAGCGCCATCGCCCAGAAGTCGGGCGTCAGGTCCGCAGCGAGATGCTTGGCTCTCTGCGCCCGACAATCGCAGTGCGCCTCCTTCAATTACGCCCAGGAGTCTCAGGTCTGCGAGCTGAACGGGGAGACGGGCCACCAGCACCCGTCCAGAATGGAGCAAGACGCCCGCTACAAGTACTACCAACGCACGGTGAGTAGCTCGCATCTTGTCAAGTAGCTTCGGCTACGAAAGCTCATGCCTCATGTTTGAACATTTACATGGTCAAATGAAACAGGGAGAACTGTCGGAAAAAAACAACGAAGCAAAATGGCAAAGAAAACTTTGACGGGACCGGGGTTTGAACACGAGAACTCTGGTTTTGCGTAGCAGCGCTCTTACCCTCTGAGAAATCTATTCTCACTTGTGATGATGTACTCGTAAGTCTTAGAAACTGCTACCACGTGCACACTGTGTTTTGAAGCGGGTATTAAAGTGACACGGCTTATTCAAACAAAGTTATGTGAGTCGACTTCTCGTTAAATTATTTAATTGATGAACCGGGGGGTTGATGCAATTTCCCATAGGTAAAGGTTTCGTGGTTTCAAGACGTGGTTTCAAACACACATATCAGACTTAACTATCTGAAGCTACATGTCAACTTGTATGCGAAAATCACACTTGAGGACATTATAAGGTACTGGCTATGTGTTATGATGGGGAAGTTGAGCTTTAGCTGTACACATACAGTTAAATTAAAACCTAACAATTTCTCAAAGTTGTATACTTTGTTTACGTTGACATTATGAAAATATCGCAAAAATACATGAAATATTCAGTACAAATAGTTAATCTATTACATATTTTTAAAATGCATAATTGATTTTAATGAATCATGCAATCAGATTCATCACTTAATTAAAATCTATATCCAGGCGAATTTTCGAGTTCATGAGACCTTCTGTTTCTGAGATCAATAGGGGGCTTCCGAGCCCCCCCCCCCCTCAGTATTTTCATGGAGCGAAATGCTAGCCAAGTACACATATAGGGTTAAAATGTCCCAATCACACCTGAGATATGGCTAAGATCGACATGCAGTATGAGTTTAAACATCAGTTGGGTTTATGAATGTGACATTTAGGCATCCCCCACACTTCAACCCGAAGGCCCCGACTGATTCTAGGCTACGCCACTAAGAATAAGTCGAACCCATCAATCATATATATAAAAAAAAACCTAGAAATAAGATAATGTTTTCATGACAAGCACACATAATCTATGAATGGTTCTCTAACTACGCTTGGTCAGAATCATAGCTATTCTGAGTACGGACCTGATCACCCAAAAGAGAGGTGTGACTTTCATAGCGACGAGATGCTATGTCTCACAACGAATACCGAAAATGGATGTGCTATACATATCTATTGTATAATTTTTCACTTGTAAGGAACCCACCACCCAAGAAACCACCACCAAGAAACCCACCACCCAAGAACCCACTACCAAGAAACCCACCACCCAGGAACCCACCACCCAGGAACCCACCACCCAGGAACCCACCACCCAAGAACCCACTACCAAGAAACCCACCACCCAGGAACCCACCACCCAGGAACCCACCACCCAAGAACCCACTACCAAGAAACCCACCACCCAGGAACCCACCACCCAGGAACCCACCACCCAGGAACCCACCACCCAAGAACCCACTACCAAGAAACCCACCACCCAGGAGCAATCTACCGAGCCTCAAGTGATACAGACAGGTAAAATGATCTGAAATAACTATCATTTCATACTTCTGAGATATTGAATTGTATTATCCGTTCTAAAGGACTCGGACATTTAGGTCTGCCCTTCCCTCATGAATAATGGTGTGGTACTAAAAGCTGACAACCTGCCCTGGTAGGTTCCGGGCGGGGGTACGGGTACGTCCACTTACTCAAAGATGGATATCGGGACAAGAGGCAGTGCTCGTCTGTTTGTTGATTTTAATCATACAAATTACAGGAACAATTTGAAAAATTGACAAAGAAAACTTTGACTGGACCGGGACTTAAACCCGAGACCTCTGGATTAAGGCACCAGTGCTCTTCCATCTGAGCTATCCAGCCGATAGAGCGCTGCTACAATAATCAACTAGTCTTTGCCAGGGTGGGGGCGCCAGTCAGAAGCAATTCAACCATTAACTGCCGTATATCTCCAGGGATCATACACCCGCTTTCTCAGATGGAAGAGCACTGGTACGTTAGTCCAGAGGTCTCTGGTTCAAGTCCCGGTCCAGTCAAAGTTTTCTTTTCCAATTTTTCAAGTTGTTCAAAAGTTCCCAGTCAGAGAGAGAGGGAGAGCCCTGGAATCACAAGAAGTGATTGAGCAGGCTTGTGTCTCTATTACAAAATTAGAGAATTGACTATTTTTGAGATGAACCAATGATTATCCTTAACCAGCGGTCGGACGCTTTACCATTCATCAAAACACAAACCAGTCTGGTCGCACGGCATGTGAATGAATGTCCCGGATGTATACCATAAGAGACAAGTAATGCGACGACGCGGCTAGCCTAGTGCTGCCATGTTTTTTTGCGGGCAAAAGCTGTCAGAATTCTTCATTTGTAATATGATGATTTGGTGTTCTACAGGTGTTGACCGCGCGAATCGTAGGGGCTCAACCATTTGTGTTTTATTTCAGGGCGCAGGATTGACGCATGAATATTCAGTAGTTAGGGCTACCTTTTCCTTTTCAGATTACAACCCAGGGCCATAGCGTTTCTTTTGGAAAGATCGAATTTGTTTATGAATAGAACCCACTCCTAGCACTGGAAATTCCACAAGACTTAAACTCTTTTGTACTGTTCTCCGGGATCAAGGAAGCGTATAGAATTTTAGGGTGGGGCTACTGTGCATGAAAATAGAAAGTCAGGGAGTATAAGAGTGAGATACAGGGTGTGTCGGGGAAGACGCCATTTTTCATCTGAGAGAGAGGGAGAGCAAGAGGAGAAGCCTTGTGAGAAGAGCTAGGTTGCCGCGTCACCAGAGGGCAAGCTTGCACTTCCCATTCGTTTTGTAAAGCGTTAGTTGATACCCAAAATGAGGCGGGAGACTATTGCAATCGGTGAAATCTCTCCGTGCCAGACTACGCTCATTCAGCCATACCAGCCCATCTCCGTTACCATTACAATTACGTCATCCTTATGAATTGGTTATTAACAGCAAATCAAAACTAAATTTAAGTGATCATTGGACTCGTTTACGAGGGACTATGGAATGACCACTCATTGGGATGAAGCCATTTGACCTATTAAAGGTCACACGCAAACCAGCTCCGGTTCCCTCATGTTACAGAGGAAGCACCAACTTACAAAAACAAGACACTGTGCATCCAAGAGACCCGGACAACAAGGTTTTCTAACAAGCCTCTCTATCTCTCATATTGGAGTTTAGAAATGGCTTGTTATATCATCGTATTGATAATAATTATAGCAATAACAAGTTGCAAACAGTGTACTGATTTACGGTAAGTCACCAAAATGTGAATCTCAGATAATTATGTACAGGGCTGGGCGTGTTGTCCTGACCATGGAAGAATTCTGCCTCTGAGAACGATCCTGCTCAGATCGAAACGTCAGCCGTGTTATAATAGAGACAGAATGGCAATGTATTGTAATATTCCAATTGCAAACTGAAGGTTTACATTATTGATGATCCAGTCAAACAATTCAATGCTAAACTAACTGGGAACTTTTGAACAAATTGACAGTTTGAAAGCTCAGATGGTAAGAAGGATTACGCAAAACCAGAGGTCTCTGATTCAAATCCAGGTGAAGTGTTTGGCTTGAATTTAAAAAGCTGCATCCACTGTGTGTGATCCAGGAGATGATGTAGCCAGATGTATTTTGTTTGCATCTAAAAAAAAGTGGGGTCGTGATCCCTGGAGATACACGGCACTTCATGGTTGACTGCTTTTGACTGGCGCCCCCACCCTGGCAAAGACTAGTTGACTATTTGGGAAGTCCACCATCTAAGGGCTGGATAGCTCAGATGATAAGAGCGTTGGTAGGCAAAACAATTTTGGTCTCGGATTCAGTCAAACGTTTTTACATTTACAAATTATCCATTGAATTTACTTGTTGTATCTGTTTTTCCATCCTGCCCCAGTTCCGATTGAGCCATCTTGTTCTCATCTGAGGACCAGCGGACATACAGTTGACGGTTACTACATGATCGATCCTGATGGCGTTGGCTTAGGCGAACCAGCCTTTATGGTGTTTTGCTCCGAAATGGAGGCAGGTAATTACATACACTGAAATAACGCGGTCTATACTATAGCCTTTATCAGTTGTTGCTAACCCTGATTGCAATAACTGCAACATATTGCTACCATTCGCGAAGTGCTATGCATCATATAAAATAAATATTAATAATAATAATTATAATACTAAATACTTATTATGCGCAAATATCCACCTCACTGGTGTTCAAGGCGCAACAAGCTTGAATACAATAATTATAGTAGCAATAGAGAAGAACAAAGTAGTCATTCAAAACTTTTAGTAGCGATTTAAATTTGTTAGTACAAGTATAAGCTTAAGAGTATAAGTAAATCGGAAATGAAGGACGGAGCTCTACCGTTGAGTGAACAATAAGTGACAACTTAAAGATAATCCGTTGAGAATTGGGAGCCAGTTAAGTTGTTTCAGTATAGGGTTTAGCCTTTAGGGGTAATTGAACAAGACGGTCTCAAGCGTTATGATACGAGCTGGTGTTTTGTAGGTGTTATAGTCGGGAAATTTGACTTTGAAGAAGACCATAGAAAAGAGCATTGCCATTGTTAAGACGAGTAGTAACAGAGGCGTGGAGGACTTCTTCGGTTGCACCCTTATTCAAAAAACTTGCGTATTTGACCAATGTTCCTGATGTGATACGAGGAAAGGCGGATTATGATGTGGCGAATGCTGATGTGCGGTGGAAGTATTATCAATGAATCAAAAATGGCTCCCACGTTCTGTGCTTGCAGCAACTGGGCTATCTGAGCATCTCCGTCCTCAGGAAGTTTGGGATGACATGCGATCACGTGATCAACTGAGCAAGAAAGCTCACAAATTTCTATCACCAATCAATTGTAAAACTGCCAGATTCTACCTTCTCCCGAAAATTCACAATTGGCGTTGGCCAATTCACATTGGCCAATAACTTGGTTGCTAGAGGCTATAGTTCTCGCCAAGTGAAGAACTCCATTGCTAAAGTCTATTCCATCCCCAGAAGTTTGGCACTCAACAAAAACCACCAGGTCCCAAGGACAATCCCAAGGTTCCCTTAGTTACTTCCTACCACCCTTCTCTTCCTCCTCTCAGGAAGATAACTAAGGAAAACCACCATATTCTCCACACTTCAGATCGTCTGGCTGATGCCATTCCAAATTCGCCTGTTTTGGCTTTCAGACGCCCCCGTAACCTGCGTGACTTAATTGTCCGAGCAGAGGTTCCCCTTTGGACACTTCACCTCCCACTAAATTTGGTACATTAAAGTGTACCTCGAAATGCATTGTTTACAAGACACATGTCAAGGAAATAGACTCTTTCAATGGACATTCTTCTGGAACTACCCACACGACCTATGGCTCTATCACGTGCACTACCTCAAACATCATATACCTCATCTCATGTAGAGTTTGTAATGTTCAGTATGTTGGTGAGACCAAAAACACTCTCAAAAAACGTATATATGGCCATAACCGGTAAAATGGACAACATATCCTACATGAAGACAATGTTTCATATAATTAATTCACGTTGCTGAATTCTCTCTTAGCCGGGGGTTATGGCTCGTCTGAGGTGGGCCATCCCTACTCGGGCGAATTCTTCGAAGTGACGTCAGATCCATTTGATGTCAACATTGCTTACGATGCAACGCCACTGCAGGCAAGTTCTTGAATATAAAACCATTTTACTGCTACCAGATGGGCACTGAGTTTAGTATCATATGATATGCTTACCAAAAACTGAAAACAAAAGGCCATTTTGTTCTTTCCTCTCAATTATCATCATCGCTACGACCATCATGACTGCATCTCATCGCCATCCTCTTCCAATACAAACAACTCCCCTTTAACCCGCAGATTCAAAAGCTGAAGGATATATCGATGTACTGTTTACAAGAATTGATAGCCAGGTGCACGAACGCCAAGCTGTGGGATGGAACCACCCAGCTGGCGTGGTGGGTGTCTGTGTCTCAGGACATAATGCCCAGTTGGGGTACTAGAGAAGGGAGCGCTGAGGGGTGTCCATGCTTCTGGATGAATGGTACGTATATCGATATGGTTGCACGAGGAGACAGCTGTCGACATGTGAAGACTCTTTCTCGGGCTCTGCTAATGCCCAAACGATTGCGACCCGAAGGAGAAAAACCCAGTCCAACTACTCCCTTAGGAATCACCACCCGTCTTCATTAGATCTGTGAAATAGCTTTTATGTATCATTTTTGTATATACATGTATCAACTAAAATCGTTCTGCCATCTTTTAGGCTGTACTACACCTGATGCACGTTGCAACTGCGGAGAACAGGCTGACACTACAATAGAGGAAGGAGGAGATATGCAAGATACTCAGAATCTACCGGTAACTGCACTCCACTTCGAGCAAGCAGCGGCTTCGGGAGAGATGTTTTATAAATTGGGCAAACTGAGGTGCACCGCGAAAATATTATAAAACGATGGGGTGATTGATGGGGTGACCACGGGGGCCGATTCTAACCTGCCAATTCCTACATTTGCGTAATCACTGATGGGCCGTAGGCTTTAGTCGCTAGATTTCACAAAATCAAAGCACAGCGCCCTCTTGGCCCAAACCGAGTACCCACGATGCCACGCGGCACATGATCCTCTTTTCTAGGTAGCGCGCAAAGACCGTACAACGACAGGAGATAGGCCTATTAGGTCTAGGTTTATCTAATTTTCCCACAGTATCAAATTCAAAATGTACAGACCAATTACAAAATGTGACACAAACTGCAATGAATAAACATACTGTACAGAACTTGGGCTGATGAATGAATATTAAGGTGATGCTGCAGAGGGACCAATTAAGAGAAACCCACAGCTCATACGAAGTGGGCCCCATTGCAAACACATGCACAGAGCCGGGGAAGAGGAACGCTCATATGTAGTGTACACTGTAAATGAAGTACATCGAAGTACAATTAGGGCGAATGTTTGCTGTAATGTCCGAATCAAAGTTCTTTTCCGAGAGCTAGCGTACAAACTGTCGTTCCGAACATGCTAATTATATATAGTACCCAATCCTCGAAGTAAGGCAGGCAGGTCGGCCTCCCGTATCGCGTGGAGGGCCCAAAATTAAAGTAAGTGGGGGTCCAAATTTGACGTGAATATTGGGCACAATCACGTCAAATGTGGGCCCTCACACCTAATTCCTACATTTGCACAGAATAGTAATGGAAGGAGATGAGCATGGGCGAGGATTTTATCAAGACATCAAATAGCAGTAGGAGGGAAGGTTAATGTATCGTCCTAGCTACAGTACTGCAGCCCTTGAACTCCATTTTAACGATTTCGATATTTTACTGGTCGTACGAGGGCTCAGTGTGGTCATTGCTTTTAGCGCGTATGCCCACAGAGCTGAGCGAAACGACAATTAAGTTCTACTCACCTTTCAAGCAAGTATAACGCCAATAAATCCACAGTGTACGGAGTACGTGTACGGCCTGTGGCTCACCAACCTCATTCAAAGCCTTCGGCCGGGTGCACGGGTCATCGCGGATGTCTGCCAACAAGAGACATTTTCATTTTGGTCAGCCACTGGTACATGGCATAATTTTATGTGCACGCTATCCGTGCGCGGAATCACGTCTGGGAAAGGCTCGACAGATTCTGCGCATTGTGATTGGTCAACGCGTTGCAAACTCTTGAGGGATCACTTATTGTAAATCGCCCGTATTGGTCGAAAAGAAAAGGCAAAGCCTGGCAGAGGGCAGGGCAGGGCAGACCAGGGCAGGGGAGGGCAGAACGGGGAGAGGGCAAGGGAGGGAGGGCAGGGCAGACCAGGGAAGGGGATGTTAAGGCAGGGGAGGGGAGGGCATGGCAGGGGATGTCGAGGGGGGTAGACCCTAAACACGGCCAAGTAAAATGCCGTACGCCAAATGTGTTCATGGCTCCTTAGCATAAATCAATAGGGAGGTAAAATAAATAAGGGGAGGGCAGGGGATGTCGAGGGGAGGGCAGGGTACACCAGGGCAGGGGAGAACAAGAGAGGGGGGCAGGGGATGTCGAGGGAAGGGCAGGGGATGTCGAGGGGAGGGCAGGGGAGGGCAAAAGAGGGAAGGGCAGGGGATGTCGAGGGAAAGGCAGGGGATGTCGAGGGGAGGGCAGGGGAGGGCAAAAGAGGGAAGGGCAGGGGATGTCGAGGGGAGGGCAGGGCAGACCAGGGCAGGGGAGGGCAAGGGAGTGGAAACCAGGGCAGGGGAGGGCAATGGAGGGCAATGGAGGGCAGGGCAATGGAGGGCAGGGCAAGGGAGGGCAGGGTAGGGCATGGGATGTTGAGGGGAGGGCAGGGCAGACCAGGGCAGGGGAGGGCAAGGGAGGGGAAACCAGGGCAGGGGAGGGCAATGGAGGGCAGGGCAAGGGAGGGCAGGGTAGGGCATGGGATGTTGAGGGGAGGACAGGGCAAGGGAGGGCAGGGTAGGGCATGGGATGTTGAGGGGAGGGCAGGGCAGACCAGGGCAGGGGAGGGCAAGGGAGGGGAAACCAGGGCAGGGGAGGGCAATGGAGGGTAGGGCAAGGGAGGGCAGGGTAGGGCATGGGATGTTGAGGGGAGGACAGGGCAAGGGAGGGCAGGGTAGGGCATGGGATGTTGAGGGGAGGGCAGGGCAGACCAGGGCAGGGGAGGGCAAGGGAGGGCAGGGCAGGGCAGGGCAGGGCAGGGCAGGACAGGGCAAGGGAGGGCAGGGCAGGGCAGGGCAGGGCAGGGCAAGGGAGGGCAGGGCAGGGCAGGGCAGGGCAGGGCAGGGCAGGGCAAGGGAGGGCATGGCAGGGCAGAGCAGGGCAGGGGATGTCAAGGGAAGGAAGTCCCGGGCAGGAGAGGGCAAGAGAGGGCAGGGAAGGACAGTGGGGGGAGAGGAAGGGAGAGCAAGGCAGGGGACGGTAGGGGACGGCAGGAGAGGACAGGATACGGCAGGCCAGGGCATGGCATGGCTGTGGATGGCAGAAGGCAGGAGAGTACAGGCCATGGTAGGGAACGGCAGGGACGGCAGGAAAAGGCAGGAGAGGGCAGGAGACGGCAGGGCAGGGCATGGCATGGCTGTGGAGGGTAGGGCAGGGCAGGAGAGGACAGGAGAGAGCAGGAGAGGGCATGAGAGGGCAGGAGATGGCAGGACAGGGCAGGAGACGGCAGGGCAGGGCATGGTATGGCTGTGGAGGATAGGGCAGGGCAGGAGAGGGCAGGAGAGGGCAGGGCATGGCAGGGAACGGCATGAAAGGGCAGGAGACGGCAGGAGACGGCAGGGCATGGCATGGCTGTGGAGGACAGGGCAGGGCAGGAGAGGGCAGGAGAGAGCAGGAGAGGGCATGAGAGGGCAGGAGACGGCAGGGCAAGGCATGGTAGGGCAGGGCAGGGCAGGAGAGAGCAGGAGAGGGCAGGAGACGGCAGGGCAGGGTAGGAGACGGTAGGGCATGGCATGGCATGGCTGTGGAGGGCAGGGCAGGGCAGGAGAGGGCAGGAGACGGCAGGAGAGGGCAGGGCAGGGCAGGAGACGGCATGGCAGGGCATGGCATGGCTGTGGAGGGCAGGGCAGGAGAGGGAGGGAGTTCATGTGTGGGCACACAATGAAACATAATGAAACTTTTGAAGTAAATATTCAAAACAATATTTATAGCAAGTACCACTTATTAATGTGAATTGTAGCAACGTAATTACCATTGTGCATTGTTTTAATTACATAGGACGAGTAGAAAGTGATTTCAGCTCCATTTAAGTAATAAAACAATGCTTTGTACAGCTTTATTCATTCATAGATTTAAATGTGAAATATTAAATATACAAAAAAAATCAATATCATAATTATCCATAGATAACGAGGTCATTTTTACCAAGATTCAAAAGTGCAAGTAAAGTGACATTAGTTTTCGTTAGTTTTAGTTTTTAATAATGCCAAAGAAAACCTTCACTGGGCCGGGACTTAAACTGGATACCACTGGTTTTGCGTACCAGCGCTCTTACCATCTGAGCTATCCAGCCCTTAGAAAGTGGCCTCCAACAAATAGTCAACAAGTCTTTGCCGGGTTGAGGGTGCTAGTCAGAAGCATGTAACCATAATGTGTCAAGTGGCTATTGCATGTACTTGTAGTCGATATCACTAACCATTATTTATTCATATCTAGATCTTTATAAGAAAATACATCCAACATTTTAATACAGGATACAGTGTTAGGGTTAGGGTCGGATATAGCTTCGATCAATAAATGAGCCTCATGAGGGAATTTCATCTCAGTTCATTTCAGTAAAAACAGCGTTTCTGAAACTTTACAAAAAAATAATAAATTCTTTGACTTTTCAAATGGTGAAATTTGAAAAATCTAGCGCCACTATTTCCTCGACAATTTTATCTAGACTCGGCAATTCATGTCAAAATAATGGATAACTGTTTTATTATAAATCAATGTTTCTCAATTTGAAAATAGAAACACAGTAATTAGATATGTAATAAATGCACATATATCTAAAAATGATAGTTTTCACTTACGTTCCCAGGACTTTTTTTTTCACTTTCTATGATTTTTCCAGACCTGGAATTTTCTATTTACTGTTTGGGAACTTGATTTTGAAGACAGAACTAACAAAACAAAAAGCCGGGAGATTTTGTGGCATACATCCCTGGTCATGACCCATTGTGGCTCATTCATCTTCGCAGACCCTGTCGCGATTGATGCGACTAGCTGAAGTACTCCAGGCTGAGTTTGGCTTTCTCCATCTCGTGCAGAAATGAGTAAAACTGTGGCAACGAAAGCTCTTGGGAATGAAGGGAAGAAAACGAAACAAAAGACGTCATCAACCCGGACTCCTCTTTAAAGGCCCGATACAACATTGGGAAGATCGGAAGACATCGATGTCCACAAATTTCCTTTTAATTTACAGTTTGTAGATGGTCATGATAGAATCCTCATGTTGAATCTTACGGTCTTGGATGCTGTATTACTTTTTGAGAAATCTTCACTTAAACACCGACAGAATGTGTCTATCTTGCGAGAATTTTTTTTTTTTGCGATTCATTGAATGCTGCCCTCACAAACAAGCCAACAACTGTTTCGAATTATATTGTAAACCCCACAGACGTACATGGTTTGACATATAACCTGAGGTAATCTTTTGACCTTTACCAATGTTGTATTGGGCCTTTAAACTGAGTGTCAGTAAGTAAGAGGTATGAGGTGACGACATAGACCAATTGCACTGTCCAAATAGTCGTGATTTGAAAAGTCAAAAACAGGACTTTTTTTTGGCTGGCAGTGATCACACAGGCCACAAAAATAACTAGCCGATTGTGGTTAGCAGTTGTGGTCAAATGGTGGGTGTGTCCTTGAGGGTGGCCCAAGCAGGGAGACCTATAAACAAGCACTTCACTTCCTGTCAGTGTGAGCGGTGCATTGTGGGATTAAAAACGAACGGCACGATTCAGCAGAGCGTTCCCACACACCGCGTCACAAATAAACGCAATTATTTGTCCGAATCGCGATTCAAATCCCATTAATAATCGTATTAAGGACAGCATATCATCTCCTGAGAGATGGAGTGAGGCTCTGAAAAGAGTCGGCATCACAAAATGTTGGACAGTGTGTACTCTGCCCGTTGTCAGGAGACTGCTGGATTCCAACTATCATCGGTGCTAATGTGCTGTGGGGAGCACTGAAGCGTGGAGTCTTTTCCGCCCAGTGTGACCACTGGGGCATGAAGCAGTCTCCTGATGAGTACACACTGCCCGAAACGTTGAGTTAACGGCTATTTACAGAACCACGCCCCTTCTCTTAAGAGATGATATACACGGTGTGACCATGAACTTTCCACTATGCAAACCTTCAAATCTTATCTGTATGTACAATTGCTGCAAATAAATGTGTAGAAGAAACTCAACTTATTGGTGGTTTAGTCTTGGTTACAAGCGTCAGAAATACAGCTTAACTTTAATTTCATCAGCCACCGGTACGTACCCATGTATATGTTCTCCGTCTTGTTTCCCTTGTTGACAACTAATTTCATCTGTGGTGGACAGAGAGAAAATATTAGACGTAACACTGACAACTTAACCTGAGCCTTCTTACGTTTAGTTTATCCTATCAAAGGTACAAATGGCACATTGTTAACATAAGATGAATACACAACAGCATATAGCCCAAGGCACTGAGCATGCAGTGTTAATTATATGTCAGGGTATGGCAAACCCTCATTGAATAGCTTTCTCACTAATACAAATCACCAGGCAATCAGGCAAAGCACCGATGTACACGGTGCTTAAACCAGGACAAACACTCAATGAATTACATTAATAAAAATAATAACATTGATTTTATTTTCCATAAAATGTTCAAGAGCGCATTACAATATTTAAAAAAAAAACATAAACATAAACATAAACAACATGGTTGATTAAAACATTAAATAGTTAAGATAACACTCACCCAAAATTACAACCGCCTAGAGTTTTCCAATGAATAAAAACAGTTTTTAAAATGGATTTAAAAGTGACAACACTGGCAGCGTGTCTAATGTGACATGGAAGTTTATTCCAGAGATGAGGTGCACAATACTCAAAGGCTCGATCCCCAATGATTGCCTTACCCCGACCCACGGGATAATTGAGAACGGCACCGTCACCAGAACTACGTTGGTCTTACCTGGAGGAAAGTGCTGCCCACTTGTTGAAGCTCACTACTGGCCGCAGTTACTAAACACACACAAGACAACGGTGACATTTGAACGAGGATGACATTTCCAATAAAAGAGAACGTTCTAGCACTAATCCATACCTTTGAGAAAGGTCCTGCTAGGATCGAAATGACAAGCCCCTCAACTGAACAAAAGTTCAGTCGGTAAAGCACCTTGTAACATTTGTGTATTGCAAGACATTTGATACAAACAACTGATTCAAAACAGAACCATGTAGGAATATGCAAAACTTTTGCAAACTGCTTACAGAACAACAAAAATTAAAATATCGAAAAATAGGGGGGGGGGGGGAGCCTGACGTTTCAATCCCAGCAGGACCTACCTCCAATGGCATACAGTATTAGTGCTTACCACAAATCGCATGCATAATTTGTGCTTACCTCCAAATTTCCACTCCATGTCAACGAGCTGGTTGACCATGAGTGTCTGCCCGACGGCTGTCCGGGACAAGCCTACAAGGTTTGCCTTCCACTGAGTCAAAAAAAGAAAAAGAATACGATTTATTTACAGTGGTTACTCTTGTCAAGATGAAATAAGGTAAACCTGCAAAACTCATATCGGAGCAATTTCTTATAGGGCTGCTGCAATAGACATGTTATCATTCAATCCATGCTACAGAACTGTTCTGCAATTTTGCTAACAATCACACTGGGGTTTTTATTACACTCGTTCTGGGGGTGTATAAGTAAGCGTTCAGTGTTTATGCTAATGAGAATTTCAATATTCATGAGCAAATTTCTGAAGAACTTCAGATCAATAGATGACAGCCGGAAATGAGCTGGACTGCAACATAAATTGCGGAGACCCTTTCACTCATGGATTAAGTAGACAAGATACTGGCTCGTTAAACCCTATCACTAATAATCAATTGTCAAATGCAGTATTCAAAATTTTTTAATTTCAAGATCAAATTGTCCCCATGGCTTTAGAGATACAATCAATATTCTCTATTCGCAGCAAAGAGATTATCTACAGTCCTGTATTTTTTGGATCAACCACTCATTGATCTCAAACAAATATTTTTGGGGGGAAATCCTCTTCAACTCTTCAACGATTTTAAATTGTGGTTTTACCTGATTTGCAAGATAACTTGATCTTTCTTCTGACAGACCTTTGAAAAGGAACAAAATCAATCAAATCACATGAATAGCTTAAATAAAAACA
The DNA here is from genome assembly GCA_949987565.1 of Luidia sarsii. NCBI lineage: Eukaryota > Metazoa > Echinodermata > Asteroidea > Paxillosida > Luidiidae > Luidia > Luidia sarsii. Next base: position 24,094,096 of record OX465103.1, on the reverse strand, counting down.
AAACATATTGAGGAAAAAGTGACTGGGAAATTTCGAACAATTTTGAAAAATGGCAAAGAAATCCGGACCTGAATTTGAACCCGAGACCTCTGGCTTAATGCACAAGCACTCTTACCATTAAAGCTATCCAGCCCTTAGATGGTGGCCTTCCCAAAATAGTCAACTAGTCTTTGCCAGGGTAGGGACACCATTCAGAAGCAATTCAACCATTAACTGCCGTATATCTCCAAGGATCACACCTCGGTAAAAATCGACTAGGAACTTTCTAACTGTCTAACAATTTCGAAAAATGGCAAAGAAAACTTGGACTGGACAGGGACTCGAACCGCCAGACCCGAAGCTTCGTGTACCAGTGCACATACCATGATGACTATGAGCTTGTGCACCCAACGTGACATCACGCTGTAATGTGATTGAACTGCCAACAAACTCACCCAGATTAAGAAGGTCTTCCTTCAGCTGAGCGGGTGTCAAATTCTTCTTCACCGCATCTGCGACAAACATGCACATGTACATCATCAGACAAAATCGGAGAAATGAAACACACTGTTAATGAATATGAATGAGAGAGTCAGAAAGCTACACAATCTAGCTGCAACTCAATTCCTCCTGTTCTTTTCAGAACCACACATTAATTTCAGAATCACACAGTAATTTTACATGGTGTCACCGCAAGCCTACTCCTTCTGCTATCCCCACCACGAAAACCTTCACATCTCATTAGCCATACAACCACTGGTACAATGATGCACTCACTGTTCAGGATGGTGATGAGACTTCGGACTATGTTCCGGAGAGGTGCCAGGCTGACTCCTTCTGAACTCGCAAAGTCGTCCAGCTGACTGACTAGCTGACCCGCCTGCACGTACCGGTAGAAACGGTTGAGAGAAAGACGTACTTCACAGTCTAGTCTAGGGCCAACAGGCAACATGTCTAAAGCCAACAGGCTTCTCAGGTCTTTTTCATGGTTTCTTCTGTTTGGTTTGCATGGAGGAAATACTACTTAGAAGGTTTGCAGTGACACCATGCAGCGCTTCTCTTTCAAGAAGGAGTGTGGCTGTGAAAAGAGCCGGTAACTCAATGTTTCGGGTACTGTGTACTCTGAGACAGTCTACTGACAACGGGCAGAGTACACACTACCCGAAACGTTGAGTTACCGGCTCCTTTCCGAGCCACACTCCTTCTTGGAAGAGATGCGCTTCATGGTGTCACCGCAAACCTTCTACTTAGTATTTCCTCCATGCAAACCAAACAGAAGAAACCATCAAAAAGACCTAAGAAGCCTGTTGGCTTTAGACATGTTGCCGCTACATGGCGTCACCGCAAATCTTCACACTTACTTTTTCTTTCGTGTCTGTGGTCCGCTGTTTGTTTCTGTCTCATCAATGCTTTAGGTGTGTCGGGATTGCCCTTGGGGCAACTCATAGTGTTCAACTCAAGGACACTCTTCCAACATTACCCAATTCATCTCAGTTAATAACAATAACATTAATAACAAGTTCCTACAGAAATTTATTGCCCAGAGCAGGGCAAACCCTCATTGAATTACATTCTCCTTGATGCAAAATATATTATATCAAGTTCATACAAATTCCAATTACAAACATTTAAACGCCTGTGAAAAAGGTCCTGCTAAGATTGAAATGTCAGGCCTTCATAATTTTTTAAGTTTGCTTTTTTGGTCATTTTTGCAACTCAAATTTAAACGGTTATATCTAAGTATTTGATCAAAAAAGAATAATTACTTTCATTATTTTGTTTTCAATGAATCAGAGAAGATTTTTAGAAGATATTACCTTGTCAGGTTCCAGGAGAAATGACAGCGTAATGGAAATGATCTCACTGAATTGCTGCATATGGAAAGAAAGGCAAGCATCACTTGATAATGTTATGATTTTAATACATTTTCAATTTGACAAATACAAAGAAATCTTTGACTGGACTGGACTAGGACTTGAACCCAAGACCTCTGGTCTGGATTAACATACCAGCACTCTTCTATCTGAGCTATCCATCCCTTAGATGGTGGCTTTCCCTAAAAATAGTCAACTAGTCGTTGCCTAGGTGGGGGCACCAGTCAGAAGCAATTCAACCATTAACTGCCATATATCTGCAGGGATCACACCTCCTAAAAGTTAAATTTTCATTTTATTTGTTTGATTTCAATTAAAAAAATAAAAACTTCTAATTTGTGCTATCCCTGCTAAATTTCTGAAGCAACAAATTGCAATTGGTTGTTCACATTTCAATGAAAGTGGGGGTGTGATCCCTGGATATTTAATGGTTGAATGCTTCCGACTGCTGTCCCCTCCCTGGCAAAATATAGTTGGCTATAATAAGTATTACTGGGAAAGCCATCTTAGAGCTGGATAGCTCAGATGGTTGGTAAGATCGCTGGTAAACAAACAGTCAAAAGGCCTCTGGTTCAAGTCCCGGTACAGTCAAATCTTGTCTTTGCAACTTTTCAAATTATTCAAAAGTTCCCAGTCACTTTTTCCTTTATTTGTTTGAATTACATTTCATTTTACGCAGTGGCTGTTGTTACGGCAGTCGTCCGTGTGGTTCCCTGACTTGATTGTATTTCGTAAGCATTGCAGGCTGGTTGAACCAGTTCATTAGCTGATACTAGTCTGGTTACAAGAGCTAAACATGCAGACAAATACTATGAAGTCAGGGAACCACATAGACGACTGCCGTAACAACAGCCACTGCGTTCATTTTAATGTATCTTGTCTTCTGAGTTCTGTTCTGGGTTGTGTACATTCTCATTTTGAGAATTAGACTGTCACTGTGGCCATCAAACAGCGCCACCAACTTCAACTATGGCAACTTGCCAAGATTTTCGTTTAATAATATCAAACAAAAATATTGCCACTCTTATCATCAATACTATCAAGCATCAATTGTAATCACTTTGGCAAAGTGACATGACATGACATGCAATTAAAAATCTCAACAGACATGCAATTAAAAATCTCCAAAAAAGCCAAGTTACTCTATACCAGATACGGGATAGTGTCAAATTAGAACTGAACTAGATTTGACAAACTGTAAGCAAGAATGGAAGTACTATATAAGCCTTTATTTCTAATAATTCTTCCACCAAGTATTGTCTTTTTAAACCTACCCCATCGTTGAATTTATTGAGAGTCTGAATCTCAGAAAACATGGAATCGGGAGGCGTTTCCGCCGCGAAGTGAAATGTTGTGGCCATGATTATCTCGGACTAGTCAGAGGGCTTTACATCATGACCTTTCGAAACCAACACAGATACGTTCAGTTCCCAGACCAATCCATTTTGTTGTGACTTCCGCCTCGAGAGGGCGCACTTTCGCCACATCGGGGTGCAGAACACTAAATCGAGCTCCCATTAAACACTGCACAAAACACTCACTTTCAAAGCCAATTATTATCCCACACCCAAAAGTTTCTCAGTTCTTGTTGCTATACTGAAAATTGTAGTTTAGACCTTCATCTCTGAGATTCTTTTCAATTTGTTTGCCCTTAGCCGATTAGATCTCATGCAATAAGTGATTCTTTTACCTGGCTATGAATTGATAGGCCTAAGATTGTGAATTGTTCGTTTCGCAATTCGGTTTGTCACTCAATTTCGTCAAGATCCCCGTTGGCACGTGCATGACTGAAAAATTAAAGTACACGGATAAAACTATAAAAGATGCATTCCATCTGAGACCAACTCGACCCACTCTCTGTGTGGACCACAAGCTGCCGTGACCGCCCACATTCAATCGATTCGTTGGGTCTGTCGAAATACATGTATATTTAGTTCACTTTGCCTTTGAGAAAGTTCCTGCTAGGATCGAAACGTCAGGCCCTCTAACTTTTTAGATTTATGTATTGCAGGTCAGTTTAGTCAGTGAGCAGTTTGCAACAGTTTTTCATGAAATTATACACTACTCAAGCGAAATTCTGCTAAGCATGAAAAGACTTTCTACGTGGAAGGTTTGCGGTAACACCGTGAAACACTTCGCTTTCGAGAAGGAGTGTGGCTCTGAAAAGAGCCAGCAACTGTGTACTCTAGTGTACGGTAGTGTGTACTCTGCCCGTCGTCAGGAGACTGCTGGATTCCAACTTTCATCGGTTTTTATATGCCTGATGAAAGCGCTGATGGGGCTGGCTGGTGATATTAATTACTTTTGACTTAATTCCACCACTCTTTGCTAAGCACGAAACGACCATTTTAAATGCTTTCTATTGGTTTCTTTGCTTTCTATTGTTTATTTATTTTTTTGCTTTCTATTGATTAGTTTTTTTCTTTGCTTTTAATTTCTGTTGATCCTTCACCTCTCCTTGCCATTATACTCAATCCCTTCCCTTGTTTGACTGTTCTAAAATAAACAAAGGGACACAATATCATTACCGGAAGCTTTTGAACAATTTTTAAAAAATGGCCAAACAAAATTTGTCTGGGCCGGGATTTGAGCCCGAGAACCCTGGCTGTCCTTTTTTCCCCATGTGTCACTCAGGAATTAAGCTGTTTATTCAAAAAGGTACTCAAGCTCAGCCTGTTCTGGGACGAACGCGCATACCGTACTGGTTCACGAACCGCAACAACCTTGTTTACCCATTTTCTGGGTCAGATTATTTTGATGGGCGGGATGAGTAAATTCCGCAGAGATAAAAAAAAATCCACTCTACCCACCCAAGAGATAATTCAGTCTTTATAGTCTGAAGCGCGACTGAAAAGAACGCTTTGGAATCCTCAGAGAGAACTGGGCGAGAGATCTCAGCCGGGATCGAAAAGGATTACGTTTAATCCCGAAGAGGCTAGAAACTTAATCGATACGCAGTCGATAATCTGAGATCGATTTCAGATTGGGTCTAGAATGCATAGCGTGGATTAATGCTCTCACGGTATAAACAACTCCGGGTATACTATTATGATCATCATGATCCGATTTCTGCCGGCGAGGTCAGCACACTCGGGGCTTTTTATTCAGTGGGTCGGTATGATAAACGCCGCCACCATCGCGCCAGCGTGCGGCGGCGTGACCCTTTGGAGCTAACCTGACCCGGCACGCTGTCGTCCTTGGCAACGCCTTGGTTACGGGACGCCATTGTGTCTGCGCGCCGGCTGTGCTCAGTAGCTCGTGCGATAGTTCCACTATAATGTGGTGGACTTCGATTTGGTTTTCTCCCCAGCAGCGAAACTAGTACCCTGGCCCTGCGTATCGTAATGAGGCATATAAGCCCATCCGGCATAAACTCTGGGAAAGAAACATAATAACACATCCTGCAAAATGAGATTTCAAGGTTTACATGGCGAATTTCAGAAGAGGTAATAGGTTTGCGGTGTCACCATGCATGGATTTTTTTAAATGTTGTTTTGGTTTTAATATTTCGATTTAGAAAATCTCTTGCCGTTTAATAATTGCTCGCTGGGCACTTTGGTGAAAAGGTCTCCCCAGGGCAAACAAGAATGAGATAAAATAAATGAATAAATAACATTATTTTTGTTAGTAAGTGTGTTTCTGAAGAAAAAACACGAGGAACTCGGTTCTTTTCACACCTACAAAAACCCTGCTAACAAGTCAAATAAAATTAGCTACATCTTTAAATGTTAATGTTTCATCATATCAACAAATATTGATAGAGAATAATATGGATTACAGATGGTTTTTAATATAAGTAATAGACCCCCAAAACATTAGGAGGACCTGACGTTTCAATCCTACTAGTCGAACCTTTCTCAAAATCACCCTGCATTTTTTTTTTTTTTTGCTTTTTTGTAATTTTTGGTCAGCAAGCAGTCAGTATAGCCACGTGTTTGCACATCAATCATAAAATGTTTTATATGATAATAAAAAATGATTTTTATACACTGTCATTTCACCATGTGCAATGCTGCTGGGTTTTTGTGCGTTTCAAGATTTGTTCTCAAACTTATTCATCTTGGTCGAAGGACTTCTCTTTCAAGGCGGTAGAAGAGATCACAAATCACAAAACCAGTCGATACCTTTGGGGATGGGAAGATAAATCTTGGCACACTCCCCTTTCCTGAAAAAGTCAGTTTAAAAATGCAAGGGTCATAAATAATGCAGACGGCCTATTAAGTTTGAATGCCAGGTATAGTATTAACAATTACTTTGTGTATACTGTATAGACCTAATGGGGTGGCGTGACTGAAGTCATCATTTCAGCTGTGAAAGTTGTTTTGTTTTTGAAAGACTAGCTCCCCCTTCTCATTTTTCATATATAAAAACTGAGGCCATGGGAACTTCAGTTAACGAGGTCACGTGGTTAGACCGATCGACTGCAGCTAGCCAAAAAGTCGATACATAATTATTACCGGCGCGCGTAGCCGGTTCGTTGGGCCATTCACAACAAAGCGACCGGGCACGACGTGCCGTCTGCACTGCATGCACTGTTTAGTCAGCTCAGACAGGTGTCCGTGTAAACACACCTCTCTTCAGCGAAGGCGGGCAAATTAGACGATCGAACCATTCTGCGACCGAGGCACATTTGTGAACAGTCGGTCTTCGATTGGTATAGTAACTTCGATGACAAATTGACTCACTGGGTAGCCGAGGCGCTGGACTAAGTCCGTATCAGTTCTGTTGCGACTCAGGCCGGGATATAAGTCAAAGGAAGTAACGGAGGTAGGAATATTACGGGAAAAGATAGCTGCACGTCCGAAACCGTCTGTACTTGTCAATGAGTTACTTGGACTGTAGCGTTGCGTATTAGCCCGTCAAATCATCGGTATGCCGTATAGTATGAAGTCTTGACTTTACAAGAGAATACATTAGGCTAATTAGCTACTTGCTATCACCATGCGGGAGGATGGACGTGGTTTTCCAACGCGTTGCAGTCGTGTCTGCCGAGTTGCCATCTGGTGTCGCTGAGATTTGTCACCTGTTTGAAAGACGGTATGGATTGGCGGTCGCAGTCGCAGCTCGGATTCCGATTTAAGAAGAGCGGAGATCGGGGACAGAACCTCGGGCAGGATTAGGACTGGAATAAGGACTTACTGGCAGCCGATGCCGAGCCACTCGGCCACCATGCTGCCCCCGCTGGGCAGGAGTCCGCAGAGGGCCAAGACAGCCCACACCAGCGCCTCCCTGCCCCTGCCCGGAGCTCCCGGCGGCGGCGGCGGCGGTGGTGGTCGAGCCTTCGGTCATCAGCCCACGGGCTTTCCTCCTCCTCCTCCTCCGCCGGCTCACCACCACACGCTGCCCCGCCAGCTCTACCAGCGGGGCCGCCATCACTCCCCGCAGGTGCACCGCCGACTCGCCTCCACTGGCTCCGGCAAGGCGTGCTCATTGCCGGAGCACGGGGTCGGCCTGATGACCGACGCGCCCGAACTCCCCGAGATCGCAGGTAAGAAAAAAAAAACCGTGATGACAGCCCTTGAAATAATTATGGAGGAGAGCTTAAAGGCCCTATATACAGCATTGGTATAAAGGTCCAAAGACTACCACAGTTTGTGTTAAATGGATAGCACAACATGGGGACGTTTTCGGTGACACCAGGTATAAGGTCTCTTAAAGAAGAAGTGTGGTTCTGAAAAGAACCCGAGTGGTAACTCGACGTTTCGACCAGTATGCTCTGGCCGTCATCATCATGCAAAGCCTTAAGTCTTATTTATGGATAACACAACATTGGTCAACTTGTAAAATAATAGCATCCATACGTAAATTGCTTGTTGTAAAGAGATTAATTTTGATTCTAATGAAGAAAATGTATACATTTTTCTTTAAAAACACGAGCCTTCATTGAGAAAAATGAGGTTGAATAAAATTGCAATGAAAAACTGCCGTGAGCTCAAAACAATTCGGTAGCGGATTGTTTTGAGGATTTGCATTTTGGTGACATTTTTTAATAATCACCCTCCTTAGATTTAGTAGCGCCTTCACATTAGATAATGATTGTGCCTATTGCACAATCATAATATTATCTTTTGGATTCTAGCAGTAATTGAATCAGCTTTATTCCATGTTTTATAATTTGTTTTATTTTGTCCAAGTGAAGACACCTACGGTAATTTTTGTTAATACTCATTTTAATTGCAACCTGACAATCTAATCATTTTGTTTAATTGTTTCGCTAAAATTACCACGAAGACATTTTTTTCCTCATTCACATGCAGAATTTAACATTATGCACAAAGCAGAAATCCATCATTTTCACAAACCAACAACACAGCGATACAAATTACCCAACCGAAAATTCCCCCACATTGGATCCCCTATAATAATAACTGGACACTTCACAAAGGTTAGTTAAAATTCAAGTCAACTCGTTCTCCGTGCATTATTTTATGCGAGCACGAGTTGGCTCGGGTACGAGTTGGTTCGGGCACGAGTTGGTGCGGGCACGAGTTGGTGCGGGTACGAGTTGGCACGGGTACGAGTTGGCACGGGTACGAGTTGACCAAAATGGGCACGAGTCGGTCAGAGTACGAGTCGGTTTGGGTACGAGTTGACCTGTTCCCATACCGATCATTAGAAGAATGAAACTTTCAGACTTGATGTAACATATTTTTGTATTTCCCAGATTTGTTGAGACAAGGGGCGACCAGTCGGGCTACTATAGTGCAGATGATAGAGCGAGGAATCTGCCGAACATCCTTCAATGATGTGCAGAGGTTTCCTGCCATCACTCCGTCCATAATGGTAATCCAAACTTTCAATCTTTTATTCATTCGTTCGTCTCCAAAGTTACAGGGCTTGGCGTTTCAATCCTAGCAGGACATTTATTTTCTCAAATGCAATTTGTTTTTAGAAAGGCCAAGCCTTTGAGAAAGGTCCTGCTAGGATCGAAACGTCAGGCCCTCTAACTTTTGAGATTTATGTATTGCAGGTCATTTTAGTCAGTGAGCGGTTTGCAACAGTTTTTGTATTTACTTCATATTCATTCGTTTATTTTCTACTTGCTCTCGCAAAACAGCTTTCTGTCAATATTCGAGAACACAGAAAAAGTGATGGAGGTCTCCGAAAAAGACAAGTCTCCAAAAGGTCTCAAAAAGAGTGGAGACCTATGTTATACATTACTTTGCCTTTCAGAAAGGTCCTGCTAGGATCGAAACGTCAGGCCCTTTAACATTTGAGATTTTATGTATTGCAGGTCATTTTACTCAGTGAGCAGTTTGCAATTTTTTTGGGTATTTATACTTCATAGTAAATCACTTATTAGATTAACAATGAATCGATTAATGATTGCAGTATCACAATAACTATATACAAAGGTGGACACGGAATTACACTAACCGGAGAACGCACAGGGGTGCCTTGCAAAAGCCAAGAAATGGTGTATAGCTGGAATGCAGTATAGCTAGCTAGGCAACCTCTTTTAACAAACTACAGAGGAAAATTAACGAGTTTTTATACTTTTTACTGATTACTTTTAATCGCCACAACATTATCGGGTCTGTTAGTTGAACACTCCGGTAACTTAATGTGAATTTAGCCCTTTTTGTAGCTAGGGGAGATGAAATTCATTTTCTATAAAATAACTTGAATGGTCTAGTTATTAACGCTTTGTGGTTATTGGTGGTATTGCTAGTGATAGGTATTTTTCCATCAAAACGGAGACCAGGGTATTCTTTAAAGATTGTGTGCACAGCAGTCAGGGTGATCTTTGTGTGCGTATGGCTGGGCTACGTGTTTCATTTTCAGGATTTTGTAAACAACGTTTTGCCGGCGGCGTTTTCGTGCAGACATATGTCTTCTCCTCGAATACATTTGTGATATTTTATTGTGCGGATTAATAACCCCCTGGCTCGTGTCCTAGCGAGTAATTTATCAAATATGTTCTTTGCATTCAACGGGTCTAACAATGGGGTAAAAAACCAAAAGGTAGTCAAACGACCCGTTAATATTGCTTCGAAAACACGTGAACCGTGACCCAGTTGGTGCCTTAGTCACCGGTATGGGTGAATACATCCAGCTGAAAAATGATCTCGTGGCGTTTTCCCTTTGGTAAACTCGGGACCACTGGAGTTTCGTATGACCTACCTCTCAGATGAAGTCAGGCTATTGTATTTCTGGTGTCCTATGGCTGCGTAGTTCATGTTCATGTTCTTTGCTTTCTCGCGAAGGTTGGTATAGAATTCAGCCTGTGGCGATCCGATACCAGTTTTGTGTAAACACGCCTGCGTTGCGGTAGTGTAAACACGATCCCCAATCGCATACTGAATGCTGCCAGCGTTCCATGGAAGAAGAGATACATTATACGATCTATCAAAACCATCACGGGTGCTTGAAGCCCCTACACAGCATTGTTAAGATCGAAAAAAAATAATAATCACAGATTTACATGAAACTTATACAGTTTGAAGATGGTTATGGTAGAAACCTCGCACTGAAATATTTTGTGCGTAAAATGCTGTATATTTTTAGAAAAGAGTTTTAAATAAGTCTCACCCCGAGATCTAAATTATTTTTCGGAACATACGTTGAATGCTGCATTTTCACGAAACAAATGAAGCGGTTTTTCACGATTTTCTTGAGACTCGGTTGGCGGATTGAGCTGAAATGTTCACAGGTGTTCTATTTCATGCATAATTATGTTGGATCAGACAACGAATGGATGCTACGACCTCGACCAATGTTGTGTTATCACTTTAAAGGCCTATTTGTAAATTCAGACCAGCACAGAAAAGACGCGGAATATCAAAGCAATTTAGTACACAGTGAGATGTGTACGGGCGCAGATATTTAACAAGACGGCGAAATTACAACCATTACCGGGTAGTTCATCTGAGAAAGAAGTATATATTGATGTACATGTAACATGAAGATTGCGTCGAGTAGAATGTAATTTTTCATCAGGCATCGGGCAAAGCACTGAGCACTCGGTGCTTATCACGTCGAGCAGGGCACACCATCACTGAAATAAAAATTATCTATTGCATTAGCGCATGCTTCCGATTTTAATTGTTGCTATTGAGATTTTAGTATATTTTATTTCATTTTATTATGTTACATAATAATTAATTGTCAATGAGTCATCAGAATATCCACTCAGGAACTGACTTATAAATTGGTCCATTCAGTTAAGCCTGCATTAATTACCTAATTTCCAACTTTCATTCCGATTTGATTCACCCTATAATGACAAGTAATATAGTCTGCGCATGCGCTGTTGACATTTTCAGAGTTCCCGGATGGACAGGTTTGTTCGCTACATCACCTTTGTGTCGGCTCCACCCATTGAGCGACGTGCACCTAAGGACAGGCCCAAGTCATGGGACCGGAAAGCCTTCAAGGTGAACGCCAACTCCATCTTTTTGTTTGACCTTTAATAGGCAGGGTAGGATCCACACCATTTTGCAAAGTGCCCAATATCCGGACATTCCTAATTTGATAAATCACTCAACAGGAAGTTTGTAATGGTATCGAACATTCCAGAAGAATTTTGCCCTTTTTGAAACAAAAAGGGGGGTAATTTGTTGAAATTCCAATGATCGCTATGCGGAGCGATCGTTGGAACAGTGAGTGCCTTTTACAAATACCGCCCACTATGTTCGAAAAAAGAAGATAGCAAGTATGGAAGCGTTTTTACTACCCTCCCCCCTGTTCTCCCATGCCCTCCTCATTATCCTCATCATCAAAACTAACATCACCGGCATTATACTGACTTGAGTAAAACAACTTACTTTGATGCTATTATTTTGGGAAGGCCGCCATCTAAGGGCTGAATAGCCGAGATTGGGGATCACTTCTTTGTATTTTGTTTTTGTAAATTCCTGAAAGAAAAAGACAATGAGGTCGATGTAATGAAACGCATTTGTCTCTCTATAGCCTCTGGGACCGGAGGAATGTTTCCGATGTCAACTTCAAACTGACCATGCCGTTTGTGAGCGAGTAAGTAGTACAATAATGCATTGCCTAATATATACTCTAGCAAAAGGCTTGTAAAAAAAACCTGACCATTTTTAGTGGAATCCATATCATTAGCCACCGGCAAAGTCTAGTTGACTATTAGGGAAGGCCACCATCTAGGGGCTGAATAGCTCAGATGGAAGAGCACTGGTACGTTAACCCACAGGCCTTGGGTTCAATATCCGGTCCAGTCAAAGTTTTTCTTGCTATTTTTTTTTTAAATTTTGCGATTTTTCGAACGTTCCCAGTCAACTTTTCTTTTATTTGAAAAGATAATCTGCTTAACAAATCCAGGGACAACACGCAAGACTTTGGTTTAGAAATTAACTACATTTCGGCAGGTGAAATGAAATGATATAATAACACTGAAAAAATCGCTTCTTTTCTACAGCATAAATACCTGCGAGTTGGTGGTGGTTTTCGACATAGCTACTGGTATATCAAACGGACAATGGACATCATCGAAGTGGTAAATGCATGAAATGATTTCTTTACAAAATTACTTACCGAATTAGGACTATGGTTATGTATTCCCCTATAATATTCGAGTGTCGTTATATACAATTAAGAATTAATTAACAATTAAGCGCCGGTGGTGTTGCTCTGTGCCCGGCTCTCCGAATCCGGGCACCACAATTGTTCAAGTTTTAAACAAATACTCTTATCAGCCTACCACAAAACAATATGCAGCGTAGAAAAAGTCACACACAAACGTCCGATTGTGCCAGGTTTGGCTCTCTTGTATAACCCATAGCGCACTCTCATTAATTCATCTCAAGATTATTTTTATTGTTCTCGGGCGAGTTTTGAAAATGGCACGTTGTTAGAATAAAGATAATATGTGACGGTCATGGGCACTGATAAGTGCCCTTGTGCGAAGTGACTTTCAAGTGATAGACTATTGGTTTAACACCAGGCCATAAACATTCTAAAAGATTCTACTTTCAGAACCAATCCACCTAATAGTGGTGTGACGTTCACCTTTAGTTCTTGGTCAGTCACTTATTTTCTTCATTTGCTTCAAGATTTAAATTCAGAAGTAACTCCGTGGCTGTGGTTTGTTTTTTGCCAACAGGAGCAGCGTAAGGTGACGGAGGAAATCCAGCAGAGATACCTGAAGGAATTGGCAAAAAAAGCAAAGAAAGGTACGGGATGTCTCGCTAAAACAACCTCTGCAAAAAAACCACTTATCGACACTATGTCACGTTTCATTTGAGCACTTTGTAGTATAATACGCCATCTTTTCCGTTCAGATGCAAACAATAAGAAGCTCAGGGATCACACAAAGTGGATGCAGCTTTTTCAACTCAAGTAACATGGTCAAAGTTTTCTTTTCGAGTCAATTTTTTTTTGTATTCAAAACACAGAATAAAACAATTTTCAAATTAAAGCGGGGGTGTGATCACTGGAGATATACGACAGTTAATGGTTGAATTACTTCTGACTGGCGCCCCCACCCTGGCAAAGTCTAATTGACTAGGGAAGGCCACCATCTAAGGGCTGGATTGCTCAGATGGAAGAGCACTGGTCTCGGGTTCAAGTCTATAGGTCCAGTCAAAGTATTCTTTAGCAATTTTTCAATGTACAAATTGTAAGTTCCCAGTCAGTTTTTTGTTCGGTTATTGGTTTGACTTCGATGAAAAGATTCTTTGTTTCTTGGTGGGTTTGTTGGCCATGATACAGCTCAGACAAGACGACGCATCAAGACGTACGTGCGTGGCGCGGACGGGAAGGTGGTCAGTCGCTACTGCTTCGTGACAGAGGAAGAATACCAGGAGATGAAGACAGACGACAAGCTAGCCAAGAAGGTCCTGGGATTGGCAGAGGGGGAGGAGTTGGACGACTGGGTCAGCTCCAAACAAAAATACGTCATGGACGAGAAAGGCGAGCTTGTGAAAGGTAAGTCTTGAAGGTTTGCATGGTGGGAAAAACATAGTGGAAGGTTTGCGGTGTCACGATGTATAATTATGTCTTCTCAAGAAGTATGGCTCTGAAAAGAGCCGGTAACTCAACGTTTCGGGTAGTGTGTACTCTGATAAAGGGCAGAGTACACACTATCCGAAACGTTGAGTTAGCGGCTCTTTTCAGAGCCATACTTCTTGAAAGAGAAGACATATATATGTACATCGTGAAAGGTAATTCATTCCGTTCCCATCCATCGCGTCGGAGAGTCGGTATACAAGTTCACAACCGTCGAGAGTACTTCAGCGTTTCGAAGAAGTATATAATTATAATTTATGCCGAGAACAGACATTCTTTCTTTCTCAGTCTGTTATCCTCCGATGCATTTTGTCCTATCTCCCTGCAGTTTCAAAGCGTAAGATTCGAGACAGCGCCTACGAAGGGAGCGTCGAAAGTGCTGACGTCAGCAACAGCTACAGAAAAGGACGCAGAAGGTTAGTGTCAAGCCTGACCTGAAAACAAATATTGATAAGAATGAGAAATATTACGGATGATGGGTTTCAAATTGGGATGGACGTTCAGGGCTTCCCTTTGTTAAAATCAGCACAAAACACTTTGGGGAAAATCACAATTCAAGGGCTGGATATCTGAGATGGTAAGGGTGCCGGGACGCAAAACCAGTTCAAGTCCCCGTCCGGTAATAGTTTTACTTTAATTTTTCAAAATAATTTCTTCGTTAAAAAGTTAACATGAAATGCGTTTTTTGGCCAAAAGTGCTGTAAAATTATGGATCCCAACACCTTAGTATCTAGGTCTTGGGGGCTAGAGTTTCCGACTTTTTCACATGGTGTCACCGCAAACTTTCCAACTTAATCTCAGTTTTACCTCAACCATTAGAAACCAACGTTTCATTGCCCATGCGCAGAAATAAAGGGCGCCACCACCGTCGACAGAGTGACAGCGACAGCTTCGAAAGCGGCATGGGAAATAGCATCCTGGAGGAGGGCGAGGGAGGGAGGAGGAGACGCGGCCGTAGAGGGCGCCACAGATCAGATCGGTACTCCTCCGACGAGTCGATCGTGTCTTACGAGAGCTCCGGAGGAACAAGGCGAAAGCGACGGGGTCACAGAAGGAGGCGACGCCACGACAGCTTTGATGGGTCAAACAGCTCGGATTACGATGGTGAGAGTTACCAATAATCAGACTGGTTTTTTTTACTCTTAACGGTAGGGTACACCATTTGCTAAGGTCAGAGAATCGCTTAGTCCAATCGAACCCAACGAATACGTGAACTTCAAGTTTCGGTTCAATCCGTCAACCTCGTCATGAGAGAAACCGTAGAAACGAAATTAAAATGCTAACCTTTTTTGGACATAGAGGGCAGTTTTTGTCAAAGGAACTCTGTTCCAATGATCGCTTCACGGAGCGATCAGGACTTTTAATTCTCAAAGGCAGAGTTGCCTTTGAAAAAGGTCCTGCTAGGATCGAAACGTCAGGCTCTCTAACTTTCTAACTTTTGAGGAAAAACCCTCTGAATAACACTCGAATATTTCCAACGAAAATAAAGATTGTTTTCCTGGTGATTTCAAGGCGCGGACGACAAGAGGCACAGGCGCCGTCGTCGACGCCGTGACCGATCGTACAGCCGGAGCGACTCCGGCACCGACGTGGACAGCGGGGACAGCCGCCGGGGCCGTGGGGACCGGCGACGCGATAGACGGCACGGGGGTCGCCGGCACCGCGGTCGCCGTCGCCGCCACTACGGCAGCAGCAGCAGCGACTACAGCGGCGGGAGCGAAGGCGGCAGAGACGGCGGCAGGAGGGGGAAGAGGGGAGGTCGGAGGAGAAGGGGCAGGAGGAGCTACTCCGAGGACAGCGACGATTCCCGGGACTCGAGGAGAAGACGAGGAAGACACCGTCGTAAGAAACACAGGTATGAGACAAGAAATTTGAAAACGCATCGACGGTCGTTCTCGAGCTCGAACCGCACGAACACGACTCAAAGAACGCTGCACTCGGACCAGGATCACACACACACGCCACCTCTCCGCCAGGGATGTTCACGAACACCCCCAGAACGTGGCGCCCGAACTCGACCATTGGGTCATAAGCATACACATGGGCGTAAGCGGGCGTGAGGTGGAGCGGGCATGTCCCCCATACACTTTTTGGGATTAGAAGTAAAAGTAACAGGAAAATGGCAGAGGAAAAGAATATAGGAGGGTTTGCGGTGACACCATGCATAAGGTCTCTTAAAGAAGAGGTATGGTTCTGAAAAGAACCTCAGTGATAACTCGACGCTTCGGCCAGTATAATCCGGCCCTCATCGGGAATTCTCCATTTTTTTTTATACAAGCAGCTCCTACTCCGACGAAAGCGACGTTTCGGAAGAAGGTGAAGGGGGCGTGTCCAGGAAACGTAGAGGGCGCCATCACCGCTCTCGACGTCACCGTGATTATTCGTCCGATTCGTCGGACTATTCCGATAGCGAGGGCACAAGTGAGAAACCGTTATTTCTGTTTCACTTTCTTGACTAAATTCTGCATTATTTGCGGTGTTTTGAGGGGTTACATGGTAAAGTATCTTGTAGTCTGTTTAACCTTTTCGTCTAACCTGTTTTTATGGTAACTGTGTATTGTAGACTAAAATGGAGTCACTATGTCATTTGCCGAGTATTACATCCATCACTATCAATGTCCTGTCATCATTCTGTAGTTCTAAAACATTATCCTCATCGCCACTGCACGAATGAGAAGTTTTAGCCCAGCTCTCTCTGTTTCAATGAATTATCCGTACCAGTTAGTGGCCATTCCGCCCGTTTCGCAATCCTGGCCTATTGGTGGCGCTGTTCGCAATCCTGGCCTATTGGTGGCGCTGTTCGCAATCGCAACGCTGTTTAATCCAATATGGCAGCCTCCTTAGACGAACGTTTATAGCTTTATTTCAGACACCATGCGCCCACGTTTTCATACACACCATTGACACAAACCTTTTTCGAGTTTCAAAGTATTTGACACTCACAAAAATGGCTCGTACGTATTCACCGAATACTTATATCTTAATATTGCCATACGTACATAAACAAAATATAGGCTATTTTCTAGAAATGTGAATTTTCCGGCACATTTGTTACTTACGCGCAGTGAGCGAAATATCCGTGTTCTCTGCATGTTTAGCGGATAGTAAGTAGGGTATGACGTCATAATTGATGACGTATTCGTTGGGCTATCTCTCAGTGTTTCCAAGTGTCGTACCGACATCCCTAGGCTGAGCTGCAACTTCTCATGTTCACAAATTGTAGTCCGTCATGAACTAACATTAAAAAAACCCACAGAAAAAAAAATCCACCATCCCGTCCAAACCAAACAGTCGAAATGACAAAGCACAAAAGTAGCTGGGAGTTTTCCCGTTACTTTTCCCGCCAATTTCCGCTCGAAGGGAGAAGAGACAGACGGCACCGGCGACGTCATCGCCGTCGCCATGGCAGCGGCAGTGACGCCTCGGACGGGTCGTCGGCGGAGGACGGCGACGACGATGTGGCGAGGGGTCACCGTAGAGGGCGCCGCCGTCGCCATCGCAGGCACGGGAGCGACCGCGACATCGAATCGTCGTCGGGAGGGGAGGATAGCGACCGCGAGGGGAGGGGCGGAGCTAGAGGGGGCCGCAGACGGAGGAGAGGACACAGGAGACGTGGCGACGTTTCAGACAGCTACTCAGACTCGGATGTAAGTGATTCATATGAGACGAAATCTGACTGGGAGCTTGCATGTTTACTAATAATCCTTCTTTTATGCTCACTCCCTGTTCTCTTTGAATCTTACCCTTTGATCTTTCCCCCTCTACCAACTAATCCCTAACAAAGCCATGCCCTCCCATTTGATCTTTCCCCCTCTACCAACTAATCCCTACCAAACCCCTGCCCTTCCCTTTGATCTTTCCCCCTCTACCAACTAATCCCTAACAAACCCTTGCCCTTCCTTTTAATCTTTCCCCCTCTACCAACTAATCCCTAACAAACTCCTGCCCGTCCCTTTGATCTTTCCCCCTCTACCAACTAATCCCTAACAAACCCTTGCCCTTCCTTTTAATCTTTCCCCCTCTACCAACTAATCCCTAACAAACTCCTGCCCGTCCCTTTGATCTTTCCCCCTCTACCAACTAATCCCTAACAAACCCTTGCCCTTCCTTTTAATCTTTCCCCCTCTACCAACTAATCCCTACCAGACCCCTGCCCGTCCCTTTGATCTTTCCCCCTCTACCAACTAATCCCGACCAGACCCCTGCCTGTCCCTTTGATCTTTCCCCCTCTACCAACTAATCCCTACCAGACCCCTGCCTGTCCCTTTGATCTTCCCCCTCTACCAACTAATCCCTACCAAACCCCTGCCCTTCCCTTTGATCTTTCCCCCTGTACCAACTAATCCCGACCAGACCCCTGCCTGTCCCTTTGATCTTCCCCCTCTACCAACTAATCCCTACCAGACCCCTGCCTGTCCCTTTGATCTTCCCCCTCTACCAACTAATCCCTACCAAACCCCTGCCCGTCCCTTTGATCCCACCCTACCCTGCTAAATGATCCCACCCTACCCTGCTAAGATCTACATGGTCAATCAATTTGATTGCCTCTATTTTTATTTTAACCTCTTCTTTGATAAGAAAGTGTTTCATTGTTATTTACTGTCATCTATATTTTTTTTTCATAGCTGGAAGTATTGGCTATTTTTTTCCCTTTTAATTTTTGTGGGTTTTTTTTTTAAGGGCGGCTCGGCATCCAGTGGGCGTGGCCGTAGGAGGCGGCGCAGGAGACGGCGCCACTCGGACTCCAGCGACGGAAGTTACGACAGCGACGACGATTTCTCCGCGGAGGGGCGGGACGGGCGGGCGGGCGGGAGGCGGCGGGGCGGGAGGCGGGGGAGACGGCGGCGGTCGCGCGGCGATCGGCGGGACTCGAGCGAGGACAGCTCCTACAGTCTGACAGACTCGGGCGAGTCCGAGGAGAACGAGGCGGGGACGCGACGGAAGCGGCGCAAGGGACGCGCCAAGGCCGAGAGGCGCGGCGGGCGAGGAGGCCGAGCCAGGCGTGGGTCGGGGCACGGCTCGCCCCGTGGCCACTCCTCTGGTAAATCATCCCTCGATCCCCGACTCGCAATTTTATTTTTGAGGAACGGAAACAAGCCCCTCAGGAATCAGACTGAGAATCAGAATACAGATCTGACGGCCAGTCCTTACAAAGAAACAAATCACTCAAATACAAAAAAGGGCAGGTGATATTCACCCGGCAACGTCATTCGTTGGCCAATCAGAGTAAAGAGTGTTCATGAATATGCATAACATCAGCAGGAACGAGCTCCCGAGTGATAACCCGACGTTCCGGTCAGTATGCTCTGGGCCCAATTTCATAGAGCCGCTTAAAAAGCGTGAAAATCTGCTAAGCAGGAAAAGTCTTCCTCGTGTAAGCAGGATTACTAACCGCACTGTGATGTGATGTCCATCGCTTTTGACTTGTATCCCACTTTTCTTTGCTTAGCGTGAAACAAAAGTGAGGTTGGGGTAAGCAAGGGGATCCTGTGGCTCATGAGTTTTTGCGCTTATGCACATTTTGGCGCTTAAGCGGCTCTATGACATTGGCCCCTGGCCGTCAACCAGGAAGAACGTCGTTGCCGGGTGAATATACACTGCCATACAGGCAACACTAACGCATTCACGACAAACCAGCACACACGACATCTCGTGTCTAAGCACAAAATAATAATGGCACCATTCTACAGCACTGTAGCACAGTCTTCACCCTTTGGCCATGAACTTTGACCTGCCTCTTCCGACTAACCCGTATGTGTTCACATTTCACTTCATTCACATTAACACTAATTATCCTTACTTGATAATGAAGGAATGGGATACATTTGGGGAAATACGATCGCGAGGTAAGATAGATTATTGTGAAAAGTTAATGGCTTATATATTATGTGGCCTTTTGAAATAACTGGCATGAAGCCCATTATACGTATTCTTATTCTGTTCCTTTCTCATCTTGAATCTCACGACATTTCTATCTAACTCAACTGACATACAGCTCCATATTTGATTTATGCATCAAATATTCGAAAACTATCATTTCTAATGCTTTCAATTGCAGTCATTGGTAGTATAACTATGCAGTAGTGAAATATCAAAGAGTTGAATTCTAAGAACTTAATGGAGATTTAAATTTAGGATTTTATGCTTCTGAAATCGATTTTGACAAGCATTTCGACTTTCAACGCCTTTAAATCGAAAAAGACTTTTGGTGTAGATGCCTCATTACGCCATCTTAGGTCACATATATAGTATGTCTCGTTTATCGGTCCATTTTATAAAGGGATTTCTTTTGCTTTTCATTAATCACAGGTTCGTACACCAGTAGTTCATCTTACAGGTGAGAACGTTGTATCTGTGTGTCTGAAACGGAGACATTTTTCTCTCATGAATTCACCACTAGGGCTCCGACAGAATGGTACAAGCAATGTGACACAGCGTGTCGAGTCGATGTAGTTTTATATGCGAAGGGAATGCATTCTTGAAATTACACTTGTCCCAATGATGACATGTTAATTGTTTCATAGAAATACTGTTAACATGCGTCAAGGAAAATAGAATTTAAGGAGGGTTGCCCTACTTGACGTAATTAGCACTGTGTGGTAAGTGCTTTGCCCTACTCGACGTAAATAATAAGCACTGTGTGCTCAGTGCTTTGCCCTACTCGACGTAAATAATAAGCACTGTGTGCTCAGTGCTTTGCCCTACTCGACGTAAATAATAAGCACTGTGTGCTCAGTGCTTTGCCCTACTCGACGTAAATAATAAGCACTGTGTGCTCAGTGCTTTGCCCTACTCGACGTAAATAATAAGCACTGTGTGCTCAGTGCTTTGCCCTACTCGACGTAAATAATACGCACTGTGTGCTCAGTGCTTTGCCCTACTCGACGTAAATAATAAGCACTGTGTGCTCAGTGCTTTGCCCTACTCGACGTAAATAATAAGCACAGTGTGCTCAGTGCTTTGCCCTACTCGAGGTAAATAATAAGCACTGTGTGCTCAGTGCTTTGCCCTACTCGACGTAAATAATACGCACTGTGTGCTCAGTGCTTTGCCCTACTCGACGTAAATAATAAGCACTGTGTGCTCAGTGCTTTGCCCTACTCGACGTAAATAATAAGCACTGTGTGCTCAGTGCTTTGCCCTACTCGACGTAAATAATAAGCACTGTGTGCTCAGTGCTTTGCCCTACTCGACATAAATAATAACCACTGTGTGCTCAGTGCTTTGCCCACTCCGACGTAAATAATAAGCACTGTGTGCTCAGTGCTTTGTTGCCCTTCTCGACGTAAATAATAAGCACTGTGTGCTCAGTGCTTTGCCCAACTCGACGTAAATAATACGCACTGTGTGCTCAGTGCTTTGCCCTACTCGACGTAAATAATAAGCACTGTGTGCTCAGTGCTTTGCCCAACTCGACGTAAATAATACGCACTGTGTGCTAAGTGCTCTGCCCTACTCGACGTAAATAATAAGCACTGTGTGCTCAGTGCTTTGCCCAACTCGACGTAAATAATAAGCACTGTGTGCTCAGTGCTTTGCCCAACTCGACGTAAATAATAAGCACTGTGTGCTCAGTGCTTTGCCCAACTCGACGTAAATAATAAGCACTGTGTGCTCAGTGCTTTGTCCTACTCGACGTAAATAATAAGCACTGTGTGCTCAGTGCTTTGTCCTACTCGACGTAAATAATAAGCACTGTGTGCTCAGTGCTTTGCCCTACTCGACGTAAATAACAAGCACTGTGTGCTCAGTGCTTTGCCCAACTCGACGTAATAAGCACTGTGTGCTCAATCGGTACTTTGCCCGATTGCCTGCTAAAAACATACTGGCAGCTCGGGCGGGATTCGAACCCCAAACTCATGCTCTCTAGTGCACTGAGCACACGGTGCTCATCACGTCGTGGAAGTACGAATCCTCATTGACTGACACGCATATTTCTTTTAATCCTTTTTTTCTTTCTCTCAGCTCGGACGAGTCGTCCGCGACCCTGTCCGGCAGCTCGGAGGTCAGCGAGGCGTCCAACCCGAGCAGCGTCCACTCCTCGGACCTGTCCGACATTGACAGCGGTCTGGACGGGGAGGAACGCAAGCGCGTCAAGGCCTTCAAGAAAGCCCAAAAGATGGAACAAAAGCGGGCCGCCAAACAGCAGCTAAAGGTACAATTCATGGCGCCGTTGGTTACGACGGTAACGGGCACACACTCATTATTCTCCTTCACTGGCGAATACAAAGAAAACTTCAACGAATCATATGGAAACAGAAGAGAACAAACGAATCGATCAGGGAAGAAATGAAAGAAAAGTGTGGCCATCTAGATCATCTAGCTAATTCATCGTGAACAAAAAGAAATTCCCCTACTTTGTCACAAGGTCCAAAAACACAATAACAAAAGACATAAGACTAGGGTTAACAGAGGGTCAAAACAAAACAGACAGTGGCTCGATGATGTAAGGGAATGGACCAACACCCCCCCCCCCATATACGACCTGATAGGGAAGACCAAGGTTAGGGGAGAGTGGGGGAGGTTTTTGCATCAGTGCACCAACGGTCAGTGAGACTGCGGAGATGAGTGAGCGAGACAGAGAGTCACTAGCGATGCAATCTGTGGTCATTCTGCCTCCCGCCAGAATCAAAACGTCAAGCTCAGCATTTTTTGAGATAGGCATTAGGCACATATGCATTTCGAGCAGGTCGCACTATTTGTATACACAATTTGAAATGTCCGATGCAGTGAATTTCTAGGTTAATCAAGATAGTAATAACGGATGTATAGGATAAAGTGACTGGAATCTTTTGAACGATGTTTAAACAAAAAAATGGCAGTTATTGACTGGACCGGGACTTGAACCCGAGACATCTTGTTTTGTGTAACAGCGTTCTTTACCATCTGAGCTATCCAGCCCTTAGATGGTGGCATTCCCTAACTAGTCAACTAGTCTTTGCCGGGATGGGGGCGCTAGTCAGAAGCAATTTATCCATTATCTGCCGTATTAACCTTCAGAGATCACACCCCCGCTTTCATTCAGATAAAAATAACCGCTTGATGTAAACCTGGCTGCTTCCGCTCGGGAGTCGCGCGCACAAAGTGGATGCAGCCTCACAGTACTGAGCGTGCCGTTCGTAGCCGTGTCAACTACTTCTTTCAAAGGGAGTTTGTTGGGTTGATTTGACGCCCGCACTTATTTCTCCTTCTTAAGATTGAGACAAGAAAGGAAGCCCGCGAAGTGAAAAGAGAAAGGATCAAGCAGGAGAAGAAGGAGCGGAGGCGGGAGAAGAGGAGCGAGAGACGGACCCGTGGGGAGGAGAGGAGAGGCCGTGGAGAGAGGAGAGACAGACGAGACAAGAAAAGGTTAGCGTCGGTATTTTAAGCGATTCCAGAAAAATTGTGTGTTCTCTTGATAAACAAACATATCCAAAATGGAACAATAAAGGTTGCTTCAGAGATTTATTGAAGAACCGTCAACAATGGGAAAAAAACGGACTGGCAACTTTTGAATAAGTTTTTCTGTTCACTTTTGTTCAAAATTTCCCACTCAGTTTTTCCTTTCTTTGTTTGACTTTAATTGAAACAAGCTGCACTCTGTGTGATTCCCGAACTGCTCAAGCCAGATTTACAATAATCGGTCGGTTGCAACTGAATGTAAACAGGGGTGTGATCCCTGGAGATACACGACAGTTAAGGATTAAATGCTTCGGACTGTAGTCCCCACCCCGGCAAAGACTAGTTGACTATTTTAAGGAGGCCACCGTCTTAGGGCTGGATAGCTCAGATGATGAGAGCAGTGGTATGCAAAACCAGAGGTCTCGGGTTCAAGTCCCGGTCCAGTCAAAGTTTTCTCAAAACCTCTAGGTAAACAATGGTGGTTTGTGAAGATTCGCAATGCAAAGTAAGAGGTTCGTTTCAAGACGGGGAGACAGCTTGCTGATAATTTGGGCGATTTTTGTCTGGAAAGGGTCGACATATTGTGATTGGCCAACGCGTTGCAAACTCTTACGGGCGCACTATTATAAATCGCCCGTATCATTATTTGTAACTGCAAAAATGGGTTTCCTTTTATTAGGCGGCCTGGCACTCCAACCAGTCGCTCCGTCAGCCAGTGCAGTAGCGTATCCACGCCTTGCAGCGACGACATCTCAGACGTGGACAGCGCCCTCACCGGCCACGAGAAAAAGCAAGCCTTAGAGGCCAAGAAGGCCCAGAGAAAAGCCGAGAAGAAAGCCGCGAAGCAGAAGGAGAAGGTGGACAAGGTGCAGACGGAGCACAGGGAGAGGCGGAAGGAGAAGGAACGCAAGCGGTGAGCTGAATGCTATCTTCCTTAAGCGTCCCTGCTCAATTACCATCTACGATGGGTGCTGCATTTCGTTCGTAACGATATTGCTCAAATTTGCAACATACATTACTTATGGCCGGAATTATATGTGCAAATCGTCGGCCGGCAACGCCTTGATCAAGGCTAGCATTGATAGTAACGTTAAGTGTGTCATCGCCACATCACATCATGGACAGTCCTGCTAAAGACCTTTGTGGATTTTTTTCTTCTAAACATTGATTTGGTTCTGAAGAACCAATGCTCACACCAAGTTATTATAGATATCTATAGACGTATTGACGTAGAGAGGTTTGTTGCGAGATTCGGTGTTCCCGATTGTTCGTTTTCTGTTTCTGTTTCATTTCGGTTCCAATTATCTCCCACCGTTTTTTCAGGATCAAGCGCGAGATTGAGCGTGAGCTGGACCGCATGAGTAGCCCGAGCGCCGTGAGCAGCGTGAGGAGCAGCGACCTGTCCAGCCTGAGCGAGCAAGAAGGACTGACCGCGGAAGAGAAGGCCAAGAGGAAAGAGACCAAGAAGAAGAAGAAGAAAGAAGAGAAGAAGAAGGAGAAGAAGCTCCTTCAAGCCGTGCAAAAGGTCATGGCCAAGAGGTACACAGAATTGAAATCAGAGGGCATGTTACTAAACAGGAGGAATCTTTTTGGTCCTTTTTAAAACAATTTTCTATCATTTTTTAATTTCTATCATTGTCTACAATTTTCTACCACTTCTGTCATTTCCTATCATGTTCAAACATTTTCTATATTTTTTTATAATTTTCCTATCATTTCTTTAATTTTTTTTATAAATTTCTATCATTTTATATCATGGTCTATCATGTTCTAACATTTTCTATGATTTTCTATCATTTTATATAAATTTCTATATATTTCTTATCATTTTCTATCATATCCTAAAAAAATTCTATCATTTTCTATATATATTTTATAATTTTCTATAATTTCCTATCATTTTTGTATAACTTCTATAATCTTTTATCATTTTCTATAAATTGCTATCATTTTTCTATAATTTCCTATCATTTTCTATCAAACTGTCATTGAGAGGGATTCTGGGAAATCTTAGCGAAATTTCACCCCTTAAGAATTGTATTTCATCACTACAGGAATAAACGGCGCAGTTCCTTCTCGTCCGATGACTCCTACGCCAGAGGGAAGCAGGATTTTTACGATCTGCCACCCGAGGTTCGGAAGACGATGGTGAAATATTCCAAAGGAAGCAAACGAGGCTTAGTGGACGGCGAAGGGATGGACTGGTTGGAGTGAGTATTAGTCAATTAGAGGTACAATCTGTCTAAATAAACCAACAAACTTCAAACCGGTTTGCACGACATTGCCTTGCATGAAAATACCTCTGTGATTTTATTTCAGCGATTGGAAGAATAAAAAAGAGCGAAAGGAACGAAAGAAAAAGAACAAGAAGGGGAAGGGAGAATTAGCAGGTAACTAGCAAAAAGCATTTAAAGTAAATAAATATTCCTTCTCTTATTCATAGTTGAAAAATGGCAAGGAAAACTTTGACTGGACCGCGACTTGAACTTGTTTTGTGTAACAGCGGTCTTACCATTTGAGCTATCTAACCCTTAAATAGTGACCTTACCAAATAGCATCAACTAGTCTTTGCTCGGGTGGGGGTGCCAGTCAGAAGCAATTCAACCATTAACAACTATAAATAATTAATAAATCTTGGTCGGCAAGATACCATGAAAAAAAGAAGAAGAAAATGTTAAAATTTAGTGGGCCTGACGTTTCGATCCTAGCAGGACCTTTCCCACTCTGCCTTTGAGAAAGGTCCTGCTAGGATCGAAACGTCAGGCCCACTAAATTTTAAGTTTTGCATCTTGGTAATCTTAGTCAGTAAGCAGTTTGCAACATTTTTGTATATCACCAGAAGAAAATATTTTTCACTCACCTTTCATCAGGCGATATGGTCGAGTTGAAGGCTCCCGACGGTCGAGTTGTCCGCGTCCCCAAGACGAGTATGTACGACGTGTGGAAGCAGGCCAGGAAGGTCCGCCTCAAGAAGGACGGCACGGTGGCCAGGGACAGCGACTCGGACGCGGAGTCCATCGAGATCGACTCGGACGGCAACATGGCCACGCAGCCGAAGACCGTCCACCTCACCGAGGCGGACGACAGCTGCGCCTCGTCGTGCGGAGGCTTCGCGCCGACGCCCCAGCCACCTCTGAGCCCTACGGAGGGCGGGAAAATACAATGTGAGTCGGCTGGACTTGACGAGCAAGTACTGAGTCAGTGTGCGCCTTGCTTTGGCTGTGATTTTTACTATTATTAAAAGTAAAAAAATCATCAAAGCTTATCAAATAACTTGGAGTTCAATTTCATGAGATGAAGTAAATGCAAAAAAAAAATTGTTGCAAACACCTCACTGCCTACAATGACCTGCAATACATAAATCCAAAAAGTTAGAGGGCCTTACGTTTCGATCCTAGCAGGACATTTCTCAAAGTGACAAGGATCGACATATACATTTGGTCCTTCTGTGTGTCATGTGTGTCATGGGCTTTCCTTCCCCTGACTGTCTGTGTATGTCCTTGTCACTTTGCCTTTGAGAAAGGTCCTGCTAGGATAGAAACGTCAGGCCCAGCCAACATTTGAGGTTTTATGAGGAGGTTAGCGGTGACACCATGTAAAAGGTTGCTCTTTTGTGGACGAGTGTGGTTATGAAATAAAAACGGGGGGTTTCACTCGACGTTAGGGTGATACCCTTCGGTTCTTTCCAGAGCCACACTCCCTCACAAAAGAGCAACACTTTACATGGTGTCACTGGCACAAATCCCCTCATAACTAGTATACTTTAATTCGACCATGCATATAGTCTAAAAAGTCCTATTAAAGATTGTAGCCGACATCGTAAGCCAACGAACAATAACTATTCATCTCGATAATCAAATTCCATGATGAAGAATATCTCGAGTGTTAACTTGTCAGTCATTCTTTTTGTCCCGGTAGTCCAAGGTGTTCGCAAGGTACACCACGCATTCCGGAAAGACATGGGCGTATTATCGGAGCACCTGAAGAAGGTGTTAGACACTGCGTCTGAGCTGAGTGAGCAGAGAGACGAGGAACGACTGGAGGCCACTAGAGTGGGCCGCGGAAGAAGTAAGTAGGTCGGGTCCGTTCCCAATCGGAAAATCGGTCTTCAGTTGCCGGGGGTGGGGGGCGCCGGTCAGAAGCAATTCAGCCATTAATTGCTGTATATCTCCAGGGATCACACCCCGCTTTCATTACAACCGAGTGTTGGAAACCTGGATACGACAGAGTCGGGGATCATAGAAGGTGGCTGCAGCTTTCTCAATTTAAGCGAAACATTAGCTTTGACTCAAATATAAATCGGGGGAAAAATGAAAAATTTGGCAAAGAAAACTTTGACTGGACCGTGACTTGAACCCGAGACCGTCTGGATTAATGTACCAGCACTCTCCCTTCTCTGCTATCCATCCCTTAGATGGTGGTCTTCCCAAATAGTCGACTAGTCTTTGCCGGGGTGGGAGCGCCAGTCAGAAGCAATTCCTCCATTAATTGCCGAATAATTATCTCCAGGGATCACACCCCCGCTTTCATTCAGATGCAGACAACCAATAATTTGTAAACCTGGCTACAGCAGGTCAGGGATCACACAAAGTGGATGCAGCTTTCTCAAATTGAGTGAAACGTATGATTAGTTTTGACTAAATATATAATTATGTCGTCATTTCGATGAATATAATCATGTCGATTCTTTTTGGTACAGGTGCCTGGGAATCTGTCGACTATATTTCCCATTTTCGTCTGGTGGAAAGCAATAGATTGGACTCTCTTGGCAGAGCATTTGTCGTTGAGGATGTGGACTACGACTGCACGTTAACTACTCAGGTATAACACGACTCCATTGTTAAACATTAATATATTGTTTGCATATTATACATGGACTGACACAATGAAGAAATGAGTGCCCTGGATTTACTTACAGCAATTTGAAGAGACAAATAAGGAGAGACAAAGGTGGAATCGCGTCCCTAATAACCGGGGTACATGTGTGGACGAAACGCTATACGTCGTATTGTCACGTGTACACGACAGCACTGATCGTTGCCAGAGCAGTATACAGATCGTACATATTATACCACAGCTCATTGAAAACACAGCACAAAAAAACCACATGCATACATCCCAAGCCTATACTCATTGCACATTGAAGATAGAAACGAGAAGGTTTCAACTCACCAGTTCTTGGCTGATTCTGTTATTCCAACCCTGCATTTTCCAACTGCCTTTAAATTAACAAACAAACCCTTGCTCCGTACACCACCACTGAAGTCCCACCCATGTCTGTCGGTCGACCAAATCTATCAAACCGATTCAGTTCAACGTACATGTCACGAGCATCTGTCATTAATAGCACTTATTCGTCTGACTGTATTCACTGCGTGAACAAAATTGATTCACAGAAGTGCGCCCTCAAGAGTCGACAAACAAACTTTATTAGACCTTCCAAAGATCTATCAATACTGGGCAAACCTAAATATAATGCTGTCTTTACAATGATAATGGCCAATTCAGCAATTCGCGAAGTCACAGATGGTTTTGGTTTCTGAACAGGAGATGCGTTCCGCCGTAGAGGGTGTACCCAGTCTGTCTTCCATCAAACCAAAACAGCTGGAATACGTCCTGAAGGTAATTTGAATTTTTATCATTAATTAATAAATTAATTTGCTTGTTTTAATCAATTATTTTGGTGAATAAAAGACGAGACCAAGAATTTGATTTGTAATAACAATTATTTACTTATAAAGATTTATTTGCAGTTAATCATTATTATTTTGTAATTAATTGCAGGTGTTAGATATTGATGAACATACCACAGTATCTTTCAAGATGTTCGCTGTTGTGGCGGGCGTGTGTGAGAGAATGTGTAATATGGAGTAAGTCTATATGAGTATGGACCACTTAACACTATCTACCACATTTGACTAAGGGGGTCCGACTGTTCCATTCTACCAGGATCTAATTACTCTGCATTCGGAAAATGTCCTACTAGGATCATCATTCAGGATTATCATCATTCATTAAATGTTATATTGACCGAATTTCATGAAAAAAAATCAAACGCGCATTCCAAAATTATGTTCTCACATTAATATCAAAACTGTTTACGCAAGTACAGTATACAATAAATATCCGTAAACACATTATTGCACAAAACTAATAAATAACATTGTGATGCTATAACATCTCATCACATTCGGTTATGTAATAGTACAGATCATTCGTATCTTAAGTAAGAGGTTTTCAGAAAATTGCATTTACATTGGTAGTGCAATAACATTTTGCGATGTAGTAATTATTGCTTGAAAATTATTAGTTTACTCATGTAAAACATTTCTAATCCAGATTTTAAATCTCACTCATATCTTTCCTTTGGTGTGTGTGGTTTTTTTTTTAGTTCGTTTGGAAAATACATTTTGGACAAGACTGACCTGCTCGACATTGCCCGCAAGATGGCGCTATACAAGGTAAGTAACCATGAAAATGGTATTAGTGAACAAACTTGATCCATCGTGATAAAACAGATTTGAAGGTAGTTACCTATATATATATTGAATTCCAGTGTTGTAGGTCTACCGGTATACAACTATACATGATTTTCAAGTAACGAAATACAACTTTTTTAGAGAAGCTAGATTGATAATCAACAGCGGAGCAATTGTAACATATCAATTTTACAGGCACAATACACGAGGAAAAAGACAGTTGAGAAGTTCCTAATTGTAATAACCATATTTCTGTGTTTTGTTTTCACATCTGAAGTCTATCTTCTACTGCAACGTGAATTCCGAGCGCAGTAGTAACCACATCACCGTCGAATCAATGCGCATTGAGCTGATCGCAGGGGGTCTGAATCGAGAACAGGAGCGGTACATCATTTCTAAGATGAACCCCAACGAATACGGAGAGGCAAGTCTTCAGGCATTATTTCCTATATACCATTCGCATTGTCCTTTTTGGCACTCGCCATTTTGTTTCCATTGTTCGGCACGGCTTGGGGTTTGCGACGTGCTCGCTGAGCTGTCACCGACAAGTGATCTGCGTTTTAAGTGAAGTAATTGTTTAAGTCAAACATGATCTGCAGCATATAAGTTGTATTGCGAACCCCACGCCGTACCGAACATTCGAAACAAAATGGCGTACAAATCTCAAGCTGTCGGTATTCTGTATAATACGGACTCTAAATCGCCCGTATTGTTATTTGTCCATGTCACTCTCTTAGCCAGATCTTCTCCTTTTTTACCAACCCCGTTTAGATCTCCTTCTTCGACTACATGGCGTACATACCGCTGTTCCTGTCCATGCACGAGAACATCATTGACAACCCGCTGGACCGCCGCGAGAAATACTCTGCGCCGCAGCGGGCGGAGATACAGCGAGACATGAACCCTCTCGGCCTGCCATTACAGCGTGCCTACATCGACGTCCCCAAGGAGATCTTCCCCTCGGGCATCCCGGCCAGTAGCGGCGGTGACGCCATCTCGGCCACACCCAGGGGATCCCTCAGCGACAAGGGAAAGCAACTTCTCAAGGACACTCTCAGTCCCGGGAAAGGAGCCCGGTAAGCAATGTCCATAAAGGGCGCTGTTCTCGAACTGCCATTTTTTGTGATTTTTCTCTACTTGTTTTTGATTTAAAAGATTTGATTTAATACAACCGGAATTAATTGAGATTAGATATTCAGATTTCGAGTGTGCTAACCATTTAAATTGTATTTTATCTTCATGTATTTTATCTTCATGTTTAAATGTATTTTATTGGATACATTTCGCTGATTTTTACAGCATTTTGTATGCGTTTTTGGTCACCTCGGTGGAAAGGGCGCAACCGTGAATTCAAAATTATTATTATTATAAATATCTGTGGCCATCTGTGAAACCTACCACGTGGTTGCAATCAATTTCCTTCATCTTCAACCACATTTAATAGGCCTACCTCTAATATTAATTTACAAAAAATGTTGACGACTGTTTACTGACTAGAATGACCGAAATGCATCTCATAAATATAGAGGGACTGAAGTTTCGATCCTAGTGCGACCTTGTTTAAAAGGTTGACTCATATTCTTTGAGGGAGATCCTGGTAGGATCGGAACGTCAGGCCCTCTAAATTTATAACACTTCATGATATAACTAGGCCTAGGCCAATAATAAAACAAACTGGTGCATTGTTTAAGCTGCCCAAAGTGATTAAGGCTTACATAATTTCTCCGAACATGCAATATAATCTTTATTCTTGTAGCGTATATATAAGCATCCGATTTGAAAATCGTTTACATTATTTTATTTCATTCACAGATTTCCCAGCATTGGAAAAACACCTTCAAGTCAAGCGAGCACAAAGACGAGCGATCGCTACAAAAACACCTCG
Organism: Luidia sarsii; assembly: GCA_949987565.1. NCBI lineage: Eukaryota > Metazoa > Echinodermata > Asteroidea > Paxillosida > Luidiidae > Luidia > Luidia sarsii. The sequence continues at coordinate 24,062,525 of OX465103.1, read as the reverse complement.
TTGTCACTACAATAAAACGACGCCAGGTACAGCAGCAGTCTGGTATTGGTCGACAGAATGTATCGGTCGACAAAATCTGTCGGTCGACAAAATCTGTCGGTCGACAAAATCTGTCGGTCAACAAAATCTGTCGGTCGACAAAATCTGTCGGTCGACAAAATCTGTTGGTCGACAAAATTTGTCTGTCGACAAAATCTGTCGGTCCACAAAATCCCGTAAAATTAATTATTGATAATTAAATGATTCTTAAAAGTATGACACCGTGTTTTCACTATCATGACACCGCAGGGTTCATACACTTTTTCTGAATAAAATTCCATGACTTTCCATCATAATAATAATTTCATATGACTTTGAAGGCATGAAAAAAAACAGTCAAATTCCATGGCTTTCTAAGTTTTTCAGGGCCCGTGGAACGCTGAAGACACGCCCAAGTCTTCTGGGTCTTTCGAAGATTTAATCTAAAATTTAATATCACCTGTGATGATAACATGTATTTAAGAAATCCATGTTGTAAGACAACAAAACCGTTAGTTAGTCGATGAATTTGCCTGGTTTGAAAATAACGATAGCAAAGTGGATACAACAAACATGATGATAATTAGAAAAAGAAAGTTTCATTTTTTGAACCAAAAAAAACTTCCCTACTCAAGGTTCCTTATCATTCTCGGAATTTTTTACAACTTTTCAGTGTGTGAATGCATAGGCTATAACTATTTCTACTACGCAGACTTTCAACTATTTCCTGTGCTGTTTGAAGTGTGTGAGACATTCTATGCCTTTAGTTTCAGAAGCCAAGCCTTTGTAACTAAATGATAAATTATTTGATTTAATTGAATGAAAAGTCTTCTAAGGTGTTCAGAAATTCGCTTGTAAATCAATTAAGATACCAAAGACATTTGGTCGTGATTTGATGATTTTGATAAATTGGCTACATCTCATGTTTATCTGACGTTTTGTGACATCAATTTTGATTGTGATATCGCAGAGATTTGATATTTTTGTGCAATACTTAGATTTTCATGGTGTGTTTTCAGTAGAATTGTGCCGCTAAAGCGGATTGCCGTTTCATCTGTGTGCCGTTGAATGGGTTTGGTTTGTTTGTATTTCGCTCTCGTGTTGGGTTTTGCTAAAAATTAATGATTTATCGAGACAGCTGAATACGGTTTCAAGATCATGAATTCGTGTGGAATTTCATTAAAATGTTCCCGATCACTACCTATCTGAACGTTTTGAGCCAATATAGTATTCGAAGTCTTCAAGATGTGAACGCGTGCCATTTCTTTACCAGGAGACGGTTTAACGACTCATCGCCAAAGTTGTTTTGAATTTGCCGCTCCGTGATTCACATACGAGTCTGGACGTAACATTTTGAATGTTTATGTGAAAATCTTACAATTTAAGTAAATTATAATTATATCTCAAATTCTACAAGCCAAGATTTGTTACCAAAGTTTGCCGATATTGTTCTATGGCATTATACCCGATCGTAGAAAAAAATCTTATAATAAATACTTCGTCAAACCCAATGCATTCTTAATTAAGCGTCATTGATGAATTAATACTAAAGGTTACCACAGCACTTGTTACCAAACCTAACATTTCCTCTGATAGTTACTACCAATAATGTCTGAATATAATTATGCCATAGTTTATATTTGGTTAACAATTATTGTGTGTTCTTATTCAAAGACAAATTACAAGCGTGTTTGAGGCACAAAATGTGCAGCGTTCTTGTTCTTCAGTTTACGGAAATTAAACCAAACTAAAGCGGTTTGACCTGAATGATTGAGGTGATCAGATATCATTTCTAGGCCTGATATTGTTCAATGTATTTCTACGTTTCACTACCTGTTCCCATTCGTTGACGTGGTTCTGGTGGCTAGAATCCATCCCGTAGAAGGTGCCCGGCACCGAAGACGCTGCCATCACGTGACCAGGTCGGGGACTACCGCCCTCTGACAGGAAGGCGGGGTTGACGACACACACTTCGATGCTGGCCTGCTTGTTAGCGTCCTCTAGCGGCACCTTGAGACAGTTGTTCCCGTGGCTGTTTTGGGTGTTCGTTTTGACGGCCGTGCCAGTGCCTGGTACCTTTCGGGTCTTCAGGGTGTGATCGGTGAGAAGCACACGCCAGCACCGCACGGCCTCAGGGTACAAGGCGCAACGAAACAGAAATATGAAGAACCCTAAACAGAAACCATACCGTAAACGACAAGTACACCAAGATTACTTAAAGGACGGTACAAAATAACGGTACAAAATAACGGTACAAATTATAGCTCAATGATAGCAAATTCGTTCAAAATATAAAATAATACAGGTAGTTAGCGAGCAGCATAACAGTCTCCTGACGACAGGCAGAGTACACACTGCCCGAAACGTTGAGTTACCGGCTCTTTTCAGAGCCATACTCCTCATAATCCTTGGTCACGTTTGATTTTTAAAATTGATGATGTACATGGTGTCACCCCAAACCTCCTACTTGATATTTCCACCATGCAAACCTTCAAATCTAACAGTTACTGCAAGGATGGTGCCCTTCACATTCGCTGCGCGCGTGCTCCGATGGAAAATACCGAGTCTGATGACACCACACATACCGAAGGTAAAATGGACGATGGTCGGTATTTATTCGAGAATTACAAGATTCCACATTGACAGTCACCTTGCAGGGTGTTGAGGATGGTGAAGATGTACTGGAATACCAGAGTGGCTCCCCGGAGTGCAAACAGACCCAGGATCCAAGTCAGACCGAGGAGGAACGTCACAGATAAGGCGCAGCCGATCTGAGAGTTTAACATCAAACATAATGTCAAGTTTTCGGTTTGAAAAATCCATACACGTAGGGCCTATAATATACGTAGCATACCGCAATACACAAAGTCATTACCTAATGCTCATATCGGGATAAGAGTAAAGTTTTGCCTCAACGATGCAGAGAAATAATGTACGATACCTTTTCTATAATTTAGAGGGAGGTGCATCATTTGCATGGTGCCCAAATTCCAGAATTCTAATTTTTTTAAAGTTCGTAATGGTATCAGACATTAGTGATATATAAAAATGTTGCAAACTGCTTACTGACTAAAATTACCAAAATGCAAATCTTAAAATGTAGTGGGCCTGACGTTTCGATCCTAGCAGGACCTTTCTCAAAGGCAGAGTGACAAGGACAACACAGATACATGTACACGAAGGAAGGGGAAAGAGAGTGAATAGGACACGGATGAGAAAAAAAGGACAAAGAGTAAAGCTGGTAGGGTGAGATCAAAGGGAAGGGCAAGGGGTAGGGTAGGGATTAGTGAGAGGAGGGGGAAAGATCAAAGACAATGGCAAGGAGTTGGGTAGGGATTAGTGACAAGAGGGGGAAGATCAAAGAGATAAGTGTGAAGGAGTGAACACAAATTAAAGAAGGATTATCAGAAAGCTGCATGGTGTTAGTCATTACCCTCCTGTATGTTGAGACCATGTGGTTGAATAGTCCGAAGACGCTTGATCCACATTTTCTCACGGCTTAGACGGACAGCATTACTACGGTGACCAAGGGATTCTATGCCCAGTACACTCATATCTGATATCGAATGATTAGGGAGATTGAAGTGATACCCAACAGGGGTGTCCTATTTACCGGTTTTGATTGTAGACCTATGGCCATAGATACGGTTTTTTTTAGTGTTTTTGGTCTCACCAATATACTGAACATTACAACTCTACATGAGATGAGGTATATGATGTTTGAGGTAGTGCACGTGATAGAGCCATAGGTCGTGTGGGTAGTTCCAGAAGAATGTCCATTGAAGGAGTCTATTTCCTTAACATGTGATTTGAAAACAATGCATTTCGAGGTACACTTAAATGTACCAAATTTAGTGGGAGGTGAAGTGTCTAAACAGGAACCCTGAAATGTTACCCGAAATGTTACCGCTCGAAAATCCACCGTTTTCGAGAAGAGGAAATTTGTTGAATTTCCAAGGAGCGAGAGATCCTTTTACAAATACCGCCCTCAATGTAAAAAATAAATTACAATCAATTTCGTTTCCATGGTTTTTGCCATGATGTGGTTGACGGATTGAGCCGAAACTTACTCAAGAGTGTTTTTTGACATTGGGTTTGACAAAGTGTGGAAGTGATTCTTGATCTTCACAAAATGGTGGACCCTACTGGTACCTTTAAGCGGTATTTGAATGATAGATTATACAAGATGAGATCCCGACCTGTGTTTTGCGAACGTTTCCCTTGGGTACTTTGATGCACGCACTCTGCAATTGCTTCTTACGGCATGAGCAGACGGCGTTGATGACCATACCAAACACGACGAAGTTGACAGCAAGAATGACGCAGCATGGACCCAGGTACGACACGTAATACACGTACATGTTCTCCTTGGACACCAAACACCTGTCATGACGCAACACCACGAGAAATGAGAAATGATTTGACGCAAGTCTTGCCCCCAACAAAATGACTGGGAACTTTTTTCTCAAAAAATAGAGGGCCTGATGTGTCTATCCTAGCAGGATCTTTGAGAAAGGTCCTACTATGATCCAAACGTCAGGCCCTCTAACGTCTGAGATTTATGTATTGCATGTCATTTTAGTCAGTGAGCAGTTTGCAACAGTTTTTGTGTTAACTTCATGGGAACTTTTTTGTACGATATTTAACAATTTCGGAAAACGGCAAAGAAAAGTTTTGGATTGGATGGAGCGGAACTTGATCCCGAGACCTGTGGTTTTGCGTGCCAGTGCTGGTGCGCAAAACTAGAGTTCTCGAGTTCAAGTCAAGGTCCAGACAAAGTTGACATTTCTCAAAATTGTAGAATTCCGTATTAACTTACATATTCATCTCACGCCCGTAGTGTGTATTGATACCAGTAATCGCTGTTGCAATCACTACAGCGAGCGGCATACCTGTCATTAACACACAATGTGGGAATATTTACCGTTACTATGTCGAATGCGTTTTGCATATCTTTAAAACAAATTTTACAGGTTACTGTTTCAGGGTGGTTCTACACGCTTCTGATCAATGTTTTCTGCAAACTATAGAAATAGAGAAACTGTGGATTAAGTGTCAGATGGCCTTAACATCCAGGAAGGGAATGACTAATCCTCACTTCATTAACCCTTCTTTTCTTTTATCTGCCCTGTCCCTATCCCCTTTGATCTCCCACCTCCCTACCGTCCCTTTGATCCTCCCCACCCTTTTGTTTCCCCTTTGATCTCCCCTCCCTTCATGTGTACATCTGCGTCCCACTCCCTTCCCCTTTGTCCTTCCTCTGTCATGTGTCAGGGCTTTCCTTCCCCTGACCGACTGTGTATGTCCTTGTCATTTTGCCTTTAAGAAAAGTCCTGCTATAGGATCGAAACGTCAGGCCCTCTAACTTTTGAGAACTATAGAAATATTTATAGTGGATGATATTTGAGAAGATACTTCAATAACCCTAAAAAGCACTTTATTCTCCTATTAGACTCGCATTAATCTTACCCCATGAAAAGAGAATGCATTTGTTGACGAACAAGCTGGTGCTTCCGTGAACGAATACCCGGACCAGTGTCTGGTGCATGTTCACCGCCTCCATCAGCATCCACGCGAATGACGTCAGCACAAAGTAGTGCAGCAAGAGGGCGCACGTCAGGCAGGAGGCGGGCGATGACGTCAGAGAGGGAAGGCTGCCCAGCAGGAAGACGAGGTTCAGGCCCAGGAGGGAGACGCACAGGTGGATCAGGATCTGGCCGGATCGATTGCTCCGCAGTTGTCTGAAGAAGCCGAAACAAAACCAGTTCAACTTGATATCAATTCATTCAATAGCAAATGAACCTCACTCATTATTTTGATGTCAGACAAAAACAAATGTTGAATGCTTATGAACACGATCATGATTATGAACAAGAAGTAAATACAAAATTTGTTGCAAACTGCTCACTGAATAAAATGACCTGCAATACACAAATCTCAAACATTTCGATCCTAGCGAGACCTTTTCCAAAGGTCCTTTGAGAAAGGTCCTGCTAGGATCGAAACGCCAGGCCCTCTAACTCTTGCGATTATGAACAAGATGCAAGATGTACTTTTCAACTGGCAATTATAATTGTCGCCCTGCAAAGGCTCCCTTTGAAAAGAAGAACTTTCCTGGAGAAAAGTACAGTACTTCAGTGCTTTTACCAAAGTCTACTTCACGAAGAGGAAATGGGACTCACTTGAAAAGTAAAGAATCATTTGAAAGGCCACCATTTTAAGGATTGGACAGCTCGGATGGTAAGAGCGCTGGAACGCAAAACAAGAGGACTAGGGTTCAAGTACCGGTCCAGTCAAAGTCTTCTCTTCCATATTTTCATGTTTTCAATTACGTTCGACTCACTTGAAAAGTAGATAGGAGACGAGAGTCACCAGCAGTCCAAACACAGTGAAGGAAATTCCTACTTTGGTGATAAAACTCAGAATCCGTTCGTGACGAGAAGAGATTGAGTCGGAGAGCCCTGGATCCTGAAACGTGACAGGCTTGCGTTAATATGTATTATATTAATAATTGAAGTATTAATCAAATGTACAGGCGTATAAAGATGCGAGAGTTGGAAAACTCGCTAAAACAATGGTCACTCCCAACAACATAAAGTATGCATACATCAACTTAAAAGATGGTAAACTCGTCATAATTGACTCTTAAACTGGACATTTGCAATTTTACAATGGTAGGGCCTATATTTCTGTTGGGAATGTGAGCTTACCATGATAATAGCAAAGTAGGTCAGGTGATTGGATTCACACACGGCTGTGTTGTTCTCTGCGGAAATCAGCTTCAGACCAGACGTGTCCCAGTCACCCTCTGTAACATCGAACAAGGAAAGAAGTGAAAACAGGCAGAATGGGAATAATTTCCGACAAAGTTTACTGGCAAAAAGTGACACTCAGAAACACCATGTACAAAGTCTACGGGATTTCGTGAAGAAAAAAAAAGATGAAGGAGAGGAAGAAAAAGAAAGAAACAAATCACAACAAGAAAGGCTTTTTCGAAGATACGGAAAAGCCTTTCAAATAATAGACGAAGTGCTTATACAGTAGTCTGACTCGTCTTCCAAAAAATCAAAAGAAAGTTGTTACAGTGTACCGGTCTCCTCTTGAATATGATTAAAAGATTATCAATATTTTTGAGGCTTGAAACTTATTACTGAACTTACCGTTAAAATTGCTATAACCATAACGTTCTTAAAAAACCAAAACTCTAAAATAATGTAAACTTGCCTTCTTCGTTCCAGAAAGCACACTCCGGAGTCCCGTCAAGTTCATCCTATTTGAGAAAAACAATCGTTACAGGCCTAAATACGATACATCAGTGGTAGCTTTCTGTAATCGGTCGAAAAATGGTATCTCTTCGGCCAAGGAATAGCCATACAAATCAGTGCATACATTATTCACTATCGCAGGCTCTACTTACAGTCTCTATGGGAGATATATAACAGAACCGACATATGACGCTTAACCACCATCGCTGGTACTCCGTTAATTGTGTGGGGACTATACAAGGACATGTTTTGTAAACCAGTGTAGGTTAGGCTTAGGGTGTTACGGTTAGGGTTACGGTTAGGGTTACGGTTAGAGTTAGGGTTAGAGTTAGGGCTGGGTTAGTGTTAGGGATAGAGTGAGGGTTAGGATTAGGATTAGGATTAGGGTTAGGGTTAGGATGGTTAGGGTTAGGGTTAGGATTAGGATTAGGATTAGGGTTAGGATTAGCATTGTTTGGGTTAGGGTTGGGATTAGGGTTGTTTGGGTTAGGGTTAGCGTTACGGTTAGTGTTACGGTTACGGTTAGGGTCAAACTGGACCAAAGTGCCCAACGTTGCGTGTGTTAGGCCAGCAACCATACACAATGCGTCATACATGTGTAGTGCGCAACCATACCCCAACCACGTGGTTGAGTGTCATACGTCGTGACGCATACATGCCTCCTCTATGGGCAGCGTGATCAGGACTGGTTCGGGCAGGCTGTTAACCGGCCTGCCGATGACGCTGGCGGACACGGCCCAGCCGCCGAAGCCGGACGGCGGCCGGTCCGCCCCGATGAAGAGCTTGGTGTTGGTCATGACCACGAAGTTCACTCTCACGGAGCACGGCCGGTGGGCCGACCCCTTCATCAGCATGTCACCGTTGACGAAAGCTTCGGCAGGGATACTAATGGCAACCTGCCAATAAAAAAAAAGACCGAGTAGGAAATCATGACTGACAAAAATAGTCAAGTTTCACCTACAACGCCTTTAATCTCCATGTAACCTCGTCCTATTATTTCGTAGGAACGTTTCTTACTTTCGATCTGAACGTCAGAATCGATAGCATCGTCATCATTGGGAAATAGCCAAATATACCTGAATATTTTTTCAATACAATTATATATAGACCTAAATTATTATTATTGTTAATAAAGTTTTAATTATATTATAAATATTGATACTTTATTATATTTTAAATAACGGCTTTTATTAGGTAAATTAATGTCTATCAATAATTGTGAAAATAGCGTAATATACCTGCATATAACCTTATACATTATGAACACTGAGTTTATCATTTCATTACTAAATATCATATACAATGTTATAAAATATTTGTTATAAAATATTTTATAAAATATTATAAAATATTATAAAATGTGTTTATTATCACATTCAAGCATATTGCAGACCGATGCTCAGTTAGAATTACTTATGATGGCAGGAAGAAAGGAGATGACCTCCGTGTGACCTACCACGTCAGAGGGGAGCAACGATGACGTAAAACTGGCGCCTGACGTCACGGCTTCTGCCACCGACACGTCACGGATCTTGATCTCGATGTTGTCAGTGGAGAGCTCGGTGGCGGACGAGTTGGCGTCTGTCACCGTGTTCTCCGCGTAGGAATCGATCACAGACAGAAGTCTCCAGACGACAATACGAACGAGATGTTGAACAAATAACGGAGAAAAAAAATTGGGAAATTTCTGAACAATTTTGAAAAATAAAAAAATTACAGGGCCGGACGTTTCGCTCCTCCAAGGCAGAATTGTAAATAATTATTTGCATTTTGGTAATAAATATGAGTCTTGGTTTTTTGTGTTCATGTTAATATAGGCCTACATTTGAATATGTACATGTACTGTACATAATTCATTGAATATTACTAAGTACAGCAGTCCATTATGCAGCATCGAAATAAATGTAAATGTAGAAAAGTAAGCACTTGGCAACATGTTTGCATATTACTCTAGTCAATTAAAAAAAGACAGACTTTGACTGGACAGGGACTTGAACCCGATACCTCTGGCTTTGCGTACTAGCGCTCTTACCACCAGAGCTACATGTATGCAGCCCTTAGATATAGTAGCCTTCCGGAATAGTCAACTATAGTCTTTGCCGGGGTGGGGCGCCGGTCATCAGAAGCATTTAACCATTAACTGCCGTAGGCCTATATCTCAAGGGATCACCTGAAGATGTATATTAGTTGGGTTATTTCTGCAGCTTTTGTGACATCAGGATAGCGCCCCAACGGGATCGTTAGCATTCACAAACAAATCGGATTACTTCCTCTCTCTGTAAACTCACTTTGTGTTAGTCTCCGACTCCACTGAACTATTCCTGAGCACAGTTTCGTTCACATCAAGGAGATTGCTGAGGCATAGCATGATGTCATTCGCCAGCTGAATGCACAAGCAGACACGAGTAGGAGTGAATGCCAGGCAAACCCAGATTGCTGATTTGTCTCAAAAACCGGGGCGAATTACAATAGTGCGCCCTCAAGAGTTTGCAAAGCGTTGGCCAATCATAATTTGCCTTTTTCGATAGCAGTAGCACAGGCAAAGGTGAAAGAATCTTCGAAATCAAAACGCCGTATACTTTAATAACTCTTGTAATACGAATGTATTTTTGGTATAGGCCTGCATGTTTTGTATGAACTGAATCATTTGGCTAAAAGAAAAAAAGGTTCATAGATTTTTTTACCTTCCGGTCATAATACGCATGAATGATTACAGCCAAGAGTAGGTCTGTTGATGACGTCACTTCCTCCTCCAGCATATCTTCTGCTTTACTCGTTGTGTGAACCAGGTAATACGTCAGGTTATGGGCAACCTCTTGGGTGATATTTATCTGCAACCAAAATGACATTTTTGGAAGACTGAAATAGTCTTTCTGGTGAAGTCCCTACTAAGTCTGGTAATAATCACAACTCCGCATGCTCGGACTATAATTATGCTGACACAGCCAGTGATGAACATATGTCACTCTAAGTTGCCTCAGTACAAGGCAGTGGAAAGTGGAAGGTTTTCGGTGACGCCATGTATACACATCTCTTTTGAGACTGAATGTGAAGAAAGCCAATAACTCAACGTTTCGGGCAGTGTGTACTCTGCCCGTCTTCAGTTTGAAATGCAAGACGACATGCGGAGTACACACTGCCCGAAACGTTGAGTAACCGGCTCTTTCCAGAGCCACACTCCGTCTCAAAAGAGACGGCGTCGCGTAATATGATGGTGTCACCGCAAACCTTCCACTTAGTACTTCCGCCATGCAAACCTTCAAGTCTTATCTCGGGCTTTGGAGGCAAAGCGCTCCCTGAATTTGCAAGGATGCATCATGACAACTTGATAGAAGGGGATACACAAGCGCACTGTGCACAAAGCCAACAGGGGAAAGTGTCTTCACGGGGCCACCGTATACTTACCCTTTGGCACGCCGACGTGTCGGCGGACAGCCAGAAGATGGCGATGACGTGTCCCTTGCTGACGACGGCTTCGCACCGTCTCGTGGCCACGCCAGGCCCCAACTCACAGGGGACGGACACGGCGGATTTGATGACGATTCCCGGCCAGAAATACACGCCTTTGGTGCTGACAGTGATGCTGGTGGGCACTCCCTCGCACTTCACTGTGGAATGTGAACCAAGGAAGAAAGCATGTAACATCTATGGTAAAACATCGAGAAGCACTTATTCCCTAAAATTAAAATGGTCTATTCCAAGGAAATGAGATGAGTTCCGCCGTAGAGGGCCCACACCGTCTATCTTCCATCAAACCATAACAGATGGAATACGTCCTGATGAAGGTGTGCTAGGCCGTGTCCGAAACGGGCGTCTAGAGCTAGGTCTAGGTCTTCCCCTATTTGAAATACACGGAGATGCGAAGACAATAGCCCTAGCCGTAGCTCTGGAAGCCCGTTTCGGACACAACCTTAATGATGCTTTCTTATAAAAAGGGAAACAAAGAATTTGATTTGTTGTAACAATGATTTTCTAAAAATGATTCAATCGAAGATAATATTGAATACAATTGAATAGAGTAATATGCAAGCTGACTTACTGCTAATATTAATACTAACTGAAGCGACCGAAAGCAAATTATTAGAAATTAGGATCCTAGCAGGACCTTTCTCGTCGGCAGAATGAGAAAGGTCTTGTAAAGTCCTGCCTTTGAGAAAGGTCCTTCTAGGATCGATACGTCAGGCCCTCCTGATTACAGAAAATCCCTTATTTGGATTTGTAACTTTAAGAATAGCTCATTACCCTTTTCCAAAACTAGTCTTTCTTTCTTTCTTTCGTCCATTTTTAAGTACACTGCATGAAAAATGGGAGGCCTCTGGCTTCTAATGCGTTTTGAAAAAGAATCCAAAACTTCTACATCAACCAAGAATTCCATCCTGTGCTTTCAGCTTTTGGATATCAGAGACGAAGTCGGAGCCGAAGCCTATATAAGCCGGGTTTGGTGAACTATACCCCTACGACTGCGCACGAAAGTGGCGCATATAGCTCATGACTATTCATTATACCTGGTATCTCGCAGTGTTCGCCACGGTACTGCACGGAGCAGTTGCAGTAGTAGGTCTGCATGAAGTACATGGTGATGCAGGGCTGCCTGTGGTAGCAAGGGCTGCTCATGCAGCCGTCGTACCACTGGCACGCCGTGCCGTAGTAGCCGGGGTCGCAGCGGACGCACTCGTAGCCGGGCTTCTTGTCGATGAAGTCGCACTCGCCGTGGTACGAGCAGGCGCCGGGGACGGTCAGGGAGCAAGGGTGGCGGTGCTCGCAGTTGCTGCCGAAGTATCCCGTCGGGATGTTGTTGGGTGTACAGTTACACTCATACCTAGGAGAAACAAGGCATACGGGTAATTCCATACATCAGGGGTCCCCCGTGTCACATCTTTTAAGTACCTGAGCGTATCGATCAACCACATGTTTGATGACAGCAAGGAGGCTCGAATGCGGATAGGTATGGGCAAATCTGCTCTCCGGTAGTGTAAATACCTGCGCTCACCCTGTGTCAACCTTGAAGTTAAGATACAGCTTACTCGGGCACTATAATCATGTAATCACACTGTATGGTTCATCGACCCCGTCATTGAAGGCAGCTGATCATGACATCAATTAACGCCTCGACAGTCTCAGCCCAACCATCTACCGTCACCTGCTCATCACCAAGTGGCAAGACCGTGTGACCATACCTATACCTACGCGTTCATCGCCACTTAATTACCTCCTGTGTCCAAGTGACGTGCACTTGCCTCCGTTCTGGCACGGCTTGTCGTTGCACGAATTGTAGCGGTCGCAGGAGACGCCGAAGTAGCCGGCCGACTTGCACTTGCAGGCGTACAGGCCCAGCGGCAGCGGCTCGCACGTCTGGTTGGCGTAGCACGGGCTGGAGGCGCACAGGTCCCGGAAGAGGCACCGGAAGCCAGTCCAGCCGTCGGCGCATGCGCAGCGGTACCGGTCCCCCTCCACGTCGTCGCAGGTGCCGCCGTTGTAGCACAGGCCGTGCTTGAGGCACGCGTTGAGGTACTGGCACCTGTTGCCGTAGTAGTCTCGCTGGCATTGGCATTGAGGACCGCCGGAGGCATCGTCGATGTAGCAGGTGCCATTGTTGTGACAGAAGAACAAAGAGCACACTAGCAAGAGATAATATTGATAACGATTAATTTGAGTTTTGAGGCAGAAAAAAGTATAGAAAGTTTGCTTCCTATACGCGTAAACACGACAACCGTACGATATTACGACAATTAATGTATAAGAAAATACAGTTTTACAGTGCAGGTCAAAGTTTAATTTAACAGAGATACTTAATTCAGTGGGAGTTTGGTCTACACGAGGTAATAAGAACTGATGAGTGTTCGATGATTTGCCCGACTGCCTTCTGAAAAAAATTACAGGCAGCTCGGCCTGGATTCGATATCCCGATACCACGATACCGCCATATCATGATATCAGGGTTGATAATTATCAATGAGGAGGTTGAATGAATGCGAGGTTTACGTACGAGACACGAAGCACGTTTGTCCCAGGTATCCCTCGGGACAATCGCACTCGTAACCGCCGGCGACCAGCGTGGAGCACGTGCCGCCGTTAACGCACGGCGAGTCGAGGCACTGGTCCTCGTGCTGACAGAAGTGCCCGTAGTGGCGATCGTCGCACGAGCAGGTGACGTTGGTGGCGTCCGATGGGTCCGGTCGGAGGCACACTCCGCCCGCTCCGCACGGCTCGGTCAGGCAGGGGTCGAAGGCCTCGCAGTCGGTGCCGTGGTAGCCGGTCACAACCCCGCCCGGGTTGCAGTTGCACAGGTAGCTGTCAAAGGTCGGAATTATCAAGTTACATTCAATGGGGAGTCGATGAAACATTTATGAACACTTATGTGGCTGAAGATACGGCTATACAATGTCTTCTCCTTTGGAATAAACTCAACAATTCTCCTTTGGTATAAACTCACCCATTCTCCTTTGATATAAACTCAACAATGACACTATTATATCAAACTAGTACAGGAAAATCTGACGTTTGGGAACGTTTGAAAAAAAAATTAAATGGCAAAGAAATCTTTGACGTCACACACCAGGGAATTTTTGTCGGTGAAAACAGTCCACTCCCTATCTTTCTGCCTGAAACTGAAACCCAAATTACCACAGCCGTGACCGATTCACAAAGTGTAATTAGGGGTGCGTCTTCACCTGTTGCTTCCCGTGAAGATGCAGGTTCCGTTGTTCCGACAGGGCGACTCCGAGCACTTGTCGAAGATGTCGCAGTAGCGTCCGTGGTAGCCGACCTCGACGCATTCGCAGCGGGGGTCGCCGTCGGCGTCCACGACGCAGCGCTGGGGCGTCGGGCACGGGGGGTGCGACGAGCAGGCGCCGTCGGCGGCGGCGGGGTGCTCGCAGCGCTCCCCGGTAAAGTTGGCCGGGCAGAGGCAGCTCGGGCCGGCGGCAGGGCTGATGACCGGGCCCGCCGCGGTCGGCACGCAGGAGCCGCCGTTGAGGCAGGGCGACTCCTCCTGGCAGAAGACACCGCAGTGGCTGGGCGGGCACACGCAGGCCAGCGTGGCGTTGGAGTCCCCCTCACAATGACCACCGTTAACGCATTGCGTATTACAATCTACGGGGCGAGCGTAAAAAAGTAAAAATGCAGGTTATAATTCACCCGGCAACGGCATTCTTACTGCAAACGCTATTCAGCCGGTCCCTTACTTGGATTGGCAACTTTGTGATCACTTGTTGTCGGCTCTCTTGCCCGAAGGGCTATTCTGCCGGAGGTTGTTCCTGAATAACCTTTCGGGCAAAAGAGCCGGCACGACATAAATGAACGAACGTTTCATATAATTTGACACAGAGCACCGATGGAAAATTACAAAGGAAAATGTGGACAATGTGTTCTTTGCCACTCCTGTTCTGCACCAACGTAATATGATTATTTGCCCGATGCCTTGTAAAAAACAAATCAGGCAGCTTGGGCGGGATTCGAACCCGCGACTCCAACTTTCTAGTGAAGACGTCTTGCCCATTGAACCGCCGAGCTGGTCGAGGTTGCCAGGCAACAGCACAAATGAAGGTCAGAATGTGTTACTTGTATACGTAGATTGTGAACTCGTTCAATGAAAAAGACTAACATAAACTGCACGTTTCCCCACTGAATAGGCTGACCTCTACTACAGAGCTATTATGACCAGTGAGCTTTCCATACTGAGCAAGAAATCTCACTTCTTGTTTATAGGATCTCGCAGGATGGAAAATCTGACCAATTGGTTGGAATAATTCTGATTTGTCTGTGATTGCTCCAGCACAAACACATTTCAAGAGAGAGGGGATCTTAGCATTCGCGTAGCTTTTGTAATTGTACCAGTGGGTTTTCTGGATGAACCGATCGGTGACCAGCTGGACACTTAAGCCTTCGTGAATAAAACCCACTGTGCACTGCTGCTTTGATATATCAGGCCATTACGCTGATCAATTGACCCATAAACGAAAGTCCTGAATTTAGACGAAGTTAAAAAACAAAACAAAAAATCAGGAAGTTGTTCAAAAAGCACAGATAGTACATCCTAATCTCATTGACATTTTACCCCGGGTTGGAAAGCTGTCATCGATGTATAGAGTGGATGTTATGAATGGCTTGACTAAAACCCAATTAACCGGTACATGTACTTGCAGTCCGTATCGCGACATAAGTGCCGCATCCATAAGACCCTTAAGATAAAAGTGATTTGGTAAAAGCCTTCTGTTTCGGTCAGGCTATACTTAGATGCCGGGCTTTCAAGAGATGAACGCAGATAGCATCCATCTCTGAGCCTACACTAGGACGGTTGATGAATGTCTTTGGGAAATCACGATAAAAGCCCGGTGAATGATTCCTTTAGAAAGGCGAATCAACTTTCATCTTTTAACCAGTCAATGGTTAACTTGATAGATTAAAATTAAGACTATCATTTTTTTCCTTATCGCAAGTAGGTAAAACTATCAAGCGCTCAAAACTAGTTCCGAGGTTAACGATTGACGGCGCGAGTGGTCTGGAAAAGGTGACTTCTTTCCGAAGAAAGGCGAAGTGCAAATAAAAAACAATTGTGAAGTCCTGGAACAAAATTGTCCACTATCTGTCACTTTGTTCACGGGAGTATCTTGGATTGTCAGAATTATAAAAACGGGGCCTGCGTGTCATCTGTAAACGTTGTAGTAAGGGGTTTGTTTTGAGTAACTATAATTTTACGCTTTTAGAAATTGCGTCAAAAAGATCAGCGACCAATAATGTGTGCGAAATAATTGACGGTATTTTTCCAATCGATGGCATAGCATCTTATCCTATTAATCAATGAGCGAGTGGGACACTCGTCACAGAAACCCATTTTTTGTCTTTCACGAATCATTATCTGTGAATTATATCGGTAAAAAAAAAGTTGTTACTGTAAAACATCCTCAGATTCCTTTTGCCTGGAATGTATTTTATATGTGGGAAAGGAAAAATAAATAATGAATAAATAATAATAAATAAATAATAAATTTAATACAAGTATAATCAGATAGTGCTTTTACGAATTCAATGAGGTATCTGTATGCCTATGTATATATTATTTGCTGATGGATTATCATGTTTCATATAGATGGTGATTTTTTCAACTTGTGTTTTATGGCTAGATATTCTTAGTACTGGTGTTTCCTTTGAATAACAGGGTTTCTTAATGTTTTTTTGTAATCATTTTAAATATTCTTTTTGACCTGAAACATAAGTTTAAATTCTCACTTATTTAATAATATTAGAAATGTTGTTGGTGTAAATCACATTGAGCTTCATTATTGGCGAATGTTGGCGCCATATAAAACTATTTAAGGCCTTTCATAAATGTATTATTCTGTATGTTCTTATTCTTTATGTCAATATCACTGCTATTTCTTCGAAGGCAAAAAGGCTTGAAATGTTTTTGTTCCTAGATTTGCAAATTCCTGCAGTAGGGCGAATCCGTCACATTCTGCTTGACGCAAATCGTTGATATGATGCATTATATGGTACCAGCTAAGCCTGGTATTAACTAGGATACCAGCCGCTATACAGATTCGAATCCATATCACATGACCTCGACCAGCTCAGTGGTCCATGTGGTTAAGACGTCTGCACAAGAAAGCAGGAGTCAGCGGGTTCGAATCCCGCCCATGCCAGCCTGACTGCATTTATTTTCAACAGGCAATCGGGAATAGGCGTACGCAAAAGACGCTTACCAATTATACGTCAAGAAGGCCAAATCCTAATTGTTGAAGATTAATGTTTAATATAAGAATCGTCATTTAATATTCGATCCATGTAGGTCCTATAATAATTAACCAACCATCACTTAATTGAATCAAATACTTCATAGGATCAGAAATTAACATCAGCCGACTTACCTGCCGTCGTGTTCTGACCATTCGACTGTGCGGCGCCGGATAGCACGCAAACTACAACAGAGAAAGTAACCAGAGTCATTTTACAGCTCGCGTAGACAGACAAAAAAAAAACCTAGGGTATGGGACTGTGTGCTTGGATAGTTCCAAATATCGGGATCAACAACTGACTGTGAGCGCCCGCAAGGTGTGTTTATATACTGCAATGATAAGGTTTGAACGAATATCCCTACGCCATGTAGAAGAAAAGTAGTTCCCTTTCTTTATTCCGGTGGAGCACACAGGCAAATTTTGCCAATATCGGGGGAGAATATGCAGTATCACCCTTACTCCACAAACTGTTGACTTAAAACGAATCAATTGTCGATTTGAGACATAATAAATCACCACACTTTATTCAACGCGTTGAAATAAGCTGAGAGTTCATGCTTGATAGCAAGACTATAAGGATTTTAAAATATTATGGTAAGTAAACAATCAAACAGATGGAGGAAAGAGTGTATCCTTGTGGAGACATTGCTTTGTTCTCGTGCACTACACGACCGAGTGAGAAACAACGTTTTTAAAAATGCCCCCGTTTCAACCACATTCACGTTCATGGGTAGAAATTTGGAGCGTATTTCCCTTGTATAAAACGCTTGAACTTGCGACACATTCTTATCAACAATTTTTTCGCCTTTTGAGTTACATATATATCCAAATACAAGTTTCGTAAAAAACTTGTGGAGGCCTATACACCTTTAGAATTTCCGTGTGGATATCTGTTCAACCTATTGTGCTAGGTCTCCACAAGGCACTATTCCTGTCCATGTTTACAGAATAATTCACAGCATTCCATGTCTCATGACAAGCGTTCGCTCGAGTACATCACAAAACTATATTATATAGGAAATCATGAGAGACCTAACTATCACATTGTAAAACATTCAATATTTTTTAAGCATAATTATTACGTAACGACACCACATGAGAGAGCCATGAGAGAGTTTAAGATAGACACGATCGATAAGACACCAATTCTAACATGCCTACGCAATTATTGGCATGTATAAGTTCTAAGAAAATTTTCACAGATGAAGTTAAATCAGTAATTCAGTTTTACCGTTTTTAGACATGCGTGCAAATCGCAAATTCGTCAGAACACAGAATAATGCTAACTATACTGCATTTGATAAATACGATAAAAAGCTGAGTTACTTTGGAAGATTTCAAACATTCACTTTTTTCACACATTTGATTTTTTATATCAAACTAAACGAGAGCTTGGCATAATGTCTGCGATCTACAAGGATGGAATGACGTCAGAACCACTTCAAAAGGCAAAAACTTCACATACATATGCCCAAAAAAATGGCAAAATTGGGCAGGACCGGAACTTGAACCCGAGATCTCTGGTCTGGCGTACCGGCGCTCTTTCATCTGTGGTATCCAGCCCTTAGATGGTGGCCTTCCATAATAGTCAACTAGTCTTTGCCGGGGTGGGGCGCCAGTCAGAAGCATTTAACCATTAACTGCCGTATATCTCCAGGGATCACACCCCCGCTTTCATTAAGATGCAAACAACCTATTGTTGTAAACCTGGCTACAGAAGTTCGTGGATCAAACAAAGTGGATGCAGCTTTTTTTATAATATTAATAATCTAAACAAGCAAAGGAAAAACTGACTGGAAATTTATTTTAAGAAAAATTGGCAAAGAAAACTTTGACTGGACAGGGGCTTGAACCCGAAACTTCTTGATTAACGCACCGGTACTCTTCAATCTGAACAATCCAGCTGGATATAATGAATAAATCTTGGTCAGCAAGATAAAATGAAAACAAGAAGAAGATTTTTATTTTCAAATTGTCGACTAGTCGTTAGACGGTGGCCTTCCCAAATAGTCGACTAGTCGTTACATAATTGTAGTACACTTAACCGACAGTACAGACACAAGATCGTTTTCAAAGGACCGACGACTGACGTGTGCGTTGAGAGGAGGTGCCTCTCTCAAACCGATTGCTTCCTTTCCTCGAATTGTTAGCGTGGCGCTTGCAGTGCAGGATGGCCGCCTTAAACGCGCATCGGTACCGCTGGTTGGTGACGTTATACAGAATGGGGTTGATGGTGGAGTTGGTGTACAGCAGCATGCGGTTGACCCACAGGAACACCACGCGCTGTTGGGGCGAGTAGAACCGGGCACCAGTGATACTGGAGACCATCTCGAGTAGGGCGTATATCTGCGTGGAGACCTGGCAGAGAAAGAACGAGGTCCCGGTAGCGATCAACATGATGGACACTTGGCGTCGGACACTGTGCATGTGGCTGACAGTCCGCTCGTCCGTCGGCGTGTCTTCCGTCTTGATCACAAACCTGCGATTGAGGGTCAGGACGATGCGAGAGTACATGTAGATGTTTCCTACCATGGCCACGAAGAACGGTACCATACGGGAGAAGATGGAGACCTGGGTGAACCACGGCGCGATGGGCTTGCAGTCGGCGACCACGCCGGGGAAATCTCGGAACTCCTCGGTATCGGGCCACTCGATGCACAAGGGTCTCAGTACCAGGTAGCCCGGGACGTTGATCCCGGCCATGACGGCGGAGACGAGCCAGGTGACGGCCAGCAGCCTGGCCGTGCGCGCCTTGCCGCTGACCATCCACTGCTGCAGCGGGCTGCAGATGGCGTGGTAGCGCTCCAGCGAGACCAGCGTCATCAGTGCGATGGAGGCGAAGAAGAAGGCGTGGATGAGGAAGTTGAAGAGGACGCAGCCGGCCAGCCCCGTCCGGTACTTGTCGAAGTTGACGGGCGAGGCGCGGAACTGCACCGAGCCGGCCACGGTGGCCGTGAAGAGGAAGAGGATGTCGGCTGTGGCCAGGTTGCACAGGTAGGCGTTGGTGATGGTCCGCATGCCTCGCACTCGGTACACCACGAAGAAGAGGGCGGCGTTGAGCAGGCAGCCCGCGGCGCAGATCAGCGGGAGGGCCAGTGTGATCAGCCCGGCGGAGGTGGCGTCGTACGCCAGGGCTCTGGCCTCGTTCTCGTTCGTCTTGTTCAAGGTGATCAGATCGCTGCAGATGGAGTCTCCTCCTGCTTCGGCGGTGGCCATGCTTGATGTGTGACTCGTCCACGCTCCAAACAATGACATCAATACAATCCTATGGCTAACACTCAAATAGCCTCTCACAAAATGATGAGAACTTTCCTTGGTGCTAACGCAAAGCAAAGCTTTGGATAATTAGGTGCAGTTGATATTGCCAAAATGTTACCTACATTACTATAAGCACAGAAAAAATGCTTCCAATTGTGAGTAGAACTACAGCAGCGCATCGTTCGCAAAGCGAGGAAAGTCCGGCAGGAAGAACGTATACATGCAATGTCTTTCTTGCTCAGAACGGAGAGAACCCAACGACTAGTGTCACAACGGTAAACGCCAGCACTTCTGTGTAATTCCGACCAATAAAGCCCTTATATAGGACTCCTCCGAAAAACCCTGAGTGGGTGAATCAGGAAAACGCATCGGAGGCCTCATCAATCTTGATGCAGACCCGTAATTAACTCTGTATGAATGGGGTTATCAAACATACGTCACAATGTCCAGACAGCGATTCTGGGTGGCTTTAATCAAAATGATGCTCGTAGCATTGGCGGTCTCAATTAAAGGCCAGATACAACATTGGTAAAAGTCAATAGGTTGCCACAGTCCGTGTGTGTCAAACCATTAAACATCACAAAAAGGAACACCTGCGAAAGTATTAGCTCAAATGGTAATCTGAGAAAGTAGAAAAAAAAAGGCACGGTTTTCGCACCGTTCTGTATAGTGTAAGAAACAGTTACTCACGAGTAACTCGCAAGTAATAACCACAAGCGAGTAATAAACTATTTGTCGATGTTCGAGTGAAGATTTCTCGAGAAGTACAGCATCCCAGTCCGTAAGATTTCAACATGAGGATTCTATAATGACCATCTACAGACTGTGTAAATAAGAAGGAACTCTGATGTTTTCCGATCTCCCCAATGTGATATTGGGCCTTTAAGCAGCATATGAAAAATAGAATGACGCATAAAAACAATAAATGTGACCCGGCACAGCGACATGAGGAATATCCCACCAAAACACTTTTCGAGTAAACAACGCCTGAAGTCAAAGTATATTCTCAATTTGATAAAAAAAAATTAAAAAAATCTTTTTTTTTTGTATTTTCAGAAAGTTGATGTATTGGAGGATATTATGTCCATAAGATTTTTCCGAAATCCGTCTCTAATGTTGAAAAAAACGAGGATTTCGGGGAGTGTTTGTGTACTGTTTTAATGAAAATGTAAAGTTCCTGCCTTTTTGAATGGCCGCTTTCGAGGAGTTAGTATGGTGCTGCTATATTGTGTCTGGTACCAAAATTAACGAGCGCAGTCCCCTTGTACTATTTACAACCAAGTTCACACGGAAATAATTTTGATATCATTTGAAAGCTAATGGTATACTCTTTCACATCATTAGACAATTTCAAAATCTCAAAAGTGGGGGTTACCATGCTGTGCCGGGTCACAAATTATTATAAAAGGACCCACTAACTCATCAGTCAGTCAATCTACGATAGTTTGTAGCCCAGCTGACAGAATACGGTTAAAGATCCAGACGTTCACTAGCTCACCTGTCAGCACCTGTCACGTTAAAACGAATAGTCCCGTCTTCTTTTCTGTTTGAATAGCTGCAGCGCCGTTTTATGTTCGAGTCGCGGCGGTCCGACTAGACGCTTCGCTGGGTTAATGTTCAACGAGTCGTCATCCGATTCCGTGTGGCTGCGATGCCGACGTGATTAACTCCGCGGAGTTCTCGACGATGTCACGGTGACATCAATGAGCGATCACGGTGGAATTGCCTGGCTTTTGGCCGCTCGCTCCCGCTCGGACATAAAAGCCGCCAGCTTAATGTCGGCCACGGAAAGACAGCCATCAGCGAAAATAATTAGCCGCGAGACAGAGACGCATGGAGATGTTAGCCACTCATTAGTAGGTCTAATGGGTTCGCCCACAGTAAACTTGTATTGCCCTTGTCCTATACCTCCAGGCCAGATGAATTACGGAGCTTGGAGGCAGGTTGAGATTGGAGAATTTGATAGTGTATTGGGTATACAAGCTGTTGTTGTGGTTGTTGTTGAGGTTGTTGTTGTAGTGGTGGTTGTTGTTGTTTTGGTTGTTGTTGTGGTTGATATGGTTGTTGTTGTGACACTTGTGGCTGTTGTTGTTGTTATGGCTGTTGTTGTTGTGGTTCTTGTGGATGTGGTTGTTGCTGTTGTAGTTGTTATAGTAGTAACTCAGTAGTACAGTAGTAGGCTGAGGTATGCTGAAGATTGGGAGTATGGTTTTGAGTCAGAGGGTGAACAACATTGAACAGATAATGTTATTGTCTGAGGGATTTATTGAGCTTATTAGAAGATCAAAAAAATACAATAAGAAACGCAAATCAGCTGATACAAAGCTCTTTATTTACATTATTTACAGTGATTTTTTTCAATCCAGTAATTGTATGAAAATGACCATTCAAAGATTGAGTGGGTATAAACACACACATCAAATGTGGCTTGCTTCAACCCCAACCCCTCCCCCCCCAAAAAAAAAAAAAAAAAAAAAAAAAGCTTTACTTCCGTAGAAAAAAGACAAAGATTAGATTTCTGAGGAAAATCAAACAAATATAGGATAAAAACTGACTGGACACTTTTGAACAAATTGAAAAAAAATTGACAATAAAAACTTTCACATGAAACCCAAGACCTCTGGTTTTGTGTACCAGTGCTCTTACCATCTGGGCTATCAAGCCCTTAGATGGCGCCTTCCCAAATACATGTAGTCAACTAGTCTTTGCCAGGGTGGGGGCACCAGTCAGAAGCAATTCAACCATCAACTGCCATATATCTCCATGCCCAGCTTCCCTTCAGATGCAAACAACCAATTTGTTGTAAACCTAACTACAGCTGCTCGGGGATCACACAAAATACATGCAGCCTTTTTAATTTAAGTCAAAGCAAATGAAGGAGAAACTGACTGGGAACTTTCGAACAACCTAAGGAAAGTATCAAAAGCAAGGAGGGCCGGACGTTTTGATCCTAGCAGGACCGTCCTCAAAGGCAGATTCGAGGAAGATGTTGAGATACATGACACGCAAACAGACTCACAAACCTAAACCATAAAAGCATCAGTGGGTAATTTTAGTGGAGAGGGCGTACGTCACTGCCATTCCATTTCTTTGCATAATGTCATGCACTCTACCCAAAACGTTGAGTTACCGGCTCTTTTCAGAGCCACACTCCTTCTAGGAAGAGAACCGCTACATGGAGTCACCGCAAACCTTCCACTTAATGTCATGAAGCTCGTAGCGCCGGCCATCTCTGAAAGGAAACATCTTGTTCTCACTTAAAACTTGTTCCCCTCGGACGAGTCCTCCTACAGCCTGTGCCTACTGGCCATCAGAGGCTGATGCCATCACCCACGGGATGCTCACCCTCTTAACCACTTCGCGCCGGGACCTCCGAATCCGGAGGTCAATTGGATTGCCTTTGCAACGGGGCCCTCCGAATCCGGGCACCACTATTGTCCACATTCAAAACAAAGACTCTTTTCAGCTAAGAACAAAGCAATATGAATCAGTACAAAGACCCTTTTTGACGCACGTTGCCACATGAATTGCAAGATTAGAAGCAGTAATTGTGCAATTGTGGGACTTTTACTGTGGAGGATCGAGGGATACCGCGCTGCAGCTGAAAGCACGCGGGGCACATTGTCTTTGCATGCCACACAGCCCAACGGTCGTCGGTCTGGCATTGGAATTCCCCCCACATTCTTTACCGTAATCTGTACGCTCGTTTGTGGCCGACCAACTCGAAGATTTGACTGCCTGGGGTGGAGGCTGGAGTCTGCGGTCAGGGATTGTCAGCAGCGTACACGCACCCACACACACACACGTCCGTTACGGTCCATTGACGACGCACAAAGGGCCCTTTTTCGAACGGATAATCTCTTGACAAAGGCCACAACGACGTCCGAATTGTGCCAGGTTTTACTCTCTTGTACCCATAGTATACCCTTATTGATTTATTTCACAGAAATATATTGTTCCGATTGTTTTAGCAAGATTTTAAAATGATGCATTGTTCAAAAACCCCCGTATGGCGGTCATCGGCGCTGAAAAACCCCCCGGCGCGAAGTGGTTAAGACTGTGCGTCCCTCGTCAGCGGTGGGCCAAACTGCTCCATCGTCTGAACAGTCAGGCTGACAAAGTCTAGAAAGGAGCCCACCGCTACTCTCAGCAGTCTGGCTTCTGCCGCTGTAATCTTGCTGCGAAGAATGAACACACAAAAAAGGGGGTCATTCTGTGTCAATTCAACATGCCTTTGGACCTGACGTTTTGAGTGCTGATGTTTGTGATGTTTCGAGTTGTCTGATTACATTCAGTACTGTATATTATTTGAGATTACATCCATGTCCTTAGATTGTGTGTGGCGATATTCAAAAGGGTGAAAAAAGGGGGCGATCGGGACAGTGGTGAACAGGTAGTGTTTTAAAAATGCTGAAAACACAAAGTTCTCTAGAAATTCGTAACCCTCAGGTCTCCAACCTTCGGGAGGATGAGGGTTACGGTTACCACAACAAGTTGGAAGGTTTATCATGGTTATTTACGAAACTGGTCAACTTGTATGCCAGCCAACTCGTACGCAATTTCTGCAATTTTTGAAGGGCATCAAGGCAATCGCAAAAAGAAATCCGGGGCATCAAGGCAATTTAACGACTTCTTATGAGCACTGATGCAAACACGCTGTAAGCACCTTAAAAAAACTTTGAAAATAGGCGCTAAAGGCACCGAATCGTTGTTTTAGGTCTCCTACTAATAAATCATCGTTTCTGTGGGACCACAATGCCTAAACAAATTTATTTTCCAACATAAAAATGACGTCTAAAATAGGTTTCAGTCAGCCACCAACACGCATTCTCAGGGAACATGAACTGTACCATTCAGGTATGGCCGGGGTGCTACTGCTATAGTAAGCGTGACGACAAAAATATCTGACAATAGATCCTCACAAAAATAAATAGCCTACATGTTTGTAAAGATGGATTTTTAAGCAGCTAGGTCCAACCTTATCGGAGCTTATTATTGTATTAAGTCGCACCCCTCTCATTCCTAATAGAATAGTCCATGCTGTCAACGTATCGTGATATGTGGGTTCAGTGTGCCAAAACCTTCTCATCAGTTCTCGTCCCAAAAATTGAGAATAACTACGTTCGTAGGCCTACCTGAAAAAAAGGAATAAAGTTTGCGACATTTTTTCTCCTTTCGGGGCATGGTTACGACTTTGAAAAGGCACCCGCGAACACGCAAACCTTTGACAGCTCTATGATTCTACTTTTGCACGCAACCCAACCACGTGCTGCATGCTGCGCAATCTATCTATCGTGCAACGCAAATCACTCCCAACTACCGTTGGTACCCGTTGTTTGGTACAGCCAGCGATGTCCAAGATTCACTTGTACCCGCAGACTAAAACTGTTCGTTGATATGAAACTGTCACGATCGGACGCACTGTCCAATGTACATGTACATTGATCGTGTACAGTATGTGTACGTGTACATGCACAGGTACACCCATACACAGTCCGTACAGTTGTGCACAGAATGCGCAATGTTTAGCTGACAGTGCGCAAGGTACAGTGAAGCTTCCATATGTGCTGCACACATACTGCACAGCAGTCGGAATATATTTCATGCGCGCTGTGCTAACGGCCGTGCGGCGGCCGGCAGTCCGATCTTCCCAACTATCCATCGGCAAAAAGGGCCCGACGGCAATGTGTTAAAACTGTAAAAGGGCACGGCAATTTGTTGCCGTGAAAATCCTCAAAATTTAAGGGCACCGCGGCAATTGGTGAGTGCACGACGGCAATTGCCGTCGTTGCCATCGTGAATTTCCTGCCCTGTCTGCGTACGAGTTGGTCACGTACGACTTGCTCGCGTACAAGTTGACCTGTATAGTGTATTCGTTATTTATAATTCATTTACTTACATTTTGAAGACACTTTCTTCAAGCCATAGCTCCTTTGACACCTCTTTCCTCGGCTCTTTGTCAACACTCAAGGTATTGTACGCTATCTCAGCTTCCCTTGCAGATGGGAAAGGAATACTCAAGACACTGTATGAAAGAATGGGAAGAACACGTATTACCATTTATTTACGTGAACACTGAATTCAATCACTTCATTTTTTTATTCAGAAAAGTCATTTGCATGCAAACCATGACCTCTACTTTCAGTTTTGTCATTATACTTAATTCTCCCGATTGGCCTGGGTAATGAGTTGTCGTAGTTAATCAACAAGAACGTAATAAATGAGGGGAAAAAAGTAAAAAGGTAGTTCACCATGCATGTTTCTCGCTATCCATGGAGGCTGCCATTTTGTTCCAATGACCAAAAGCAAACGTAAGGGGCGCACTTCATTGAACACTAAATTATCGAGCTCCCATTGAACACTGTACAAAAACACTCACTTTCAAAGCCAATTATTCCACACCCAAAAGTTTCTCAGTTCTTGTAGCTATACTGAAAATTGTAGTTTGGACATTCATCTCCCAGATTCTTTTAAATAAAATTGCACTTAGCCGATTAAATTTTGTGCCAATTACCCCCCACCCCCCCCCCCGACAAAAAAAACAACACCAAAATGTGTAGCCGTCCAAGCCGAATTTCGGCAAGGATTTTGTGACGGACCCCTCCAATTCTACAGCCAAATAGGGCCACATTTAAAGCCAGATGTGTTCCAAATTACACACGAAATTGAAGAGTGAACCCCCAGGTTGTCTTAAGCTTCACTTATTCTACAATTTACCAGTTAGCCTCCAAAGACCCCTTATTTAACACAAGTTTTGGGGTCCACACTTTATGATAATCAGCTCGGCGGAGCCATCTTGGAATGATTTAGTGTGCTGCAATCGTTAGAGTTTTTCTACTTTATCCGATCTCTGCAAAATACTATTATCTTAACTGATGATGTGGTGCTTCACTTAATGAAGATTTTCCTTCCCCTTTTTTATTTTACCCCCATAAAACCATTCTGTGAAATATTTTCTTCATGCTGAAAAAATAACTTTTGATTCACACCATCTCACTTAAACCATAACATGATTATAACAAGTAATATGACCGAAGTCTAAGCCCGAGCCTAATTAAGCCTTCATTTCGAAAACGGCCTATGACATCGCATTACTCATAGTATGGTACCTAGTACTCTTTAAATTAAACAATTATTAAAGAATAAGCCGTTGTGATAATGCTGACAATATGACGACCAACACCGAGTTAAACAAATACGGCACATTATACTTGTTCCATAGATCATTCTGATAATCCTTTATTATAAATGTTCCAGAATTCTCCATATATAGGGCTGATATAACCGTTTCGTAAATTTCCACTGCAGGTTTTTTTTTCATCAATTTCATGATTTAGAATTTGATAGTTCAAAGAATACAATAGTTGAATGTTAATACATGTAGTAAGAGATCAAATATATGTACACGTTTTAAAACTTGTCCCAATCAATACATATTATCTCAAACCACAGATAAATTCATAGATATTAATACATATATAACAACACACAAACAATGCAAAAATAGAAGGATACCTTTACTGTCTCGTGTGCTTATTACAAGATCTAAGACTAGTTCAGACCGAAATAATTCATCAAGCTCTACTCATTTACAGCGTGCACCATAACTTTAAAACAGCGCCATCATGCGTTCGTTCTGAAAAAGTTTTAGCTCTTTCGCCGGGAAGAAAAGTGTTTGTCGTATGGTGCCAAGGAAATTGTACTTTGTATTGAATGCATGTTCGTAGCTCGACAACTCCACAATGACCAGAATGCCTTTATGATACATTTGAAATGTCTATTCCTGTCTTCAGTAGGCTCGTAAAGGTGCTATCATTCAGTACACTGTTGTGTACTTTCCACCATTGCGACGGCAAATTCCTATGAAGCCCTGGTTAGATTGTTATGTTGTTATGTTATCAGCATTATGGTCACTCGAATGTCCAAAGTCCAAGATTTATCACTGAGAAGAGCCTTGAGCTTTCCACACTAGCGAAGCATACAGCCCATGTCGATGTCTCACACATCAGGGTTCACCTGGAATCCTGTGAGTCTGAGGTAGCAACTGATACTTTGCACAGTACTTGTACACGAGTTTTGATATGTTGTGGATGTGCTATGTTGAGGTCCCATGGGTCACACATTGCATAGGGAATGAGTCTAAAGCACTGTAATAATGTGCAATATTGTGCATGTCCGTGTACATGTAGAAACATTCAGTAATGTGCAAGGAAACATTAGATATGCTGTACAGACCTTCGCACATGCTATTGTGTTTTTGTACTATTATAATACGGCCATCTTCAGAACAGAAGGTTGAACATGTATAATGGCATTGTTACTCGGGGGAGCACCATACAAGACAAACTCTTTTCTAAAGCACATTTCTAATACGAGGTCTGGTTTGGAGACTGGTCACTGGTGCAGCCCTTGCCAAACAGTGCAAGTTTCGGGTCAGTGGGCTGTGCAGCATCTGTTGAAAGGAGAACAAAAAAGAGTAGGCACATGAAATGGAAACTAATGGAGAGGAAAACCGGACCTTGAGGTTTCTACAATCAAGATTCTTGTGTAAATATTGATCAGTGAGTACCACAACACTGTTTCAAGTTGCCTAAAAAGACGCAAATTAAAAATCTAAAAAATTATAAAAAATTGTACTGCCTCCCAAAGGGTAATGTCACTCCCCCAAACACTAGACAATAAGTTATTTCCTTTTACTGGATAATGAATTGCTTCTGACTGACACTCCCAAGCCAAGCAATTACTTGTTGACTATTTAGAGAGGCCACCATCTAAGGGCTGGATAGCTCAGATGTGAAAAGTGCTGGTATAAAAAAAACATAGGTCTCGGGTTCAAATCCCTGTCCAGTCAAAGTTTTCTTTGGCAGTTTGCCATTCTTTTTTTTTCAATTTGTTCAAGAGTTCCCAGTCAGTTTTTCATTGATTCTGTTGGGCCTGATACATCACTGATTAGAAAGTTTACTACAATATGGGTCAATTTCTGATACACTATGGACTGTTGATACAGTATTGGTGAAGTGGTGATACAATATCGGTTACAGGAATATTTCTAGTAAAAAAGAGGAATTACAGAGCAAACTACACACAAATACATGTGTATTTCCAAGCCCAAAATCGGAATCTGTTGTCAAGAGCTTGTCAAAAGTGAAAAAGTTTTACGGTGCCCCAACAGAGGAATGATTCCTCAAAAATAGGAATGGTTGACAGCTATGCAGTAGGTGTGGTGTTGGTTATTACATTATCAGCTGGGGACAGGGTTTTCATTGGGTTGGGGGTAGCTCTTACAGCTCTTCTCTGTCTTCCTTCCCTTCATTATACAGGTCGTTCCTTTCTTGCCCTCTGGCTCACAGTGTTCCTCCTTGCTCCGGCCCGCGGGGCTGACCAACTGCTGGATCTTCCTCCCCACATAGGAGCAAGCTGCAACAAGTTTTGACGACATATTTTAAAAGTCTAACTAAAAACAAGGAAAATAATCTGCGGAAATCAATTTTATGGCAGCTCACTTTTTGGCTTTGTCATGCTTTTATTAATTCAATTATTCACGCTTGTTTAGTGAATTATTTAACCACGGAATCCAAGCATATGGAAGGGTAAGCAGTAAGCACCCATGACAGATGAGAACCATCTGGCATGGATGCGCAACTAACGCACAAATAAGGGAAGTAAATGCGACCACTAGCTGGCAGCTTCTACTGAATAATGTACGATTCGAAATTCAGAATCCTTCAGAAGCTCAATAGGGATTGCATATCTGCATAACATCTGCAGCCATTGTGCTAATCTTGGTTATCTTGGATCAAGATGGATTATCAAATTAATATTAATTGTACTATTTACTAGTACACTACAGTCGGGGGCTGATTGGGGGTAGGCACTGCAGCCAGACAGAATCTCCACTTGGCCTGTTCGCAAACCGTTTTTAATAGCCGTCCTCTTCGGTATGCGAGAGTAAAATCGATGAAATTGTAGCCACATCTATTCAATCAAATACACCGATTGCACCTGTAGTTGGAAACTTGGAATGAGGCAAGTATCTGTGCCCTTGCCTACCGGTACTTACTGGGTTGGTCCTTACAAACGAACCCCTACTTAAAATACTAGTACTGGTCCGAGTAACTTGGACCCTTACAATCGCCCTTTATAAAAACGCAGTGGCTGTTGTTACGGCATTCGTCCGTGTGTTTCCCTGACTTCATAGTATTTGTCAGGATGTTTAGCTCTTGGAACCAGACTATCTGCTAATAGACTGGTTCAACCAGCCTGCAATGCTGACGAAAAAAAAAAAAATCACGAAATACAATCAAGTCAGGGAACCACACGGACGACTGCCGTAACAACAGCCACTGCGTTATAAAAAATTTGAGGGGTCGGGCGATAGTAGGGTCCAAGGAATCCTGCTGGGAAACCCGGTTAGTAGCTATGTGTTCGACTCGATAATCTGAGGGAAAATTTCTCCTTTTTCCCCACCAGTAGTGAAATCGGTGATTCTCACTTAATCCAAAGATGTATGCGTGGGACGGTTTCATGGGTGTTTTGGGGGTAAAATCTGGGGGTTTTGGTTGGGGGTAGTCATGGAGTCGAACACACAGTTACTTACCACGTTTCCCAGCAGGTTTCCTTGAACCTATCGCCCGACCCCTCAATTTTGTTTAAAAGGGCAATTGTAAGGGTCCAAGTTAATCGGACTATACTAGTAGTAGTAGTACTAGTACTACCACTGTACCAGACCTAGTCAAGCTAATGTATCAACTAAGTCCTATGGGTTTACAATGCAGCATAGTGTGACTGAGTACTGAGACCCCCAGTCACTGACTCATAATCATCCATATGCCTGTGGTCAATGTGGTGTGTGGTGTCTAAATATTTTATTATCGAATTTTGAAATTTTGAGTTTCGGGTGACAGTCACCCGAAACTCAAAATTTCAAAATTCGATAAAAAAAGGGTGACTTGTCGGGTCTAACTATAAGTTACTCGGACTACTGTCTAGTGTATGTAGTGTACTACATGTACATAACAGTACTGAGTATAGCTGAATTTTCTGATTTGATCTCGAAATAACAACGATTATTGTAAAATTACTTACCATCAATTATCAATCAGACCATTTCAAGCCGTTGTTGGGTTATCTGCGCTCTGACCAGGCAGCAAAATTCCCGACGAATTCGCTCAAATCGTGACACAAAGTTGACCAGTTCTAGAGCAGACTCCACAGACGATCGGTGTTGTCAAAATGAAGGCTGTGTTAAGCGGTATGGTAATTGAGGAATCTCATTGGTCCAAAATAGGTCACGTGGTGTATGCTAAGAGCCCCCGCCTTATGCCCCGCCCACAAAAATAATAGCAACGTCACGCAGTGTGTAGACTAGTTCCTAGTCCTTGCAACATTTGGTTTTATTCCACGCGCAACTTTCCAAGTTTCTAAAACGACGCGGAGGCGAACGATATTATGGACAGAGATTGTAAGGTTGGCCGGGCCGAGTGACGGATGCTGGCAGATTTATGTTTGGCAAATGGCTGTCGTCACGATAATATATAGCGCACACATTCATGACATGGGGCAATTTCGAAGATCTGCTTATTATAACACCAAATTTTGCCGGTCAAAGTTTATTTAATTATTCCACCAAAATCATTCAACTGCAAGCTGAACATAATTAAATACAGTCACCAAACTTATAATCAAGGATGAGCCCTCATTCCTATTGGCACTGTTTTTAAAGGCCCAATACAACATTGGGAAGATCGGAAAACATGCCCACAGATTTCCTTCGAATTTACACAGTTTGTATTTCGTAGATGGTCATGAATCCTCATGTTGAAATCATACGCGTACGGTCTGGGATGCTGTACTTTTTCGAGAAATCTTTACTCAAACATCTACCACTGATAGGTTATTACTCAATACTTACGATCGAGTACCGGTATATAATAAACCATTTCTTACAAACGTGACGGTTCTCAGATTACCATTTTGAGCTAACCGATCGCAGGATTTCTTTTGGGGATGTTTAATGGTTAACCTCACAAACTGTGTCAATCTTTTGACTTTTTCCAGTGTAGTACGTAGGGCCTATAGCAAATTAGACCAAGACCCGAAGGACCATGCCAAGAATGAGCCGAGATCGATGGTCGCAACAAGATTATGTAAATTCGTGGAACACATACATTATTTTATCAGAATGCTGTAGCCGGTCTACAATATCTTGTTTATAATTGACGAAAATAGTACACAAACAAAATAATGATTTAGTACTCTCTGAATGCAAAAGCAAATAATGCAAATAATTCACTCTCTCGAGGAGTGAAAATCGCTCCTAAAAGCCTGAAAACCGCTTAAAAAAAGTGAAAAACACTGCATGTACAAGATATGAAAACTGGTCAGAGTGGAGTGAAAACCCACTCTTGTAAGGAGCCATAACGAGTTGTCCTCCATAATGTTTCCTGTAGAGTGGTGTTTTACTCCATTCTTATAGCGGTTTCCACATCTATTACAGTGGATTTCACTCTTTTTGAGCGGTCTTGGCTTTTAGGAGCGATTTTCACTCCTTGAGACTGAGAGTGAATTATAGAGTAAATTAATGCTCACTGCCTAGGCCTAATTGTAAAATTTAAAGCAATTGTTTAAGGGTGTTTTTTTTAGATATGGGTGCTGATATTGAGATCGGGGAAAATCTTTCTCCGAGACAAATCTTGCTATAGGATCAAAACGTCACACCTACTAATCTCAGATTCATTCACAAGATCCTAGATCCTGTTGGGAGGAAAATCCACAGTTGTGTCCATGCAAAACACGCTCAAATACATTAGTAACATTAATACAATGTGCACTGTCTATAATTACATATCAAATTATCAAAAACTAGGAGGGCTTGATGTATCGATCCTAGCAGGACTTTTCTCAAAAGGCTCTCTTCCATTGAAAAAGTTCCTGCTAGGATCGAAACGTCAGGCCCTCCGAAGTTTTAATATTCGCTATTTACTTATACATAAAACATGTAAACCCCTAAAAAACAATGATATAAAGAGTTCAAAGCTTTATCGAAAATATAGATAAACGCAGTGGCTGTTGTTACGGCAGTCGTCCGTGTGGTTCCCTGACTTGATTGTATTTCGTCAGCATTGCAGGCTGGTTGAACCAGTCTATTAGTTGATAGTCTGGTTCCAAGAGCTAAACATCCTGACAAATACTGTGAAGTCAGGGAACCACACTGACGACTGCCGTAACAACAGCCACTGCGATATACAAAACGTGTAACACTATATCGCTTAGTTACATGTGAGTGGAAGGTTTTGGTGATGACGGGCAGAGTACACACTACCCGAAACGTCGTATTTCCACCATGCATGCAAACCTTCAAGTCTCATCCATTAACGCTCGATTACTTTTAATACACTGCAGGCATGTCATGACTTGTGTATAATGTAGCTAGTGTAAAGTTCCAACTTAACTATACAAACAATTCATTTGAATCCCCAACAAATTCATGATTTTCCTCTAAAAGTGTGGGCGTACAATGCGGAAATATTGAAGTTGTCACTTGGGAAACAGGGTGTAGGCCTACATATTCATCTTATAGGTCCACACTCCCCCAAAAAAACATCCGTATGGTTATATTTTTGTAGGCCTTTTGCAGAAAAAGGCCTAATTTGTTCAAGTGTTCCCGGTCAACTTCTCCTTGATTATTTTTGTTTGACCCCCCAAAAAACATACATGATATTGAAACAAAAACAGCGCCCTCTTTCATCAGTGGTTCTCTATATAATCGTTTACCCATGTGATGAACTTAGTAAGCCTGGTGTAGATACCGTACTTGTTAACTTCATCGCAACCCTCGCCCCAACTTACAATCCCCAACTGATACCATCTGCCCCCGTGCAAGATACTGAACGGGCCTCCGCTGTCTCCGCCGCACGCATCGCCGCGGTCTGCTTCCGGGTACCCGGCGCAGAACATGTTTTTGGTGACGTCGTAGCTGGACGACTTCTCGCAGACCCGCTGGCCGACGACGGGCACCTTCACCTCCTTCAGACGCCTCGAGCTCGCGCCGTCTTTGTAGCGTTCGCCCCAGCCAACCGTCTTACCCTCGGCTCCACGGTCTCGCAGCAGCTCCTTGGCCAGGGCCCTGCCCGGCAGGCACACCGGCCGCACGTAGTCGGTGAAGTCCGTCACGGGGTCGGCCAGCTTGACGAGTGCGATGTCGCTGTCGTACGTGCGGGTGCTGAACGCGTTGTGGACCTTGACGTGCTGAACTCCGACCAGGGCCTCGCTGCCCTCCATGGTGTCGGAGTCGTGGTCGCCCAGCCGGACCAGAAAGTCGTCCTCGGTCAGGGACCATTTCGTGATGCAGTGGGCGGCGGTCAGGACCCAGTAGCGGTTCAGAAGGGTGCCACCGCAGAGATGATTGCGTAACGCCTTCACCCAGATGCGGACGATCCAAGGCGACGAGCCGCGAGGGGCAATTCTCCCTTTCGCGATCCGAAAACTCCGCTCCGGCTCGTCGTCGCCGTCGTCGTCGGCAGAGTTGACGACTGCCTCTTCGGCGGTTACCAGACCACAGACTGTCAACCAAGCACGAACGAAACATCGTTGAATGTACATGTACGTGTCACCAATAATGAGCGTGCGAAATGAAAATAAGGAATATAGACGATGGTTGGGAACCCACAAGAAGAATACCATATACATGAAAACATGGTGATTGAAACAGAAGTTGCACCTTAAATATAAAGTTTATTTTGGGTTCGGCATTGGACCTAAAGGTAGAAAGCAAAGAAAATGACGGGCTGACGTGTTCATCTCACATATCTAACCCTTTTTCAAAAACCCGGCTTGGGCTTCGCCTCCGGCTTCGTCCCCGTTATCCAAAAGCTGAAAATACAGGTTGGAGTTCTGTGTTGAAGTTGAAGCTTTGGTGTTATTTTTCAAGACGCAGTATATAACGTTAACAAACGAGGCTAAAGCCCTCCCATGTTCATGCCTTGTACTTCAAAATGGATGAAGTAAATGAAGATGAAGCCGGAGCCTGAGCCTAAGCCGGGTTTTGGAAAAGGGCCCTTATACGGGCGATTCACATTAGAGCGCCCTCAAGAGTTTGTAACGCGTTGGCCAATCACAATGCACAGAATCTGTCGACCCAATACACGTCTGGAAAAGGGTCGGACAGATTCCGTGCATTGTGAGTGACCAACGCGTAGCAAAACTCTCTTCTGTACAGTAATAGGGCCACATTTAAAGCCAGATATTTTCCAAATTACACACGAAATTGAAGAGTGAACCCCAGCAGGTTGTCTTAAGCTTCACTTATTCTACAATATATCAGTTAATTAGCCTCCAAAGACCCCTTAATATAAACAAAACGTTGTGTGTCCACACTTCATGAAAATCAGCTCGGCGGAGCCATCTTGGATTGATTTAATGTGCTGGAACCTTTAGCCTATTATCTGCCTACCTTCTTCAACAGCAGCACGCGACGTCACGGTTACCAGCGCCGTTACCTGGGCTACCCGCACGCCGCCCAGCGTCATGGCAACGCACGTGTACTTGCCGCTGTCGGAGACGACGGCCTGGCGTATGATGAGATTGTCCCCGGAGATGAAGCGGATCATTTCGGTGTGCTGAACGGGCTGGCCGTTCTTTTCCCACTCGATGACGTGAGAGGCGGCTTTGGGAGCGCACGTCAGAATGTAGTCGTCCCCTTCTGAAATCTCAGCCGGCTGGGGGGTCACCTCGAAGATGTCTTCTGGATCGAAGCCTAAACAAACCAACAAATCAACGAATGTAAACAAATCACTCAATGAGGAACGTTTATCGTGTATTATAAGGCCCTATACAATTAACATTGTAAAAGTCAAAAGATTGCCAAAGTTTGTGTGTTAAACCATTAAACATTACAAAAAAGCAATCCTGCGAAGGGTTTAGCTCAAATCTGAGAAAGTAGAAAAATGCAAACTTAAAACCGAGTAATTAACTATTTTGTCTAAGATTTCTCTAGAAGTACAGCATCCCTGACCGTAAGATTTCAACATGAGGATTATATTATGGCCACCTACAAAATGTGTAAATTAGAAGGAAATCTGTGGACATCGATGTTGTAATGGGCCTTTAATCACAGCTGCACGACTTCAAAACTCTCACAAGCTGTGTGAAGATTTAGCATGCGTGCAGGGAGCTAATGCAGGGTTACAGCCCACTAAATTAATCCAAGATGGCTCCGCTGAGCTGGACCCACAACTTTATTGTTTTCAATAAGGGATCTTTGGGGGATCTAGCCCCAAAATATTGCAGAAATTAGATTAGAAATTAGATTGAGTGAGCTCTCAATATTGTTCCCTTACTGAAGTCTGCACTGGATTTGATGACCTTGCCGCTGGTTCCCGTGATAGTGCAAGTGTAAAACCCCCGATGTGTTTCATCCACGTCAAGGATCACGAGGCTGCCATCGGTTAGCACGTAAATGCCTCGATCCCGAGACAGCCCTGTGTGCACGGAGGAAGACAATAATTATGAGAACCATGGCAAGATCCAGCCCTTAGATCATTCCTGCAAAAGGTGGAAAGAGTCATCACGCTTCATGTTCTCTTAACTTGCATTTCCACTGGACTTAAGAAAAATATGGGTACACAATTTTAATCAAGGCAATGGTTACATTTCAAATGGGTATAAATCTTACCGCCATTCCTACTTGGACTTTTCGAGTCAGGAATTTGAACCGAGGCTGTGTTTAAAGTATGCTCTGTGGTTAATACAATCGAGCTGGCAATTATGGCGTGACCTTTGAGGTAGCGCCGTGTATGCCAAAACCCGTGAAGAGCCTGACATCAGTCTTTTGACCCAGTGTTTTTATATGAGTGGCGTGTTACCGAGTGGCAAGGGATGGTCAAAGTTGCCTGGTCACTTTTACTGGGCAGAGGTTGGCCAGTAAAAAGTAGCCAGTGGAATTGGTTACATAACCCATGGGAAATTTTACAGGGCCATTTCCGATGGGCTTCCAATGGGAAAAGTATACCATTGCCTCGATAAGTAGAACCAAAATAAGTCCAATCTGTAACGCGGCTTCATCAGATCCTGGTGTATATACGTACCAAAGGGTAGTGGTGCAAAATCCTTCTCCCATACTACTTTAGCTTCAGGCTGGTTGCTGCTACAAAGCTGTGTAATTTCCATGCCTTTAACTAGCGTAACTTCTTGTGGTTCACTCGTAAATACAAGTTCATCTTCGTTGTACGGTGAAGTTCCACCTAGAGGTTACATCGAAACAATTAATTAAGGCCATTTAATGAAAAACAAATCAGCGTTTTAAAGTGACAGATCATAAGATGATAATATTGCAAATATGACCTGACCCAAAATGCAAACAAGTAAACAAAAACAAATTAAAATGCAATCAGGCAGCCAAAATTGGCCAATCATTAACAGTTATCAGTCAAACTAATGGTTTGGTGAACTTGTTAATTTGCATGTACACGTGTGTAGGCTATGTAAAAAAATATGTATTTTTAAATATTTGAAGAAAAAAAATAAAAACTGCCTAGGACCTTTTTTAACAATTTTGAAAATTGGCAAAGCGACTGTCCAGTCAAAAATGTCTACTTTGCCATTTAATTTTTATTTTGGAAAATATTCAATATTTTTTCAGATACAGTATATAAAATGTAGATACCAAATGAAAGCCATTCCCCAAGCCTGTAATATTGTGGTCTCGTAATACTCGTAAATGCTATACTAACCATGTAAGCAGGCACCGTCCTCCTCAGCGCGGATTCCCTCTGCGCATGCGCACGTCCGTCCAGTAGGAGTCGGCAGACAGAGACCGCCACAACCTCCATTGCCCAATGAGCATGCGTTATTCACTGTACGACAATAAGAAAAATGGTCGAGTCACACGATTAATCATCAATTTACGGATTCTACAATATATGTCCAGTCTTATCTGATAAATAACACCAACTTAAAGCCCCTACACAACATTGGTAAGAATGAAAAACAGATATATTCACAGATTAATATGAAACAGTTTGAAAATGATTATGGTAAAAACCTTGCACTTAAATATTTCTGGCTAAAATGCTGTACATGTATTTTTGAAGAAAAAAGAGTAAAGAAATAGTTTACGTCTCACCCACTGGATCCAAACGATTTTTCGGAGCATTGCGTTAAATGCTGCATTTTCGCGAAATAAATGAAGCAGTTTTCACTATTTTCTCGAGACTCGCCGGTTGGCGGATTGAGCTGAAATGTTCACAGGTGTGCTAGTTCATGCATAATGTTGGATCAGACAACGTATGGATGCTATTCGTTGACCTCGACCAATGTTGTGTTATCCCAATAAGGTTACCTGGGTGCACATTTTCAAACAAGATTCCTCACCGATATGAGGGCTGCTTCCCCGGCCATATACGTCTGCGGGTGCGGTGAGGTCTAGCTCCCCCACCGTCATCACACCCAGACCGCTCCTCTTATCGGCTCGCATCACGCTCCGGGACCCACGGTCTGCCCAGTAGATGTACGGATCAATGACCTCCAGGCCGAACGGCGAGGCCTGGATCCCGAGGGTAAGGGTTTGGCGGTCGTTGCCCGTGTCAAAGTTCATGGATTCGATGACCTTGGCCTGCGAATCCGTCCAGTACAACCGTCTGTCTGTAGACGAAAGAGAAGATATTCACATCATGTGAATGGAGAAATTGGATATAGCCTAACTTGCATCATTTATGCCACTGGAGACTTCGATCTATATCGGTCCCATCAACAACGCCATTATGTAATGTCCATTCTGGCGTCGTACATACCAACAACATCGGCAGTCAGCCCTTTATAGAATCCACCCTCTCCCGACACCAAGGTGTTTACATTCGCGCCATCCATCCAGGCTTTGTCGACACCAGATCCATCCGCACCCCACCACGACCAGAACAGAAGACTGAAAGAATACACACACACAAAACTCCAATTATTCGAGCCATGTATACTGCATGTGGCAAATCCTCGTGGAGTTTCCGTTGGCAAGTTAATACGGTCGGTTCACAATAGTGCGCCCTCAAGAGTTTGTAAGACGTTGGCCAATCGCCTGCGAGGAATCTGTTGACCCTTTCTAGACGTGCATTAAGGCCGTTTCGAAATAAAGGCTTAGACGTCGGTCATATTACTCGCTATAATATCTTCGAAAAAGGGTCATAATTAATATTCACAATGAAATGACCAAACAACTAATAAAACAATTGTGCAGAGGTATGGTGCATTTAATGGAGGGCAAAACATCCTTATTTCCGATACCTCTCTGTGGAAGTTATAAGGAAGCCATTTTTTTCTTTAGAATCAGTACATCTATAGGCCTACTTACCCATCATTAGGCAAAATAGCAAGAGCGAGTGGACTGCTAGACGTGTTTACGACTGTTCTCCGGTAGGCGCCGTTGAGTCGAGACACTTTGATATCGTTGGCTTTAGTGTCGGTCCAATAGAGGAGCCTGGAGTTGGAGTCTACTACTATGGAATGTGGAACTGTGGGATCGTGGTAATTAAAGAAGAAAACAACATTACCCTGGATATAGCACCTTGGGAAGGCATTCCCATAGAGTTGTGCACAAACTAGACGTCCCTATTTCTAAACATCCTCCGAGCCAATGAACCTGAAATTCACACTGTCTTTCTTTGAAAAACCTGTAGAAAAACCTTCTGAAAAAGAGGCCGAAAAAAATTCTGCCTATGAGAATGGTCCTGCTAGGATCGAAACGTCAGGCCCTCTCACTTTTGAGATTCATGTATTGCATGTCATTTTAGTCAGTGAGCAGTTTGCACCATTTGTTTTCTACTTCATGTCTTCTTCTGAGAGCATTCTCTATCTGCTATAAAGTATGGACGATAAAAAATAATGTTTTTATAGGGTAGTTGGGGCATTAGGGAGACACTGAAATGTCTCTCTAATGTCAAGTGTCTCCCTAATAAGGTACCATTACTAACGACAATGTGTCTCCCTAAACACCCCACCCCAATTGTTAATGCTCTTTCCGAGAATATCTGCAGAGTAAGATGTACCTTGACCGGCAACGGCCGACTCGATGACCTCTTGCTGACCTCCGGACAACGGCGACCTGCTTATGGTACCTTCAGTGACGTCACTCCAGTAGACCATTCCCTGGAGAGTATCGTAACCCACCGACACCGGATCGGATAGATTGACCAATGGCAGAGCCTGGAGCTCAGGGTCAGGGTTTGAAAGGTCAACTTGATATATTCCGTGTAGATGGACGTCCGTCAGAAGGAGAAAGTTGTCGTTCACTACATCTGTAAAATCAGTGTGCGACAAAACAGGTTAGAATCTTAAACCTAAGGCCTGTTGGATAACACACCCTTCTATGGCATACTAATCTCCAAACTATAGAGTAATCTCATAAACAAATGATTGCCTTAGACCGATGTAGATCCAATACTTTAACTGAACATTTTGTATAGATAAAAAGCTGGTAACTCAACGTTTCAGGCAGTGTGTACTCAATTCGTCGTCAGGAGTGTACATGTATATGATATGAGGTTGAGATTTGCAGGGTGGAAGTACACAGTAGAAAGTTTGCAGATACACCATGTACGTCTAAGTCGTGAGATGGAGTGTGGCTCTGGAAAGAGCTGGTAACTCGTCATGGTCTCCTGACTATATATACGGCGGACAGAGTACACACCTGACGCAGGACTAATACTCTAACACTAGTATTTTACCCATTTCAACCTATCATAATCGAGCTTTCCAACAGTGCCATGACGCATATACCTGAAGCGCAGGAGGCGCCATCTTCTTGTAAGGTATAACCGACTGCGCATGCGCATACAAAGTCGTAGGGCAGCGGCAAGGGTAAGCAGAGCTGTTGG
Source organism: Luidia sarsii (assembly GCA_949987565.1). Classification (NCBI taxonomy): domain Eukaryota; kingdom Metazoa; phylum Echinodermata; class Asteroidea; order Paxillosida; family Luidiidae; genus Luidia; species Luidia sarsii. The sequence continues at coordinate 24,021,389 of OX465103.1, read as the reverse complement.
CATCTGTGGCGGCCGGAGGTGCAGGAATCTGAGTCAATCATTAGAACAAACAAAGGACAATGAAAGAAGATACCCAAAATATGTTAGTAATAATCAAACAGCTGGCTTTGTCCATACGTATTTCGATTAAAAACCACTACCTCATTAAGCTATATATACTTGAAATCAACTCACTTAGCTGATGTTTTTCATGATACAAGACCATCAAATCTTAACATCTATATAGTTCATATTCATTCAATTGATTTGGTGTTGAAAAAATCTTATTGTGTCATCCTTACTCAACATATTTCTTATAATGTATCTATTCATTTAGCCTCTTATTTATAAAAGGGTAAGCACAATAGATTTTACCATAAAGCTTATTCGTATACAGAAAACAGCAACAAAAATCACATAACACCGTTTTTACCTGACCAATTTTAGCGATTTTGTATTTTTGAGCGACTTTTTGTTGCTCGGTCTGATTTCGATTGTGCTTTAAAGACTCAAAATCAACAGAGGAGATAACCATACCTCTTATGTTCTTAGCTGGAGGCCTTCATCGTCAGCACCTTGAAATCTCGTCTGAATCTCGTAGCAATAAAATGCACACAAAAAAGTGACTCACTTTGTCCTAGTGGCTGCCTGCTCTCGGCGTACATGAAGATTCCATTCACGGGGTGAGGGGACAATGTCAAAGCGAGGCGAAGCCCGCCCTCACCCGTCTCCGAGGCGAGGTTGAAGGCATTCAGTGCGTCATCGGGACTCCCTTCGGTCCACAGGAGGTAATCCTGGAGGAGTGACGACAGCAGAATGTGTGTACTGAAAACTGCAATCACAACAGACTACCAGATGACATTGTTGGCCTAATTGGTGACAGGGTAGCCCAGTCCCTCAAGAGTCGTGTGCACAAGCACTCATTGCAGATGGACTCGCATATGTGACCCGGCACAGCGATGAGGAATATCCAACCAAAACACTTTTCGAGTAAACAACGCCTAAATTCAAAGTATCTTCTCAATTCGATTAAAAATCCATTTTATTTTTTATTTTTATTTTCGAAAAGTTAATGTGTTGGAGGAAATTTTGATATCTTTTGAAAGCTAATAGTACACTCTTTCACATCATTAGAAAATCTCAAATTCTCAAAAGTGGGGGTTATTTCTCATTATGATGTGCCGGGTCACATTATAGATAAGGGCTCAGCAAGTTTTCATTGAAGCTCCTTTTAAGCATTGATTAGGCCGTAATAAGGCTACCGTGTATAGAGCTCCTTGCGTAATACAAACTTGTAACGACTTGAAATAACTCATCGCAAGAGAGCGCACTTCTAATGCACGGACGCCATCTTGGATTGTGCCTGATATGCGCATGGACGTATAATCATACGTCCGTGGATTTACGGCCGCAACTGCTACAACTAACGACAAATATTCACGGATCCCGGGATGTTCGTTAGAGCGACGTTCCATTGTGCACGAGTGTGATATTTTTGTCCCGTCACTATATTGTTCATTCTAGTACGTTATAGACCACATAAAAAGTGTCTCCCACTGGTACAGGCGTGACTTACATAACCCAAAGTGACTTTCATTGTCTTCGAAAAGATTTCACGAGTCAGTTCCGCACTTGATCAGCGGTGATAATGAACCCTGGGCCTTGTTCGGATGGATGGTGATGAGAGTCATCGGGTAAAATTCGGCTGGAATTTCAAAAGTGATTGCAATGAGCGGGGCGCGAATAGGTTTCTGACGGACGCGAACGAAGCTCGGTAATGCACCGGTGTCATGCCAAATAGTGTCCCCTGTCAAATAGTGTCCACTCATTAGCATACTGATCGCTGATTGGTCCAATACGTATGACATTCAACCACCGTGGTTGGGGTATGGTTGCGCACTACACACGCATTGTGTATGGTTGCTGGCCTAACACACGCAACGTTGGGCACTTTGGTACCGTTGGACCCCAACTGTAACCGTAACGCTAACCCTAACCCAAACAACCCTAATCCTAACCTAATCCTAATCCCAATCCTAATTCTAATCCAAACCCTAACCCTACCGACCCTAATCCTAGTCCTAACGCTAACCAATCAGCGATCAGTATGCTAATGAGCGGACAGCTTTTGGCAGGGACACTTTTTGGCAGGACACCGGGCGTCGTAACGACGGAGCCGTACCTTGTAGATGTCAAGCCCCGTGGAGGTGGCCGCACTCCTCCGGAGGAGGACTCTGTGATTTCTGCCGATGTAGTCCATGGACTGTATCGTTCCGCTGCCCCGCTCGGCAAAGTAGATCCTGTAACGGTGAGACAATCGCAAGGGGAATCATGCAGTTGGACTATGACGGGACCCAATTCTTACCCTAACCAAATTGTAGGAACATTATTGACACTGAGCTACTTTTCATAATTTTCATAAATGAAAGCTGGAATGGATACAGAAAACCTTATGGAAACCTTTGCAACTTTTTCCCGACTTGCAAAGCAATTATTGTTTATGCATATTCGCCAAAAACAAGTCTTTAACGCCACACAAGGTTAAGGGCTAAGGAAAGAAGGAGATAGGGAGGAACTCAGGAAGGCTGGAGATAGGATTTGGCATTCCTCTTCCAAAGGACACAATGACATACGCACGTGGGAAACATGAACCAGGAAGGGTATTCCAAAGAGAGGCTGAACATGGTAAGAACCTGTTCTGATACCTCTTTGTTCTACACGTTGGGAGAGACAGAGTGTACGGATGAGAGAAGGCAAACAATCTGGGCTGCTCACTTAAATGTCCTGACTTGGGGGGACCAGGTCGGCAAGAGCAGAGGAACACCAATTCCATGGAAGTATTAGAGCAGAAAGTTTATGATGAAACTATGGGGCTTCGAGAGTTACCAAAGACCAGTTTCACAGGTTGATGGTAGTACATGTGTAAAGAACCACCCCCCCCCCCCACAGGCCACTTTGTGCGGGCGAACACTGGACTCCCCTCTGGGAAGATGTGGACTAGTCTGCTACAGTCTTCAGTATCCTCTGGGCAACATATTTATGAAGCCTTTGTGTTCCTCAGAGGGAGTTTGGGGTCCTCCTTTGTGTAAACCTGGGCATTTTTGGCGAGGTGGTTTAAAACCCTCAGGGAATGGAATGTTGGGTTGAGTCAGTCCTGGGGTTCTGTGGAAACAACATCGGGTGGAGGGTGTGGACCCTCGGCATGTCCCTGGTCGGAGATGTTCTGTTTCTTACCTTCTCTTGGGTTGCCATTTGCTTCTCATTTGCCCAATTAAAGTAAGTTCGTTCCTTTTTAGGGGAAATTTTGGGTCAATATTTGTTTCTTTCTCTCTGTACCGGACACCAAACAAACACCCTGGCTACATCCATTTATCTACTGTAAATTAGGGGCGTTATCCCTAGCCTGATTTCTCTACTGTAGTCCCTTTTTTGTCATTGTAGTTATCTCTGCATTACTTAGATTTAATAAATAATCCCTTGCACCACAAGTTAAATTTTCCCGCATTTCCTAGTTTTCTTTTCTTTCGGTATGGCTCGACTTCGTTACACATGCACTTATATAATGCCGTTCCAACACGGCGCGATACGGCGTGACACACTTAAGGCGACCACACATCAATAAAGCAGGGCTCGAGCTAAGATTACATGAAAAATAGCCGGAATTGGCCTTGTATGTTTTTTTTTAATTACAATGATTAGGGAAACAGCTACAGAGGGGCAACGGCTGCAATTGGGAGGGTAAAAGAGGGAACATTCGACTCACGTCCTGGTGTGGTGGTCCAGCGTGATCCCGCCTGGTTGAAGCACGTCCCGCCTGATGACTGTCCGAAAACTGCCGTCAAGACCTGCTCGCTCAATCACCGTCATGTCAGCCAGATAGGTCCAGAACACGAACCTGTTGAGGTTGGTTGGAATGATGCCGGGTATAGCTTAACCAAGTCACCGCCAATGGCCGTTGGGTCTCTTAAACGAGTGTGAATTGAGCATCGAGGCTCGAGCTTCGAGGCTCAGTGCCTTCAGTGACGAATGAAGGAACGCTCGAGACCAATGCAACTTGGCATCTTCACAAGTGTACATCAGAAAGCTTGAACTAGCCGTCCCTCCTCGATTTTACCGATGGTTGTTATGTAGGCTATATCTGACTGGTATTGTGTTTATAGGGACATCTGTATGTGCCGTAAACGGTTCTTGTGCTTTCATTCGTTACACCTTAACATTAGTGACGTGGTCTACATCACTATGAACATCTAAACCGTGAAAAGGGGTGAAAATGTAATTTAGCTGTGAAAAGAAAATTCCCTGTGTTTTCACCCCTATTTCACGGTGCACATGCAGTTAACCAATAGTTTCCACGGCATTTTGACAGTGTTTTCACCAGTGGTCTCCAAGGCCACATTCCTGGTGGTAAATGGCTAGAGGCAGTTTCCAAGTACTGTCAGGGAGTGACAGTTACAAGGACACCATACAGTACCTCTTTGGTGACTGGGGATCCTATACTTGTACTTGAATTAGCCATTCCTCAAGGCTGGAGCTTGCCACTGTAGATATTCACGGTTGTTTCATGGTCTCTATAGTGACCTGAAGATGTCCTTATCAGGTCAAAGAGGCAACTTTTTTCATGGTGAATTCACTGTAAAATGTGCCGTGAAATCACAGTTATTTCTTAGTTTCACGGCGAAATGACATTTTTCAACCCTTTTTCTTCATAGTGACAGAGGGAAGAAGATATGTGTCTTCTCGTATACCTCTCATGGGGGTCTAGGGCGATGCTTCCAGGGTGCGTCCGCTCCGTCTTGACGAGAATCCGTTTGTGGCGCCCACTGTACGTCGACACGGCCAGGTAGTTCAAGCCAGAGTCCGTCCAGTAGAGATGCTTGCTGACCCAGTCCACAGCCATTCCTACACACAAATTACCGCACAGATTTCAGTATACTGCATAATATTGAGTTTACTGCCTGTTTTTTTTGCACATACACATTTGAGATAACGCGTACCTGAATCTGTATCCTTGTGGAGACATATTGTTCTCGTGCACCATACAACCGCGTGAGAAACTATGTTTTAAAAATGCTTCTATTTCAACCACATTCACTTTCCTGCATGGGTAGAAATTTGAACTGTATGTCCCTTTTAGATACCACTTCTATTTGCGATGACTTCTTACCCATCACAATTTACCCATTTTTGAGTTATTTCAAAATACAATTTCCCTGTGGAGACCTATTCAACCTATAATCTTAGGTCTTCGCAAGGCACTAGATTCGCGCCCACAAAAACACTACACGTAACTGTGGATTAAGCGTCAGACTCTACACCCTATATATCCAACCTCTTGGCCTCAACATCCAGGAAGGGAATGACTAATCCTCACTTCATTAATCCCTATTTCAGTTCATCTTCCCTGTCCCTTTCCCCTCTGATATTTCACTTCCCTCCTGTCCCTTTGATCCTTCCCACCCTTTAGTTTGTTTTTCCCTTTGATCTCCCCTCCCTTCGTGCGTACATCTGCATCTCCCACTCCCGTCTTGAAAGTATACACACGAGTCTATGGAAGTCGTCAGCAAGTGGCTGCAGCCAGTTCCCATAGGGTTGCGTGTTGTTGTTTTTTTTTTGGGGGGGGGTTGGGGGGTTATGCAAGATCCCCCAAAACAAGGCTGAAAAGACATTCAAGGTTAAGGGCTACAGAAAAATAGCATATAGAGAGACTAAGGAAGGCCGGACTTATTCTAATAGGAATTTACATTCCTTTTGAAAATGACAAGATCATAGGCAGGGGGAAGCAAGAACCAAGAAGGGATTTCCAGATGGAGGCAGAACGAGGGAAGAAGCCGTTCCGATACCTCTCCGTTCTACACCTAGGGACAGATACAGTGTGTGGATGAGAGGAGACAACGACCGGCCTGGTTGTTCGCTAAATGTCCTGACTGGAGGGACAAGGTCGGCAAGAGCCGAGGAACACCTTCTAGATCTAGCAGGCAGCCGATAACATTCGGACGTGGCCCTTAATCAGTTACCGTGCACTCCGGTGGTTCCGCCCATGACGGCCGCTGGTTTCTCTCCGTCTCGTAGCCTCACGCTGTAGATGGTGCCCGGCTCGTTGGCGCTGAAGAAGATGACCCCGTCACGGGCGTCGCCGGTGAGGGCGGCGGCGTCCGGTAGGTCGTGCAGTATGCACTGCCCTATGACGTCATCATCGCCGCCCCCGAGATCCGGCGCGTTGTCCGGGTAGAGGCAGAGGGCGTCTGGGAAGAGCAGGACTAGCTGCGGGGGCTGAACGGCGATATCCGAGTCTGCAGTGCGGAACAGAAGCGGTCATGCTCAGTGCAGAATGAGAGCGATATGCGAAAAAATTGTGAAAACTCCTTGCTGACCAAAATTACCCCAAAAACAAATATCAGAAAAATTGAGGGCCCGATATTCCGATCCCATAGCAGGATCTTTCTTAAATGCAGAACTAACTTTAGAATTAGTATCATTTCAGTATAGAAATAGTATTTTTCAAGTTTAGATAAATTCAAGTTTAGAATTGGCATTATTCAAGTTTAGAATTGGCATTATTCAAGTTTAGAATTAGTATCATTCAAGAATTAGTATTGGGGCCTATTTAAGTTTAGAATTTGTGTTATTTAAGTTTAGAATTTGTGTTATTTAAGTTTAGAATTAGTAATATTCAAGTTTATAATTCGGCCTAATATTGAATAGTGCACTTACTCACAAATTTACTTACAAATTTCGAAAACTTACAAATTCCCCAATTTTTCAAAAAATACAGACATTTGTTGAGAAATCCTTTCGGACAAATGATTTTCTATTGCATAAACATTCCGAAAATGCAAAAAAAAAGGCATTTTGACAATACATTTTGACGCCGTTTACTCAAAAAAGAATTCTTAGGTCACATAGGCCCAATGTGATTTCTTTGTCGATAATGAAAAACATCACAATGGGTATACATCGATAGCAGGATCTGTTTGTAGCTTTGGGAAAATGCACGAACACAAACTGGACGCAACTCTGAACACACCTTGATGGCAAGAGCCGTCGTGGTGAACTTGGTACCCGGGTTGACAGAGGCACGAGCGTTTCTCCGAACCGTCGCTCACGCAGAGATACTCGCACCGGTTGGCATCGCATCCGGCTGTAAACAATCACAAAGAGGTCGGTGTCTAATTCACTTATGGTGTTTGCGTCGGGGAGAATGTGATTCAATGGGGGTTTGTAATTAGCACTGAGTGCTCAGTGCTTTGCCCGATGCCTGATGAAACAATTTCAGGCAGCTCGGGCGGGATCGGAACGCGCGACTCCTGCTTTCTAGTGCAGACGTCTTAACGTGTTAGTGCAGACGAGCTGCCTGAAATGTTTCGTCAGGCATCGGACAAAGCACTGAGTATCCAGTTCATATCACTTCAAGCAGGGCAACTCTTGTTTACATGTTGCTTTTGAGATTCTGTGCAAAATCATTATAGAATCCGAAAATGTTACAAACTGCCTACTGAATAAAATGACCCAAATCTCATCAAATAATGCAAAGGGCCTGACGTTTCGATCCCGGCAGAACATGATCTAAAAGGCAGGCTCTGATACTTTCCATGCTAGGATCGAAACGTCGATTTGCTAACTCCGTATTATTGATATTTCCTTCTTTTAAATAAAATAATGAAAGAAACTTACAGGGTGCAAGTTCCTGTTGGTCTGCTGCGTAAGTGGTAAGTCCAAATGGTCGACGGGTGTTCAGGTTAAGGCTGAAATAATAGACGACATTTGTTCCGTCTTTTTGATAGCAGTGGAGTTGGTTGGTGGAGTCGGTTACGAATAAATAATCCTGGAAATATAATACACGGCACACAACACAGAATCAATATGAGTTCCTGCTGCAAAATGCTGTATACAACATTGGTTATTAAGGCCAAAAGATTGAAAAGTGTGTTAAACCATTAAACATTTCAAAAACGCAATACTGCGAAGGTTTTTAGCTCCAATGGTAATCTGAGAGTGTAGAAAAAGGGAAAAAAACGTATGGTTTAAGCACCGTTCTGTAGTGTAAGAAAAAGTTTATAACTCGTGAGTAATAAACTTTTTGTCGATGTTTGAGTAAAGATTTCTCGAAACGTACAGCATCCCAGACCGTAAGATTACAACATGAGGATTCTATCATGAGCATCTACAAACTGTGTCAATTATATATTTTTATATGTAATTATATTTTAATTTTATAATACATCTACGCTAAGTCTACAATTTCAAAAAAGACTCAAACTATGTGAACTTTATCATTTCGAATCGAAATACCTTGAAGATCGTCAGGTCATTCAGAAAGAACTGCTTGATATCGTTCTGGTAATGTTCTTGAATGAGATCGCCGTGAATTGATGCCGAGAACAGGGAACTAGAGCCGCTTCCTCCATAGGCTGTCCAATAAATCCTGTCAGAGAGCATCAGCGGAACTGAATTATTCACCACATCGGTCAGGGATGACAGGGTACCGGTTGATCAGAACGTCAGGTGCTTACTTTTGAGATTTATGCATTGATGGTTCAAGAAGGAGGAGGAAGAGGAAGAGGGGAAGAGGATGAGAAGGAGAAGAGCAAGAGGAAGAGCAAGAGGAAGGGGAAGAGCAAGAGCAAGAGCAAGAGCAAGAGCAAGAGCAAGAGCAAGAGCAAGAGCAAGAGCAAGAGCAAGAGCAAGAGCAAGAGCAAGAGCAAGAGCAAGAGCAAGAGCAAGAGCAAGAGCAAGAGCAAGAGCAAGAGCAAGAGCAAGAGCAAGAGCAAGAGCAAGAGCAAGAGCAAGAGCAAGAGCAAGAGCAAGAGCAGCGGCAAGAGCAAGAGCAAGAGGGGAAGAGGAGGAGGAAGAGGAGGAAGAGGAAGAGGAAGAGGAGGAGAAGGTGGAAGAGGAAGAGCAAGAGCAAGAGCAAGAGCAAGAGCGAGAGCGAGAGCGAGAGCGAGAGCGAGAGCAAGAGCAAGAGGAAAAGGAAGAGCAAAAGGAAGCATCAATCTTGTGTACAGGCAGTGGCCCATTATGTTTTACCTGTCCAGCGCGTAGTCTATGGTCAGAGAGAGAGGGTAGCCAGCCTGGGAGTCAATGAGAACGCGTCGGTCTCGTCCGTCCAACCCACTCCGCTCGATCTTCGGTTCACTCCCTTCATCCGTCCAGAACAACAAGCTAGCAAACAATCAATCAAAAATAATCAATCAGTGACGAAAAACATAAAACCTGGGAAGGCCACCATCTAAAAGGCTGGACAGCTCAGATGGTAAGAGCGCTGGTACGCAAAAAACAGAGGTCTCGTGCTCAAATCCAAGTCCTGTCAAAGTTTTCTTTGACATTTCTCAATTTGTTAAAAAGTTCCTTTATTTGTTTGAGAAAAAAAAATCATTCTCAGAGATCACGATAATCTTCGATTTGGAGAGATTGCTACTCACCGGCCTGTAGTGTATGAAATAGTTTATTACTCAAGAGTAATAATCTAGTTGTCAATGTTTGAGTAAAGATTTCTAGGGAAGTACAGCATCTCGGACCGTAAGATTTCAACATGAGGATTCTACCATGACCATCTACAAACTGTGTAAATTATAAGTAAATCTGTGGACATTGATGTTTTCCGATCTTCCCAATATTGTATTGTGCCTTTAAGCTTTTTTATTTTCTTACCCTTCCTTAGGGTGAACGGCGATACCCCTCGGGCTCTCCAAACCTTCGTCCACGACTGTCCGGTGTTTAGAACCGTTGTAATTGCTGACCATGATCCAGTTGTAAGTGGCGTCTGTCCAGTAGACGGTTCTGGCCAGCCAGTCCGCCGCCACGCCGTTCACCGCCGACGAGGTGCCGCGGTGTACGGTGTAGGCCACGAGGTGAGGCCCGTCGATCTCGCCGCGCAAAATGCGCCTGCCTCCCGGGTCGGCCCAGAACACGCAGCGGTGGTGGTAGTCGGCGGCTATGGCCGTCCAGTTGGCGCCCTCATACGTCAGGAGGGAGGAAGGGAACACCTTCGTCGTCAGGTAGTCCGCTGGGTCGGCGGGGAGACGCATTAGTTTCGCCATGTCTTGTGTCGCATCCTTCTCAACCCAAATGATCACTGCGGGATCCGGGGTGTCCATAGGAACTGATAGCGAAGCACGAATACATTTTCATTTATAAAAGGATAGACAATTATGTGCAAATTGTTTAAGGGTTTAACACACAAACTGTGCATGTGGCAATCTTTGACCATTCTTTAAAATTGAAATACATCAACGACCTCGATCAGAGTAGCACTTATTTAAACTTATTTGAATCTCAAAATGTCGACCTATATATAGCAGAGCCTTTCTCGAAGGGAGAGTGACAAGGACACATACACACTGTCAGTCAGTGGAAGGAAAGCCCTGACACACATGACAGAGGAAGGACACAAGGGAAGGGATTGGGATGCTGATATACACATGAAGGGAGGGGAGATCAAAGGGGGAAACTAACAAAATGGTGGGGAGGATCAAAGGGACGGGAGGGAGGTGGGATATTAAAATTTATTGGTTGAGAAAAACATGAGCTTTCTTCAGACTGGCGCCGGTTCGAGTCCGAGTCATATCTGCATGGCGGCGAGTCCGAGTCACGACTGAAACAAGCCGGGGTTTGCTGATGAAGCAACCACTATTTCGTCGGGTGCAATTCACTCGTCTGGTTGTTTCATTCAGCTGTCAAACTGTCCCGGCTAGCTGTATCTCTATATACTCTCATTGACGAAGCGATGGTCCCTACCTGTGTCGTAAGACAAACTGAAGCCCTGTCGCGCCACACTTCCGTCTGTGACGAACACCAACCGCATCACGTGACCCACGGAAACCATGGATCCTGGTTGAGTCGTCCCGCAAAATATGGTTGGCGCGTTTGATGTTGAAGCATCACCATCCAGTAGTATCTCCAAATAGTCAGCCCTGAAATCAACACCACACGAACTTATCACTCATTCCCAAACAATCTTACATAAAAGCCCCATTTTCCTATGCTCCTTTCAGTCATTCCCGCGTGATAATAGTCTAAAGACTTAAAGCATCGAAAGACGTTTCCAGAGCCTGAGACACAGACAGAGACACTGAAGACAGAGACAGACACAGAGACAGAGACACTGAAGAAAGAGACAGAGACAGAGACAGAGACACTGAAGAAAGAGACAGAGACAGAGACAGAGACAGAGGCAGATGAAGAAAGAGACAGAGACAGAGACAGAGACACTGAAGAAAGAGACAGAGACAGAGACAGAGACACTGAAGAAAGAGACAGAGGCAGATGAAGAGACAGAGACAGAGACAGAGACAGAGACACTGAAGACAGAGACACTGAAGACAGAGACAGAGACAGAGACAGAGACAGAGACAGAGACAGAGACAGAGACACTGAAGACAGAGACACTGAAGACAGAGACAGAGGCAGAGACAGAGACAGAGACACTGTGAAGACAGAGACAGAGACAGAGACAGAGACAGAGACAGAGACAGAGACAGAGACAGAGACAGAGACAGAGACAGAGACACTGAAGACAGAGACAGAGACAGAGACAGAGACATGAGACAGAGACAGAGACAGAGACAGAGACACTGCATGAAGACAGAGACAGAGACAGAGGCAGAGACAGAGACACTGAAGACAGAGACAGAGACAGAGACAGAGACACTGAAGACAGAGACAGAGACAGAGACACTGAAGAAAGAGACAGAGACAGAGACAGAGACACTGAAGACAAAGACAGAGACAGAGACAGAGACAGAGACAGAGACAGAGGCAGAGGAAGAGGCAGAGACAGAGACAGTGACAGAGACACTGAAGGCATAGACAGAGACAGAGGCAGAGACAGAGACAGAGACAGAGTCAGAGACAGAGACAGAGACAGAGACAGAGACAGAGACAGAGACAGAGACAGAGACAGAGACAGAGACACTGAGGACAGAGTCAGAGACACTGAAGACAGAGACAAAGACAGAGACAGAGAAAGGGACAGAGACAGAGACAGAGACAGAGACAGAGACAGAGACAGAGACAGAGACACTGAAGACAGAGACACTGAAGACAGAGACAGATACAGAGATAGAGACAGAGACAGAGATAGGGGCAGAGACAGAGACAGAGACAGAGATAGGGACAGAGACAGAGACAGAGACAGAGACAGAGACAGAGACAGAGACAGAGACAGAGACACTGAAGACAGAGACAGAGACAGAGACAGAGACACTGAAGACAGAGCCAGAGCCAGAGCCAGAGCCAGAGCCAGAGCCAGAGCCAGAGCCAGAGCCAGAGCCAGAGCCAGAACCAGAACCAGAGACAGAGACAGAGAAAGCCAGAGACAGAGACTGAACCCGAGCCACAGACAGAGACAGAGACAGAGGCCAGAGCCAGAGCCCAGAGCCAGAGTTTCACAAAAAAGGCACTTACCCGCATGCATCGCTTGCTTGCAGATCGAAGACGGTGAAATCGATCTTGACCTTTCGACTCCTGGGGGCTTCCAAGGTCCATTCGCAGCGGACATTGTTGGGGTATTCCGTGTAGAGTCCTGGGAGGGCGGGAGAACGGAGCAGCCCTTGACCCGCTCGTATCACACCGCCACAGTCCGGTGTCAATGTTGTGGTCAGTGTAGCTGGGTTGCCCGCGGTTAATGCTCTGTCATTATTTGAAACAAAATGCATTCGGGAATCAGTACATTTTTTCTTTGCCATTTTTTCCAAATAAATGTGACCCGGCACAGCATAATGAGAAATAACCCCACTTTTAAGATTTTGAGGTTTTCTAATGATGTGAAAGAGTATACCATTAGCTTTCAAATGATATCAAAATATAATATCCTCTAATACTTAAAATTTCCGAAAATAAAAAAAATAAAAAAATTGATTTGTAATCGAATTGTGAAGATACTTTAACTTCAGGCGTTGTTTACTCAAAAAGTGATTTGGTGGGATATTCCTCATGTCGTTGTGCCGGGTCACAAATTTAAAAACCTATGTATAGTAATATGTAAATAAATTTCATCAGTTGCTGTAGTGCATCTGATGGAATGGTTATTGCTGTAGAAACAAATAAAAATTGCCCCTCAAATTATCTTTATAAGTGCTATTTTTCAGATTTGATATTCAAGCTTTCAGCTCTCTCTCTCCTGCATTTTTGCAGACTATGTTTGTGAAGTTTGTTACGATCTGAAAAAGATCCATCAATTACTGAAAATATTCTACTTGATAATATTTAATCATACTAGTAGGCCTCCCGACTTACTGAGAAGGGTTTGGTTTAGACTTACATATACATTTATCCATCGGAAGTCTAATTTTTTCTCAGCGAAACTTTCCACAAACTTTTTCTTCGGAATCCGATGAACTCTTAGTTGATAACAAGGATAGAGATTCTGAAAAAAAAACTTTTATTTCCGATGGCAACAGGCGGGTACACGTTGCCAAACCGTACACGTATGAGCCCGAATGGTCTCCGTGAAAACAAGCTTCGAAATGGACACTTCGACACTGCACGATTTGACGAGTCAGATTATTTCGGTCGTGTCAGCGTGATTTTTGACGTCGATATGCGGCTTATTCTAGGATCGTCGGGGAAAAATACACGTTTATTCCACTGCTATGCAATCTTCAATAACGAATCTGGCTGGCGTGTGAACGGGTTAGTCAATATTTATTCCAGAGACTGGTTCTCTTGAAAAACGTGCACTGGCTGCTGTTTGTATACGAACGTACAATGTAACACTTCCCCGACAAGAGTAATGGATCGACCGAGTCATCATCCCGCGTCGTCACCAAGGACGGCCTCCACGGGGGCGTGGCTCCCCCTTCCTAACTTAAATGATTTTCTTACACTCTTTCCCAAAGTTTAAATCAAAACAAAAATGCATGGATGTATTTCACTGACACTATATATTATTTAATATAAAAATAAAACAATCCCAAATGCATTGCAGTTGACCTTTAAACTAAAATTTTGCCGCATAACAAACAACTAACTTATGAAATATGTTCGTTAATTGCAATTATACAGTATACAACCACGTACTCGTAATCATTTCGTACATTGGCCGAGTGCATTTTACTGCACGCATGGCAAGATATGAAGAAAAGCTAGGCCTTCAGGCCTACGTGCCGCTTGGAGTTGTATACAAGGAGAAATACAGTACTTACGCAAATAGCAGCGTGAGCATCAGGCAACCCATGGCTTGGGTAAACATGGTTGCCGACCGAGCGACCTCCAAGCCTCCTCGCTCCGCCAGGCGCCACAAACACGGATAGCTGTGGTTTCCCTCGTGTACGGGCCGGCTTAAAAGTCCGACGACCAACAGTGTGTGGTGCTAGCGAGTTTGTGTGCAACAAAACCCGTGCACACCTTGCTGCTGGTAACGATTGGGTTGGTGATCTGTAGACGCAGTTTGTCCCGACTGCGAAGTAAACTTTTTCTTGTTACGTTCAGTCTCTCATTCTCATTTTGTGGTCTATGGAATTTCCAGGAACCTACGAGTACAATACACTGTACCGTCCAGTACCAACAGTCTATTTCGCGAACTTTGGCTTCGGAGTTAACGCGCAAACTCTCCCCGAGTTAGACTTGCTTCTAGTCTTTCACTGTTCGGATTTTTGTTTTGTTTCGGCGCTAGAGTTGCAGTGATAATAGTCTTTATTGATCCACGATTAACTTAAGCAGAGGCGACCAGCGATACTGGTAGAAACTGATGCCGAGGAGTTGGTGGTTTTCCATCAGGAAGTCACCTACAGAAAATAGTTGACACAATCATGGAGGACGAGAATATCGCGAGTGTTGTTCGCAGGAAACTGCTACCACGCAATGACCATGAACATAGCAGGCCTACCCATGTCAGTGCGTCTGTAAACGCCGATTGGCTTACAGGACCGTCTGCTGACCTTCGACCCCCAAACAATCCACTAATCTACACCCGGATCTATAGGCCGTTTTCGAAGTGAAAGCAAGTTTAGCAGGCTCGGGCTTAGGCTTCGGTCATATTCATCTTACCCGTTATAATTTCACATGCAGGCATCTAAAAACAAGCGTTGAGCCGAAGTTTCTTGGGGAATACCCTGTACCTGACCACGCCATTAAAAAACCTTCAAATTCGGAAACAAACCACAACCAGGATGTTTGAGGTTTTGCCAGTCGGAGACGAATCCTGAATTAAGCCTGAGAAGGCTAATTCATCTCGAAAACGGCCTGAGAAGAACCCCAACTCCCTTCTTAAAGTAAACCTGAAACAAAAACCAACAATTAATTGGGCCCGACGTTTCGATCCTAGCAGGACCTTTCTCAGGGGCAGAGTGATGGCTCAGTGATCGCTAGGACCGAAACAACAGGATGGTGTGGGTCGGTGTTAAATTTAGTCTTGGGATAATGGTAGGCAGCTATATATAGGCATCCACCGCGGTTTTACTATACGTAGGGGAAGTTGAGCGGGATTGCAGTGAAGGTCGTGCAGTTCCTGCTTTCGTGGAGACAAGTTCATGGAGGAAGTTTCAAATCACCTTATTATGCGCAATGCACCTGCACAGTGGTGGCGCACTGGAAGGATTCTGATTAAACCCCGCAAAAAATTGTTGGAATTAGATCAAGCATGGAGGATCCTTATTCCTCCATGGATCAAGCTTACTAAATCAAAGGCCTTAGTGCAAAAAAACCTCAGTTCAAGCTCAATACTTTCTGATACGGGGGTCTCTAAATTCCTAAGATGGAGCTGAAAAATTCTAACTTGAGCCTTAATGTCTAAGATTCACATCATTTGTACACACTGTATGTACACACTATGAAAATTAGTGTTGACCATCCGTTATAACCTATATGATAGTGTGATGCACCCTTTAGCAATGTAAAGAGCGCCCTCTACGGGCTCAGTGGTGAAAATCTGACGTCCTATACCATGTCATCGTGAGCAGCATGAATGTTGCTTTAACGCACAACAGTAAATAGACTAAATAGCCCTTGTATTTAATCCAGACGAACCTTTAATCAAAATAACTGCCTTTGAGAAAAATGTTCTGCAATACATTTGGAACGGAATATAAATTGAGACTAATGATGTTCTTTCAAAGGTGATTATTTCTGAAAATGGCTTACTTTGAGTTTGTTCTATTTTTTGTCAATATGATTAGGCCTATACTTCATCAAGCAAGGCTTCGATTGCTGATGTAAATAACAGGTCGATAACCCTACATTGAGTCTTAGAATTTAACACAAAATTTCTTCCGAATTGAGTCAGAGCGTGTAATATCGTCAATCATTGGGAACAAAAATAATAACAATTTGAACATTCATTTCGTACGTGGCTCCTGCCTTGCATATTCATAGATTTAAAACGCGTAAAATGACGATGGCATTGACGGTGTGATTGCTGATGAAGGAAGTCATCATCATATGACATTAAATATTAAAAGGATTAATTAACTTGAATTTAATCGATTTCATGGTGTTCAAGATCAACGTCACATAACATAACGTCCAGACCATAAGAAAGAAAGAGCATAGATAGCTTGCATGGTGTAAGGATAAGGAATGTTGTTTATTAAAATAGATAAAACAATCAGTGTTATTAGGAAATGATTGATCGGTATTCAACATTCCTGACGATCTAAAAATTAATCTTGAATGGTGATCATGCGGCAGCGTGCTGACCATTTCCCTTGAAAAAAAACCTCACAAGACTTGAGAAAATGTCTCATGCATGAGAAATCTGACAAAAGTGCCATCGTATGAACGGTTACCAATGCTTGAGAGTGACAGCAGACGTCCCTGGTGAACCCTTGAGAGATTTTGTCGGAGGTCTGGACCTCCGCCGAATCTTCCGCTAGCAGAGGATTTCTCACGGGACCCTTGGCAATCGATCGTGTGAAGGGAGGAACTGTTTATTGTACGACATCCCAGGCTTATATTGTAAAGCTCTCAAGCCTTGCGAGTGTTTCAAGCATCGTCTGAAAAGGGCTTTACAGACCACTGAGCGCTGTTGGACTTGCCCGAACTGCACTGGCTGACCCACGGCCGCCCCGAGTGATCCGCTCAAACGCGGCGATCAACGCCTCCCTAATTACACCAGCAGCGGATCTGATCTCCCTGGCGTATACATCAGCACACGGCTCATCGCACCATTGGCTGGCCGCTCAGCCATTCCTAAAATGCACTCCGTGGCGTGGCGGGCGATCTCCCATAGGGTGGGCCCGCGAAGTACCGAGTGTATGCACGCCAGGGGGGCTTTTAGCGCCACCTCGCAGTGCAATCAGTCACGACTCGCACGCCCCCACGCCCCCCTGAGTGCCTTGCAAAGCGTCCCTTCAGTCTTGAGGGAATCATGGTGAACGCGTGCACGTCGCGGCATCTCAGCGCGGGACATCGGGCGTGTAGGTAAGACGTCCCAGTCATCGGCGCGTCTCACTGCTAGTGCATCGGTGGGTCATGCGATAGCGACGACGGGTTCGACTTCGATTCGATTCGATTCCGAGAGACTTATAAGACGAGGAACTCCGATGCTCTGATACCTATCGAGACACAGTCATCATGGAGAGGCCAGAATCGCTCATCGTGCCCGCACGCCGCTCTCAGTGGCTCGTCAGCGCCCTGGCCTACGCCTTCGGTCTCGACCAGGGCATCGAGAACGAGGTGGTGGTCCTGGCGACCGGCATCGATCAATACATCCAGGAAATCTTCCATCACTTGGACGTCCACGGCAGGGACCGCGTCTCGGCCGCCGATTTCCGGCTGCTGTGCGAGGTGATCGGGTTTCCGGACTGCGGGGAGAGTCCCGCCACCGAGGGGGAGCCGCCCGCCGGGACAGCTGGACAAACCTCCCCCGCCGAGGATCGGGATGCGGAGCCGCCGCCGCCTCCTACCGAGGAGATGACCTTCAAGGAGTTCCACGCGAGGCTGGTGCAGTGCTTCGTCGGGGACGACGCCGGCGAGAGCCCCGTGGGCGCCTGCCAGGAGAGACGGTGGGACAGCGGGGGGAAGCTGGTGGAGGCCGAGGTCCGAGTCCTGCCCAGGAACGGCCTGAGCATCCGCACCATGTGCACCGAGTGCTTCCAGAAGAGACCCGTGACGGAGATCTACCACTCCGTCATGTTCAAGCAGGGGAAAGACCAGTACCACGGCGACGCCGCTGACGATCTCCCCGAAGCCCCCGACCAGACGGGATCGGACTCCGAAGACGACGGGAGGCAGTCACCGACGACGACCCCAGAGCGACCCCAAGGTCGCCTCGCAGGGACCCAGCAGCCAGATGTAGTGGACAAGCTCCGGCAGGAGAACGAAGGCCTCCGAGAGATCATCGAGGACATGCGGCAGGCCCTCCAGAGCAGCGACGCTCGCCAGCTCGCTCTGCTCGTGTCCCTGCGCAAGCTGCAGGCGGACTCCGCAGAGGACTCGAGCAGCGAGGGCGAGCCTCGCGGCGGCCGGGCGTTCCTCCTGCCGACCCTGCCGCCGAAGCTGCCGGGCCACTCGTCCATCCGCCCGCAGAACGCCGTCGCCCTGGCCAGGGAGCTGAACCGCCTGCGAGCCGACCGGGACCGGCAGCTCGAGGAGGCCGTGGTGTACGCGCAGTCCCTGGAGGCCGACCTCTGGCGGACCCGGCGCGACCAGAGCGACCTGGAGCGGACCCGGTCGGCTCTCCTCAGCCAGCAGAGATCGCTGACGGAGCGGCTGTGCTCGGCCAGAGAGACGCTGAGCGGCGGCCTGGAGAGAGTCCGTGAACTCGAGAAGCAGATTGAGGGGATTGACGACGCCCGAATACAGGCCAAGGAGCTCGGCCAATGGAGTAAGCACAATCGGTAAGCATACTGCCTTTGAGAAAAGTTCCTGCTAGGACCGAAACGTCAGGCCCTCCTAATGTTTCATACCAATCATAATCATATTCAGTCAATGAATGGTTTAGAGCCCTTGAGTGGAATGATCTATGAGGTGTCATTATATGATTTATTTTGGGTGACTATGAAAGGAAAGAGTGATTGTGCCTTTGAGAAAGGTCCTGCTAGGATCGTATAACGCCAGGCTCTCCTAATTTTTGGTAGGCCCTATTTGCATTAAGTTCATTTTAGTCAGTAAGCAGTTTGCAACATTTTTTTTTGCACATTGCCATCGGTCTTCGTCTTCTCGAGTCCTTTCCCTCAATTAAACTCGACCCAACAAATACTTGACGCAGGCGACCCCATTATGTGCTTGGGTACAGGGATTGGGTAGAACTTTCCAGGAGTTGACTCATAGACTCCTCCTCTCCACGTTCACCTTCAGTGTTGAAACCCCATTTTGGCCGTTGGGGCTTTGCACCGGCCGACTCCAGCACGCAGACGATTTGAGACACAGCCAGAATGGCCATGATTGGCGGGATCCTGGCTGGAGGGACTCATTTGGGCTGATGTTGACATTGTGTGATGCAGACTCAAGGTTGGGTGGAACAAAGGGCAAGGCTATGGCTATGGAGGCTTTGGTTGAGGGGCTCAGTAGAGTGAAGGAAACTCTGCCTTGACCTTGCAATCGATAAGCAAGTGTTCAATGCAATCGCACCTCTTAGACAGATGAAACAAGATGACCAAACAATAGCTGCGTAGACAAATGCCTGATGATCAGTACAACGTGACATATAATCCAATGAAACAGGGCTATAGAATACAATGAGCAAGTTCATCCTTCATATGAACGACTAAGCACCAAGTAAGTTGTGAAAATGACCCCAGCTAAAAACCACAACTACATGCCGAGACGAATATGCTGCCATTGGTGCAAATAGCAAATAAAGCTACACATCTGGACATACAGACATAAGAAAATACAGAGAAGACTGCTAGGAATCACACGGATACAGAAGAGAACAAACGAATCGTTCAGGGAAGAAATGAAAGAAAAGTGTAGCCATCTAGATCATCTTGCTAACATCGTGAATAAAAGAAAGTTAACCTACTGTGGTCATGTCACAAGGTTCAAAAGGACATAACACTAGGGGTAACAGAGGCTTAAAACAAGAGGCAGACCCGGGAGACAGTGGCTGGATGATGTAAGGGAATGGACCAATATCCCATGTACGATTTGATAGGGAAGACCAAGGTTAGGGGAGAGTGGAGGAGGTTCGTGCATCAGTGCACCAACGGTCGGTGAGACTGCGGAGATGAGCGAGCGAGTGAGTGATATCTATTATAATCAGCAATTTCATCAAAATCTTCTTATCTTACAATCAATGGCAAGGCGATGAGTGGTGCACAGAAGCCATACGTCGTCTCACCGTGGCTTATCCATTGTAAGTTGAGTTACGATGCATCGTAAGGCGTTGTGAAATCCAGCACAGTTTCCAATTTTGAATTTCACCGCGGATTCAGCAGATACATTATTTTTTTAAATCATTAACAAAACAATTCTTAGACATAACCTGTGTCTTGTACAGCACTGTGATCTGGGTTTTTTTAAGCACTTTATAAATCGGCCTATATAGCCGTAATTATCGTTGTTATTATTTGAAAGGGTCACAAAAAAGTGGCAAACATTTGCATATTGTCCCTTGATGAAATACGTGGAGATAAAGATAGAAAACCACAACAGGTTCGAAAGATTTCGTCGTTTCCGACTAAGCATGGAACAGAAATATCTTAAATCTTACCGCCTTTATCTATTTCTTAATTTCCCACAATTTACCAGCAAGTCTTAACATGCAATAAATGAGACACGAAACTATGAACCTAGTGATCGATGCTAAAAAATATCCCCCATGCAAAAGCACACAATAATATCAATTCTGAATTCTTAGATGTTTTTATCATCCTTTCCAACCTTCATTTTCCTGAAGATTGTCCCCATGAAAGTCCCCATGAAAATTTAACGTAGGAACGTTGCATGGAAATGAAATGATTGAAGTAGAATGAAATAATTGAAGTAAAATGAGACGATTGAAGTGAAATGAAATGATTGAAGTACAATGAAATGATTGAAGTAAAATGAAATGATTGAAGTAAAATGAAATGATTGAAGTAAAATGAAATGATTGAAGTAAAATGAAATGATTGAAGTAAAATGAAATGATTGAAGTAAAATGAAATGATTGAAGTAAAATGAAATGATTGAAGTAAAATGAAATGATTGAAGTAAAATGAAATGATTGAAGTAAAATGAAATGATTGAAGTAAAATGAAATGATTGAAGTAAAATGAGACGATTGAAGTAAAATGAGACGATTGAAGTAAAATGAGACGATTGAAGTGAAATGAAATGATTGATGTGAAATGAAATGATTGAAGCATTCTTCCTTTTTTTTTAATGTTGGTCACTTCAGTCAGTAAGATGGTTGCAACATTTTTGCATAATACTGAAGTAAATGATTCGGATGAAAGGCAATATTATAATGCTTTTTGTTATGGAAGGCCACAGAATATTGAAAAAAAATATCATGTTTGCCTTCGATGAGCAGGAGCGTTGGTAATCTTCATTATGCGGCACGACGCTAATAATTCCACAATGTCACCACGATTGGTAATGGGCGTATGAATCTACCCTTCTCGCTATCCAATGACTCTCTTTGGGAGTCCCGACATATGCCAGAATAGACGACGAATCTCTGACTCACCAACGGGGAAAGCCTTTGCCTCCTTCCTTCCCTTCCAACCCTACCCCCCCCCCTCCCTCCCCTCGATCCCTCCCTCCCCCTCATCACTCCCTCACCCTCTCTTCCTCCTCCCCCTCTCCATCCCGCTCTCTTTCTGTCCCTCCTACCCTCCCCCTCTCTCCATCTCTCTCTCTCCCTCCATCCCTCCCTCCCTCTCTCCCTCTCTCCTCTCTCCCTCCCTCTCTCCCCCTCACCCTACCTCTCTCTCCCTCCATCCTCTCTCCTCTCTCCCTCTCTCCATCCCCCTCTCTTTCTCTCCCTCCCACCCTCTCCTCTCC
>OX465103.1:23878973-23999343 GCA_949987565.1 Luidia sarsii | reverse complement strand
CAACAAAATTTAAGCAGCAGGAGAATCTACTACCAATGAACTCTCTTGATCCACAATGTGCAGATTTCTATTTTCGGATTGCGTCAAATTCACCCCTGGATATAAATTGCAACAATAGGCTCCCCATATCAATTTCTTTCAGCCTTCAAAGGGCCCTTCAAAGTGTCATGTAACATGATGCATGCGTTGGGGAACATGTAATTCAATGAGGGTTTGTCCTGATAGGCACTGAATGCTCGGTGCTTTGCCCGATGCCTGATGAAAACATTTCAGGCAGCTCGGGCGGGATTCGAACCCACGACTCCTGCTTTCGAGTGCATACGTCTTAACCACTTGATCACCGAGCTGGTCGAGGTCGTGTGGTGGATTCGAATAATGTATAGCGGCGGGTACCGCGTTGCATCATAGATATAACATGATGTTTGCGTCGAGGAGAATGTAATTCAATGAGAGTTTGGCCTTGAAAATTGCCATTTGTTGGAGAAGCGCCGTGGTCGAATGGTTATAGCGTTCGTCTGCACTGCATGCAGGAGGTCGCTGGTCTGAATCCCACTCGGACCAGGAGCTGGGTAAACTCTCTCTCTCTCTGTCCACCCAGCAATGAATGGTTAGCTGGCTCTCTTCAGAGCCTTTCAAGGTTGAAAGGCGGTGAGGAAAGGAACTGACCACCCTACCTCACCATGCCTGTCTAGTAACCCAGATAGTATTCCCAATCCTTGACCGTTTCACTTTCAAATTGGCTTCAGCTATATTTCAAGTATAATAGTGCTTTTCAAACGAGCCACGTATACATAGAGACGAGTTTGAAAACCGAACAGATTTCTACAAAGCAAAGATACAAGCAGCGAGATCATTCCCGAAAATTAATTCCCACCACCGAAGGTGCTGTTCAGGCGAAGAGAAGTGACTCCAATTATACCGAAGATAAGACACAAAGCACCAAGAAATTATGACAGAGAGCACGATACTCCCCTCGGGCGTATCATAAAGGGCCGAACGTCTTACACCAAAAAAAAGTGCAGCGCGTATACAGCATTAACAGCACTTAGGGAACATTAGGCGCGTCTTGTCTCACTGTATAAAGATATCCCCGGGCCATCTTACTGCTTGACTGTACACCGGAACAATGAGAACGACGATATCCCACTCGATTCTATGCCAATGACGAAGCCGATCAGATCAGTTAAAGCCCCTACACAACATTGGTAAGATTGAAAAACAGAAATGTTCACAGATTTACATGAAACTTATACAGTTTGAAGATGGTTATAGTAGAAACCTCGCACTGAAATATTTCTGCCTAAAATGTTGTATTTTTTGGAGAAAAGAGTAAAATAAATCGTTTATGTCTCACCCCCAAGATGTAAACGCTTTTTCGGAACAATTCGTTGAATGCTGCATTTTCGCGAAACAAATGAAGCGGGTTTTCACTATTTTCTCGAAACTCGGTTGGCGGATTGAGCTGACATTTCACGTGCCCTCCAGAGCACCCTCTTAAATGTTGTGTAAATACCCTTTTAATTCATTCTGCACAGTGCATGAGCGTGAGGGGAGTGTTTTGATTTGTGATCGCTATCATTAGTCGTTCTGTTGACCACACTAGGGTGAAGCAATCCATGCTACAATCAAATGATCGTCATTTTAATTAGTTTCGGTGATTTAGCTGCAGTACCCCCATTACAGATACTATATGCTGTATGTTGAATTGTCCATTGCGTTGTCCTGGTTACTACATATCTCTGTCATCTTCCCACATCGTTATGCAATCACAAAACTTGGAAGACTTAGCAATATATTTTGGTTTTCTGCATAGGTGCATTTTGGACCTCAAATCTCAATTGGGTCAGCCCAAGCGAAAAAAAAATCAAAATAAAGCATTAACAACAAAATAGTTAGTTTGCAAGTGCCCGTTTAAATAATTCGGGTCTGAAATCTAGATAAATATTCAAACTCTTAAGATCGTCAATTTCTTATTAAATATTTTGTGCATCAGTGGAAATCACTATAGAAACGTTGTTATTTGATGCTTGCATTTTGGTCATTTTGGTCAGTAAGCAGTTTGTAAAATTATTGGGTTCTTTGCATTTTATTATATTTCTTCAACAAGTTAGAAAACCATTATCTTGAGAGACAGAGAGACAGACAGAGACAGAGAGGGTGAGAGAAAGGGGAGGGAGACAGAGGCAGAGATAAGGGGAGGAAAGGGAGAGAGTGATGGGGAGAGAGGGCCTGGAAGAGAGGGAGAGAGAGAGGGATAGTGAAAAGGAGTAAAATATGGCGAGAGAGACAGGGAGAGATAGAGAGTGAAGGAGTGAGAGGGAGGGAGGGAGAGGAGGGAGAGGGTAAGAGGGAGAGAGAGGGGAGAGAGAGGGGGATGGGAGAGGGAGAGGGGGGGGGAGAGAGAGGGAGAGAGAGAGGGGGAGGGAGAGAGAGATACAGACAGAGATACAGACAGACAGACATACAAGCAGACAGAGAAAGAGACAGAGAGACAGAACGCGTGTGATGTAGTGGAATGTTTTGATATAATTTCCGGAACGGGCATTTCCCTACTCTCACCTGTCAAAACTCCCTGGGCTACGAATTCCAACTGCACTTTTGGGTGAGAAAACAAAGTTCTCTTCGTTTTATAGAAAGATGAATCCTCGATTACAGAATGTTCCACATAGACTGCATGTGAAATCGATTGGTCCTACGTGTAGATTTTATGCACTCGTTATAAATAATTCATCTCATACTGAACTTAAATGTAGACGACAAAAAAAAAACTCTGAAAAAAAAGTACAGAGAGCTCAATCTTTGAAATATGACTTGTAACCGAATGGGATGACAGAATTATGACGCACCAATGATGACCACAATATGTACAGCAGTGATGTTTTCATCTGAGTAATCGCCAGACTTACCAGTGCAGCAGACTGGAAGTAAGTCGATGCTGTCGAAATGTGGTGCTATCGGGGAGTCTTGAGAATTTCATGCCAAGACAAACAAAATAATTGGTATCGGGAGAGCTAAGGTTGGTTCATAACCAGTGCTTCGTAGAGATATGAAAATAAGGAGATCGAGATTGGTTTAGTCTTATGATGAGAGGAAAGTGTATGGAAAAGATACTTATTCTGGGAAAAACAGAGGACAAAGGGTTTTGAGAAAGACCACTAACATCTTGGTTTCAAGATATAAATACGACTATATGATTGAGTTGCTCTGCTGTATTTCATCTGACAGCTGATATACGGAAGGTTGGCGTGATCTCATCCATGTCATGCACAGCAGCGCATTGTGCACCAACTGACTAGAGAGAGAGAGAGAAAGAGGGGAGGGAGGGAGGGAGAGAGATAGAGGGAGTGAGGGAGAGAGAAAGGAAGGATGAGAGAGAGGGGAGGGAGGGAGGGAGGGAGATAGAGGGAGTGATGGAGAGAGGGGGAGAGATGGAGAGAGAGGGGAGGGAGGGAGGGAGAGAGATAGAGGGAGTGAGGGAGAGAGAGAGAGAGAAAGAGGGGAGGGAGGGAGGGAGAGAGATAGAGGGAGTGAGGGAGAGAGGGGGAGAGATGGAGAGAGAGGGGAGGGAGGGAGGGAGATAGAGGGAGTGATGGAGAGAGGGGGAGAGATGGAGAGAGAGGGGAGGGAGGGAGGGAGGGAGATAGAGGGAGTGAGGGAGAGAGGGGGAGAGAGGGAGAGAGAGGGGAGGGAGGGAGGGAGGGAGATAGAGGGAGTGAGGGAGAGAGGGGGAGAGATGGAGAGAGAGTGAGGGAGGGAGAGAGAGATGGAGGGAGATAGAGGGGAGAGAAAGGAAGGAGGAGAGAGGGAGAGAGGGGAGAGATAGAGGGAGACAGTGAGGGGGGAGAGAGAAAGGGAGGAGAGAGAGACAGAGAGGGGGAGAGATAGAGAGAGAGAGTGAGGGAGGGAGAGAGAAAGGGAGGAGAGAGGGAGAGAGAGGGGGAGGGGAGAGAGAGGGGAGAGAGAGGAGAGAGGGAGGGAGAGAGAGGGAGAGAGAAAGGGAGAGAGAGCTGGAGAGATAGGGGAAAGAGAGTATAGAGAGAGGGGGAGAGAGAGGGAGGGGGAGGGGGAGCGAGAGGGAGAGAGAAAGGAAGAGAGAGAGCTAGAGAGAGGGGGAGAGAAAGAGAGTAGAGAGGGGGAGAGGGAGAGGGAGAGAGAGAGAGTGGGGGGTGAGCGAGAGAGAGAAAGAGACATCCATGAACGATAAGAACGACGGTATCCACTAATAATGTATAAACATTATAAACATTATCAATGGAGATCCTCTGTTGTCTTGGTCTCACTTTCAATTACGCGTATCTCCGCTGCCTTGCAGACGTGGCATCCCTCTCTCCAATTTAATTACACGGTATATCCACGGCAAACACAACCCACTGCCGCGTGTGTGGGGAAAACCGACAGACTAAAGCGCGCATTGGCCTTCTGCTGGTGCCCACGTTAAAACGCGCGTTGTCCAAGTCTAGTGACCAGTCGACCGGCCATCAGGGAGGGCGACCATACGAGGCAGCGTCACGACGCACCGTGGCTAAGTGCGCATGCGCGAAGCCAGGTTTTGCTGAGGCCTCCCCCCCCCCCATTCATTCATTCATTCATTCATTTCTCAGGTAGTTACAGGCACAAGCGCGTAACAACCCTAACCCTTATCCTAATCCTAACCCTACCAACCCTAATCCTGAACCTAACCCTAATCCTGATCCTAACCCTATCAGTAACGCTAATCCAACCCGAACTGTAACTCTAACCGTAACCATAACCCTAACCGTAGCGCCCTAAGCCTAACCTACGCTGGTTTACAAAACACGTCCCTGTATAGTCCCCACACAAATTACGGGGTACCAGCATGGCTCAACGACGGTGGTTAAGCGTCATATTATGTCGGTCCTGTTATGTATCTCGACGATACGATACGACGAAGATGAGCCCGGCTCGCCAGCCATGCCTATACCACGCGTGTCCCCCCCCCCCACCCGTGCGCGCGGGGGACCAAGACGGTATCGATCTTGGGACTTATGCCCGGAGATGAACCGCCCAGTCTTCATTGCAGATGCGATGGCGGTGACTGAAGGGGTGGGGAGATCTCACGCACTGCTATGCTGTATAGAGGCCGGAATACGGTTTGGAGAACATCTTATACGACGTGACAACGTCGAGGTCATGTTGTGCAAACCCAGGACAACAAGAATGGGAACGAGGTTAATACAGCATTGATTGTCTATTGAAAAGACCTGAGAAAACAACAACAACACCCCCCCCCACACACACACACACACAAGGACCGAGAAACAGTTGCATTTTGTGCACCAGGAATGCGTCACGAAATTAAAAAAGATTAGAACATTTTGGTGTAAGCCAAGAGCAGCCGCGGATACAGAATGGACTTTTGGCAAGTCGGTCGCATCTCTATACCACTCACCAAAACCATGTGTCTGTTGTGCGCCTGAAAATCTCCGTGCCCACTCATGCAGATGTAACCCAATTTGATGGGTTCCAATTGGCAGGGGGCCATTGGGTACCACGGGAATGGGTGGAGATTGCGCCTCAACCGCGCTACCGGTCGCACGAGATTAACAAAAACCGACGGCTTCTTATACCAATTATCCCCTACAACAACACATGGGGAGATACATCTCGTACGGGCGTCGCATTGGTCTACCTGTCTTCACTGTCGTAGACTATAGGCCCATCACTCAATGTACTCAACCCAATTAAGACATTGTCTATTATGATATGAGCCCATTATTGTCTGCAAGTATAATGCCTTATGAATCATCTAACGACCAATATCCCTGACTCACTATTCAAATAAAAAAGGTTGAAAATTTACGAAAACAGTCTCAGTTGGCTGGAGCGTATTGTGATGATGAGGGCCTACGAAATTCTTTACATAGAATCGAAGAAAAACTTGAAGATTGTGGTATTCATAAACAAATTGAAAAATTCATCAACAAGTGAAAATTTGAATGAATTGGATCTTGTGAAAACAAGTGAAAAATGAGATGAACTGGATCGTGGCAATAAAGAATAATACCTCACTTACGCCATTGGTATTATTTTATTCAATAAAACAGGCCTAGATGAGACTATTTCCAACATAAGTGCAGTAAAATTACTCTAAAGGAAGAAACTGTGGATTAGGGGCCTAAGTGTCTCCGCACTATCCAACCTCATGGCCTCAGCATCCAGGAAGGGAATGACTAATCCTCACTTCATTAATCCCTCTTTTCTTTCATCTTCCCTGTCCCTATCCCCTTTCTCCAAAGGCAGTATCAACAACTATTTCGTTTCTTGAAATAACATAAGAAGTTTCCTCATGCAAAGAAAGCAGATTCATCGTTTGCGTAATTTTAATTCCTTCCCTTTTCATTACTCTCCAAACTCAAACTAATTATTCCCCTGTCTCCCGAATTCACAGCAACGGCAGGAAACGCTCGGAAAACTCCACGGCGTCCTCCGAGGCATCGGTCGTCACCGGCACCGGCTCCGACGCGGACGCCGGCGGAGCCTCGGAGGACTCCGGCCGGTGCTCGTCGGAGGACTCCGGCGGGGCCTCGGAGGACGCCGCCGGCTCGTCCGAGGACTCCGGCGGCGACCACATGACCGGCATGGACTCCGGCTGCGTGTCCGACAGCGAGCGGGGCTCGCCCACGTCTGCCGGCAGCGAAGCTGACAGTAGCTCACTCGGCAGCGGTTGCAGTAAGTATTCAAAATAGATCCCTGATGATGAGTTAGATCAGTTTAATCAAAGGCCATATACAACATTAGTAAAAGATTACCACAGTGTGTGTGCTAAACCATTAGACATTCCATAAGAGAAATCCTGCGAAGGTTTCAGCTCAAATAGTATTCTGAGAAAGTAGAAAAATGCAAAAAACCGTCACGGTTTTCGCGCCGTACAGGCTTCGTCTCCGTCTGACAAAACCTGAAAATCCAGGCTGTGGTTTGTCACCGAATAGATTGGTTGGTCTGATAAGTAGGCCTACAGAGTCATTCACCAAGAAACTCGGGCTTAAAGCTTGGGTCTATGCCTGTGACATTATAGCGAGTATAAGAGAAATAATCATGCCCGAAGCCTAAGCCCGAGCCTTGGCCTTCACTTAAACGGCTTAGTCAAAGTTATGTCAAACATAACGAAGGCCCTTCTCTATTGACATCATTACCACAATGTTAATCGAAATAATGTAGGCACAGAGTGAACGATTGGTATAGATAAACGATGTGCAAATACTTGAGCTCCATCCTTTTCAACCGTCAGTCGTGAAACACTGTACTCAAGCAATTTCATGTGGAAATGTTTGTAGATAGGCCTAGATTCATTCAAGAATCCATTAAAGATGACAGTTGGTAGACTGCACGGATTGAGGATGTGGGTCTATCTTCGACCGAATCACACGATGTCGACAACCCACCGCAACAAATTGTACTCAATCAAATCAAAATTAAATCAAATTGAAAAAAGAGCAATCTTCAAGTCTCATCTCAATCCATTTACGGGTATAGGATTACCCTTGACTTTGATGTTTATAGTTACATGAAGAGCGAACCCACGACTATACACGAATCGTGTTCATTCTTGCAAACCTGGCTACAGCAGCTCGGGAATCACACAAAGTGGGTGCAGCCTGTTTCAAATCAAGTCAAAAAAGTCAACGGAAAAACTGACTGGGAACTTTTGAACAAATTGAAAAAATTGGAAAAGAAAACTTTGACTGGACCGGGACTTGAACCCAAGATCTCTTTCCTTTGTTTGTTTGTTTGTTTGAAATAGAATAAGAATAAGTATAACTGAGCTCAGACTACGGGTGGTCTTTTACATTGCTTATGCAGCAGGAATAGGGTTATCTTAATGTCCTGTAATGATCTCCTAATGATGTCAAATTGATGACTCCCTCTGTGCAGTCTCGGACGAGGAGTCGGCCTGGCAGGAGGAAGCGAACATCAACAATAACAACAACTGCGCAAACTCGGCACTGACGGGCGGCCTGAACAACGCTGATTGGCTGATCAAGCTGACGCAGGTGCAGAAGCACCTCTTGCGGACGGAGGTGGAGAAGGGACAGGCCGAGGGGAAATTCAAAAAGGTATAGAGCGACCAATATCTTCACGGGAAAAGAAAATGAATGCTCGTGCCCGTGCTAACACACTGAAAATACGCAGCGTAGGCCTATAGGGAAAAACGTGTAGGGCAAACTAGTCCGTCAGGGAATTGAACCCTTTTCCAAAACCCGGTTTAGGCTTCGGCTTCGTCTCCGCTATCCAAACGCTGAAAACACAGGTTTCGTCACAGATTCTTTGTTGGAGTTGAAGCTGTGGGTGTTTTTTTTTTCAAAGCGCAGTGTAACATTCCAAAACGAAGCCAAAGGCCTCCCATTTTGATGCCTTGTACTTTTGAATGAATGAAAGAAATGGAGACGAAGCTAGCCGGAGCCTAAGCCGTGTTTTCGAAAAAGGCCCTTGGTTAGCACTTCCTCGGAAATATCGAAAAATTGAGACCGATACAACCTATTGGACTTCAATCATCACTGCTTTTACCAGTTCATATTTTGACCAACGCCGGTCCAAACCTCGGTTGAAAATTGCCCAGTTTTCATTGAACTGCACAAAATAATTCGTGGTGTCACTGGCAGTGACGTCACCATCGACCATCATAACTCGAGCACATCACAAGGTCACGATGCTAAACAGTATCCTGCAAAGAGTTGCTGAAGTGTTTCTCGAGTCTAGAGAGATGAGGTTTTCCCCTCGTCTGAGCGTAGGATTTGATCAAGCAAGTGATGCGGGACTTGGAATGAAGGAAGCACCCGAGCAGCCAATCATTACCCAAATGAATGTTTCCATAACGTATGTATAGGCCTAATACACGCAGTTCACCGCGCGCGCCGAGATTCAGAGCTTTGGCCGCCCAAAAAAAAGCGCTTCCGGTTCACGGGTCCCAGACGTGACAGATTCAGACGGATCGGATTATCCGAATAATGTTTTCATTTCAGCCAGAAATTGGGTCATCTCTGGGAAAATGTCTGGTGGGGGTGGGGTGCTTGAGTTCTCTAGGCCTAGCCGGCTAGCCGGCCCCGTCGGAGGGCACACGGCGTGTGTGAGTGGCTGCACCTAAGCGTGGTGACTCACGTCGGGCGCTGAGAGGCGGCGGAGCAGGCTTCATACTTAGCGGACACCTCCACACATCGCCCGGGCGCGGGCCGATGTTGACACCAAGCCGACGGTGTAAGGGAGTGGGTCGCGTTATTGCGGGGCGCCAGGTGTAGGAGGCTGGTCAATAGGCCACTGTCAGAGAGCACACTTGGAAAACGGGCCTGTAAATTGAAGTGCTCACCAGATGGATTCGGTCACATGATGAGCGGTTATTAATGTCCACCATACCCTCAAGCGACCACACCCGTCCAACAAAAACATACCGTGCCACACCTATGATATCAGAATGATTCTCATAAAAATCGGTTCACGGTAGACAAAAACCGTTGGAGGAGATAGAGAGGGACTCAGGAAGGCTGGAGATAGAAATTGACATTTCTGTTAATTAAAAAGGGCAAGATCATAGGCTGGGGAAACCAGGAAGGGAATTCCAGAGAGAGGCTGAACGAGGGAAGAAGCTGTTCCGATACCTCTTTACATTTGCCCTTTTTTTTTAAATTATACCCAAAATTAGGTCGATAAATTCTAACTTTGTTCTTAGGTACGTTTGGGGTTGGGTTTTTTGGTTTGATTTCGATCGTTTGTTTCTTCATTTCTCATCCTTATCTCCTGAGAAAGATTGCTTGACAAATTCCTCCCATGAAAGCTATCCCGTAGAGATAAATAGTTCAACGCACAGGTACTATAGGTATAAATGATATCGCGCACTTGCGCATAATAAGCTGAGGATATCGAAAGCCGGTTAGTCTAAACGGATAAATGAAGCAGCCGTTTCGAATGCCACCTTTTAACCCGCTTTACAAAGTGTTGATTTGCCAACAGCCTTGACGATCAGTTGATAAATAAAAACACACATCGCTAATGTTGCTGTATTATACGACAAGTAATGTAAGTCTTTAGCTGTCACATAAATCATTACTTCATGGGGCTTACCGACTGAGCTAGCTCAGCTAGCTGGATAGCTCAGATGGGTAAGAACGCTGGTAAGAAAAACCAGAGTTATCGGGTTCACAACCCATGAGTCCAGTTAATGTTTTCTCGGCCATTTTTTTGCTCAATTTGTTCAGATGTTTCTAGTCAGTTTTTCCTTAGGCCTAATCTTCTTTCAACTTCAGAAGGATTGAGGAAAGTCCCTTTATTCCCTGATCAGTAAATAAAGGAGGTCAGTAAATGAGGTAAATGAGGACTGAATACAAATGAAGAATCTAGGGTTCTCCCATACACTAACCCAGTGTAACCCAGTTCTAATGTTGCGCATCACAAACTACCCCAGATATTCCACTGCCGCACACGATTCTATCTGAAAGTCCCCATGGCAATGTATAGACTCCCCAAACCGTTTTCTTACAAAAAATGTTCTCAATGGTAGCGCGGATTGAGGTAGGCATTCGCCCTATACGCCCCGCCCCTCCAATATCCCCGAAATAAAAAAAATGGCCTTCTAATTCCAATCATTTAGTCAAGAAAATATGGCGCCGCTCATGCGCGTGTAATGGGGACCGGCGGGGGTTGTGCAAGATAGACTGGATCACGGGGAAATTCAATTCAAATACCACCGCCCTGCCTGCCAGTCCCGCATCCCTTTTGGATCACGGGCTTAGCGCCTAAGGTGCGACCCTCCTCTAACTGGGTTATTGGATTTCTGGTCCGCTCCGGAAAAAAAACTCCCGCAGATAGTAATAACTATTCTCGTCTCGACGATCTTCATAAATAGAAGTGCGATTTCATGGAACATTTACATAGATATCATGATTCGTATACAGACGGTTGGTTATAAAAAAAATATAAAAAAATGGCAGGGCACTTTTAATGACCTGTCTGGTGACCCCAAATTCTTTAATTTGACTGGGAGGGTGATCTCTATAATATTTGGTCGGATGAAAGGATTCTGCACAATGCCTGAGTCATTGGAGTGACTATGCCTCCTTGCACAGCAGCAGTTGGTCGCTCTAATCTCTCCTTCCAAAGATTTCGATAATTCAATTGCCCGACTAAACTACCGGCTAAACTCCCCCCACACACAGTTGGGCACATGTTACGAAGCAGCACATTGTTTCACCCAAGACGCCTCTATCATGACCACAACGTAGACCCACGGGCAAAATACTGATTCATCTTTGAATAACAGAAATGCACCTTTCAAAGACAGACATGCAACCAACTTCAAGTTTTCTCGAAGTGTCCCCATTGGAAATTCCAATAGCAAACGGGCTGTCGAGGTTTTTCCGCCGCGAAGCGGAAAAGTTATTGTTTTTATTGTGATTTTTCTTCTTCTTCTTCTTCTTCTTCTTCTTCTTCTTCTTCTTCTTCTTCTTCGTGCCGTGGTAATTATGCGTGTGCTTCTGGTTTTCAGATTTTCATGTCAGTCTTTCTTCGGAAAGAAAATAAAAGGAAAAGCTATACACGTTCTGTTACGACAGAAGTATCTACGGAACCCCTAAAGGGACATTCGTTGAAAATAAAATTATAAAACAAAATAAAAATTCGTTTGTGATTTCGTGCGCACGAAATAACGTTTCTAGTTGTAGTTTTGTATGCATGTCGCCATACACAAGGCAAGGCCCCCAGAAAGATGAGTTTATGAGTTTATGAGTTTATGTTTCGTTTGAATTCAGACAAGTTATAAGAAAGGGGGAAACGGGTTACAGGTGGAGAGAATTCCATAGTGCATCATGTGCGCGGCAAGAAGCTAGTAGAGTACCACGTGTTGGCTAAGCGGTATAATAATAAGTGGCTCTTTATATCTAAGTACTTGCAGAACGGAAGGTGACTGACAACTGGAATGACGGTCGTTTCTTTCTTTTCTTTTCTTTTCGTTCAGATAAGAGCTGATTTGATGGAAGAACTGAGCGCCAAGCTGAGAGAGAACGAGGATTACCAGACAGAGATTCAGACTCTGGAGTCAGAGCGAGTCCGACTGTCGGTGATCGAATCAACAGTAGGAGAGGTCATCTCGCTCCTACGCAAACTTCGCAACCTGGTAATGACTCCGTAACATCACTTCCGTATCAAATAATATCGTTTTATGAAGTGGGCGATTGGATAAAAACGAGCATTAGCGACAACTAAGACCTTTTTTTTTAAATTCGTATGGGCCCATTAGTTTGTGGAGAAGTATTTAAACCCATTCCGATACTTTGGGATTGGAGCTATCATCCGATTTGAGTGAAGTACATCCGACCAATGCAATGCTCGGTTGAGCAAACTCACTTAAAGGCACAATCCGTGTCTGTGTCACACCATTATTCAACTCATATTTCAAAAACAATTATTATTCGAAAGCCTTGACGATACATCACACACCAGCACAACTTCCTCATGCTCATATTCAAACAAACAAAGGAAAAGCTGTCAGGGTACTTTTGAAAAAATTGAAAAATCGGCGAAGAAAACTTTGACTGGACCGGGACATGAACCCGAGACCTCTGGATTAACGTACCAGTGCTCTTCCATCTGAGCTATAGTAGTAGCTACCATAGTTAATGGTTCAATTGCTTCTGACTGGCGCCCCCACCCCGGCAAAGACTGGTTGACTATCATAGGGACGGCCGCCATCTAAGGGCTGGATAGCTCAGATGGAAGACCACTGCTACGCCAATCCAAACGTCCCGGGTTCACGTCCCAGTCTAGTCAAAGTTTGTCAATTTTTCAATATGTTTATATTTCACTTAAACACGAGATGCCTAAACTCTGTCGACCAGCTTTCCTTTTTGTCCTTTGGGTTTTTTTCTGTCGTCCATATCCCATTGCCTCTCCCACTTCCGATAGGTTTGTGTCCTTGACATTATGCCTTATCTCAAGGCTTCACCAGGGACGTCTGTCACTCTCAAGCATTGGTAACCTTTCACACGATGGCGCTTTTGTAAGATTTCTCATGCATGAGAAATGTTCTCAAGCCTTGTGAGTTTTTGTCAGCGTCGTCTGAAAAGGGCTAAAGCATCGAAACGTCAGGCCCTCTACTTGTAATTGTTCAAGATTATTACGCGAAAATAATTAATTGAAATTAATTGAATTCTTTAATTAAAAAAATTGCATTTCAGAAAATAATTATCAGAGGTCATCGTAAAACCCCGCCATTGCTCGTATCATTCGGTGCCCAATGAAATATTCCGCCATGCGAGATCAATACTGATCAAAGGAGTTCTAAAATGGGTGATTTCTGTCCTGAAATGTTTGTGAGCCTGAACGACAAGGTATATAGCATACAAAAAACATTCGCTCTCCTCATATTCACAAATGACTCATAGACAAGCGCGGGCTATGTGGGAGTGATGAATCCTTCAATTTAATAGACCAGACTATATAGGACAATATAGCTTGACCTATCACACACCACATACCTTTACACCGCTGTGGCCCACATCTGACGAGCCACGAGCGCACGATTAATTTACGACATCACCGGAGCAACATCCAGTATAATCCGCGCGCAAAGCCGGTATTGCGTTCTGCGTCTCACTGCAGACAAAGCTCGACTTGAGTTCGGGGTGTGGGTTGGAAGATGGAGAGGGGGAGGGGTGGGGGCTATAATTCCTTCTCGTGCACCGTCTCAGATTAGATCTGCATCCCCGTGAATCTGAGGCCTGGAGCAAAAGGGGAGTAGGGGAGTGTGGTCGGGGAGGGGGGGGGAGGTGGGGGGTGCCGGGGCAAATATTAATTTCATCGGTGGTTTTTTCACGAGTTGGGTTGGCCGCGGGCTGTTTGGGCTCCAACGGCTGAATTTGTGCGAGAAAATTGGGCTATCTTATACACGGCCCGGTTTTAGAGAGAGAGAGGGGAAGAGGGAGGGGGAGCGAGAGGAGAAAGAGAGAGAGAGAGAGAGAGAGAGGGGGGAGAGAGAGAGAGAGAAGAGAGAGATGAGAGAGAGGGTAGGAGAGAAAGAGAGAGGAGAGAGGTGGAGAGAAAGAGGGAGGTAGAGAGGGAAAGAGAGGGAGAGAGAGAGGTGGAGAGAGAAAGAGGGAGGTAGAGAGAGGGGGAGAGAGGGGGTGTAGAGAGAGGAGAGAGCTGGGGAAAGAGAACGGGGGAGGTAGATCAGAGCGAGAGAGAGAGAGAAAAAGGATGAGAGGGAGAGAGAGAAGGGGGAGAGAGATGGAGAGAGAGGGCGTGTCAGAGAGAGGGAGAGAGAGGGGGAGATAGAGGGAGAGAGGGGAGGGAGGGAGAGGGACGAGAGAGAGAAGAGAGACAGAAGAGAGAGAGAGCGCAGAGAGAAGAGAGAGAAGAGAGAGGAGGGAGAGAGGGAGAGAAGAGAGAGGGGGAAGGGGAGGGAGAGAGAGGGGCGAGAGAGAGGAGAGAGAGGAGAGAGAGGGGAGAGAGAGTGAAAAGAGAGAGGGGAGAGAGAGTGAAAAGAGAGAAAGGGAGAGAGAGAGAGAGAGAAAGGGGAGAGAGATGGAGAGAGAGGGCATGTAGAGAGAGGGGAGAGGGAGAGAGAAGAGAGAGAAGGGAGAGAGGGAGAGAGAGGGAGAGAGGGGAGGGAGGGAGAGGGACGAGAGACAGAAGAGAGACAGAAGAGAGATAGCGAAGAGAGACGAGAGAGGAGGGAGAGAGGAAGAGAGAGGGAGAGAGGGGAGGGAGGGAGATGGACGAGAGAGAGAAGGGAGACAGAGGAGAGAGCGAAGAGAGAAAAGAGAGAAGAGAGAGGAAGGAGAGAGGGAAGGGGAGGGAGAGAGTGAAAGAAAAGAGAGAGAGAGGGGGAGAGAGAGAAAAGAGAGAGAGAGGGAGAGAGAGAAAGAGAGAGAGAGAGAAAGAAAAGAGAGAGAGAGGGAGAGAGAGAGAAGACAGAGAGGAGAGAGAGAGAAAAAAGACAGAGAGGAGAGAGAGAGAAAAGACAGAGAGGGAGAGACGAAGAGCTTTGGGTTCGTGTGATTTGCCATCGGCGTGGCCAGACTCACTACAGAAAACACGACAACGGTTTAATTTCTTTTCAATGCAGAGACGGTAGCGGGCAATTCTGATATCTCTCCTCGTAATAATGATATGCATGCCCGTCATTTGTGACTAATAAAGTCAAACATTCTACATGACTTATTACACGGCTCATAGGAAACACATATTATTCAGGGCTATAGCAGGACCTTTCTCAAAGCCTTTGAGAAAGGTCCTGCGAGGATCGAGACGTCAGGCCCACTAAATTTTGAGATTTGCATTTTGGTAAATTTAGTCAGTGAGCAGTTGGCAACATTTTTGGATATTACTAATATTCAGGACTAAATAAAATTAAATGCCTTTCAGAGAGGTCCTGTTGTAGGATCGAAACGTCATGTAGGCCCTCCTTGTTTTCGATATTGCATTTAGGGTCATTTTGGCAGCATTTTTCACATGACTATAAAATCAGATTTTGTAACGATTTTTTCCGTGGATTTGTAGGCAAATGAACAACGTAGCATGCACTTTATTTTAAAAATTCTTTTAAAGTTCCTAGTCAGTTTTTTCTTTCATTTGTTTGACTTCAAATGAAAATATGTAAGGACAATTAAGATAATAACGAGGGATGATAACTTCCGAATCAGGCAAGAATATGCATAGGCCATCAAGGTAACACCATATTGTCTGATGTCTCCCTTTACAAGCGCCACATACGGTACCATCTCACCACACTTAGATATGGTCCAAGTCTCTGGTGAAAAAAAATTATTACTAAATCGCGGCCATAAATGGGTTGCTTCACAAACTCCTTCAAAAAAGTCCCGTTTCCTCTTATGTATAGGGCCTAGTAGTAGCTTCTTCTTGTCGTATATTATTATTTTCTTAAGTAGAAAGGGTGATCAAAGTCACGCGATGTGTCGTTGCTGTTGGCGACGTTTCGGTTGCTAACTGCTAACCTTCATCAGGCAACTGAAGAATGCGCGCTGCGGCGTCCGTTTATATCCGCTTCGCCGGTTCCTGTGTACCGGTTTGCGGACGTCGTAGTAGTGATCGTGCGGTTTGGCGCGCGGTTTTGGCGTCCACTAGCGGCCCCGTCCGTGGTGGGTCGGCGGTCGTGGCGTCTGGTGGTGGGGAGCCAGAAACCGGGGATGTCAATGCCGCTGTCCCAGTTGAGTGTTGTTTCGGCGAAGTCGGATGTGGATGGCCTCCTTGACACGCCTGGTGTACCAGTGTTGTTCTCGGTCAATACACCGTACTTCGTCCCAATTGGGGCGGTGACCAGCTCCCCAAGCGTGCTCGGCTACCGCCGATCCGTCCACACGGGAGAGTCTCACGTCGCGTTGATGCTCCTTGATCCTCACACCGATGGGCATGCCGGTTTCGCCGATGTAGAATTATTCTCTTGTATTATTTTCTTGCTCAGCCTTTAAATAAGCCTGGTTTTCCCCACATCACCTCTTCTCGTCCCAATAGTTGTTTTGTGTTTGAGTATTATGTTTGTTGCTACTGTTCGATGATTTTGTCTTGTTTGATTGTTTTGTCTTATTGTTTGGTTAAGGGCATTTCTTTACAAGACCCAGTCTTCTGAATATGGCTCCATAAGTGTCTCTATAATCTCTTCTTTGTTGCAAAAGTGTTTCATTGTTATTAACTTTCATTAATTATTTCCTTCAAAGCTGGAAGTACTGCCAATTTCAAACACAGCAGGCTAGGTAGAAGACGCAACTCCTTACCGACGAGTATTAAATCAAATGGTCAAAATCGATTTTTCAAAATTAATCAGAGATCCTGAAATGCCAACCCTTGGTTGACATTTCTCAGATTCTGTCTTGGTGAAAGTTACTAGCAATGAAACGTCAGGTTCTCTTCATATGAGCAATATAGGTCAAAAATGTGTTTGCATTCTCATGACGCATTGCTCCAGAAAGTTCTTGTTACCTCACACCCAAGTCATCGCCGGAGCCTTATATACCCTTCACCTCCCCGGGTTGTGTACCCACACAAGCCAGTAAACCGCCCCCTATCGTACCATCACTAATTGCCACCTCGTTAGTTCTCAGCTTAGCCTTGGGGACGTTCCAAAATATCCCCCCATCAAAAATGGATGGGCGAATTTGGGCCGAAAGCGTTCGTTCTTAATGCTCTGTAAATACGCCACCCTCCCGCCCTTCAACACACCACATTTTACACGTTTTCTTTCTTCTTCTAAGCAGCTAAGAGCTTCGCGCTGTTATCACTGCAAGGTGTCTCTCAGGGCCACTGGAAAATAATTGATCACGTGGGGTAACAGCTGGAGGCCAATAGGAAGAGCGCTCAAGAATTAAATCTTCAATTAAGTAGATGGGCTAAAACAGAGAGGTAACGCACTCTGGTGCACATCGTATAGAAATGAGAAAGCGTGTAGCAATCGTTGGGGATGTTTTGTATAGCAGAGGCACAGACTGAACAAATTGGATAGATCAATACAATATTATACCGACTGCCCCTGGACTGGGAATTCTGAGGCAAGGCAAAGATGCACTAATATGAGAAGGGTAATATTTGATGAGCCTCACTGTCTCCTCTGTGGCCTCTCACTCTCCCTCCCCCCACTTTTTCTCCCACTCCCTCTTTCCCTTTCACTTTGCCTCTCCCTAGCTCTCACTTTCCACGTTTCTCCGTCTCTCTCCCTTCCTCTCTGCCCCTGCCTCTCTCCCTGTTTCTCATCTTGCTCTCTTTCTCTCTCTCCCTCTCTTTGTCTGCCTCTCGCCCTCTTTCACTCTCTCTCACTCTCCCTCCCCCTGTCTCTCTCCCTCTCTTTCTCCCCCTCTCTCTCTTCCCCCTCTCCCTCTGTCCCTCTTTCACTCTCCCTCTCTCCTCTGTCTCTCTCCCTCTCTCCCCCTCTCCTCTTTCTACACCTTTCTCCCCTCTCTCTTTCCATCTCTCCCCCTTCTCTCTCCATCTCTGTTACTCCACTCTTTTTTTTCTCTCCCCCTCTCTCTCACTCTCCCTCTCTCCCCTCTGTCTCTCTCACTCTCTCTCTCTCTCCCCCCTCCTCTTTCTACACCTTTCTCCCCCTCTCTCTCTCCCTCTCTCCCCTCTCCCTCTCCCCTCTCTTTCTCTCTCTCTCCCCCTTCTCTCTCCCTCTCCGTCACTCCACTCTTTCTCCCTCACCTACCCCCTCTCTCTTCCCCTTCCCTCCTTCTCTCTCCCCACTCTCTCTCCTTCCCGCATCCCCCCCCCCCCCCCCTAGGCGACCCACTATGCCAAACAGACAGCCAGACAAAGTAACAGACGGTCATCAGGCGGTCTGTCTGAGCAACCGACTTCTGGAATGTCATTTTGTAAAAAGTCTCTAGGCAACTGCACTCGTCTAAACTTTGCCTTCGGGTCCCCCCCCTCCTCCTCCTCTCCCTCGACTCCGCCACAAATTCATCCCCGAGTTGGAGCAACTTAAAAAATAAAATAAAAAATCCACCCGCATGGCGGAAGGCACACAGAAGAGGGATAAAACGCCAAAAGCCCTTCGAATCGGTCGGCATCCGAGCGCATAATTGACCAAACACCAGAAAGCCAATAACCAAAAAAAAAAAAAAAAATTGGAAAAAATGACTAAGCACAAACAAACTCTGAGGGAATTACAGCCAGTGAGTCATATTTCAATTGAATAATTGTCCTATTGTCGAGTGCTGGCTTGTTTGCTTAATTATCTGATATTATGGCATCGCTTGTGGTTTTTGTCTCCAGGCGGCGAATGGCCCAGCTAGCTCTGCCAGCTCTGTGCGCGATGAGATTAGAAATACAAAATCATCAATGAGTTTGGGGCGAGTGTTAAATAGGTTCCAAGTGGTGCATTTTGCAAGATTCAAAACCAAAATATTTGTTTGCTTAGAGCACTCGAGAAATCTAAACTTATGGGGTTTTTTTTAAGAAGATTCAAAGACAATCTCTTACATGAAGTCTGAGTTAGGTAATATTGAAAAAAAAGTGAACATTTTCATAAACTTTTAATTTGCCATTATTGCGTTTTCACATTTGGGTTGTTTTTTCTGACGAGGCGATTCTTCCAGCCCCTTGATCTCATTTAATGTGAGTCCATGCCTTAAAGGCGTTTTAACATCATTGGTCGAGGACAAAGAATAGCATCCATACGTTGTCTGATTCAACACATGCATGAAATAGCACACCTGTGAAAATTTCAGCTCAATCCGCCAACCGAGTCTCGAGAAAATAGTGAAAACCGCTTCATTTTTTTCGCGAAAATGCAGTAAAATCGATCACGAAGGAAATAACGAAGTAAAATCGAACACGAAGGAAATGACGAAGTAAAATCGATCACGAAGGAAATGACGAAGTAAAATCGATCACGAAGAAAATGACGAAGTAAAATCGATCAGGAAGGAAATGACGAAGTAAAATCGATCACGAAGGAAATGACGAAGTAAAATCGATCACGAAGAAAATGACGAAGTAAACTCAATCACGAAGGAAATGACGAAGTAAAATCGATCACGAAGGAAATGACGAAGTTAAATCGATCAGGAAGGAAATGACGAAGTTAAATCGATCACGAAGGAAATCACAAAGTATAATCGATCACGAAGGAATTCACGAAGTAAATCCGATCACGAAGGTTTAGATGTTGTAATAAGATAGAAAATAATAAACTATACTGTATAAATTATAGCTTGAAATATTTATGATTTTGCTGCTAAATAAGCGAAGGTAATTAAAACAAGCGATGATGGAACAAAAGAGTAAATACTTGCTACGTTGGGAAGCCAGGAGGCAAATGCATGATGGGATATAATTATTATGAAAGGTATATAATTGACTGTAGATAGCACTGGTATCAAACAAGAGGTCCTTTACTATGGAAAGCTGGGTCGAGGCTGTGGGGACTGGTAGGGAAATACGTCTAGGAAATCTTTAGTTTCACTTCTGGAGACGGATTGTGGCTCTCAATACATGTGAAAAATAGTTACTGGTTCTTTTCACAGCCATGCACACTCCGTCTAAGAAGGGTGTTACATGGTGTCACCGCAAACCTTCCACTTGGTACTTCGACCATGCAGACCTCCAAATCTGATCAAGTTTAATATTTACCTTGGTGATTTTTTCTCAAACGTAAACTTTCCCAAACGTAAACACCTTCGCTTCTAACCATAAACGGCCTTACTAACAAGATTTACGGTCATGAAGGAAATATTTCATCTCTTCCACATTCCAACGTACGCCGCGATTTATTTGTACTTGGAAGTAAATATCATCGCGTGCGCAAAGAAGCAGGGAAATCTCTCTCGCAAACTCGGTCAATATTCATGAGAAACATGAATATTGATGAGAAGGATTATGTCGTAATGCTAATAGGCCTTTCTTGATATCTATACGAATATTGTATGCATCGAACTGAAACTAGCTACGGGCGCTAGATTTCCAAGATCAATTGGTGTTCCCCGCTGCTTTTTGATCTTTTTGACCGAACGCTATTTTAGGAACAACGGTATAAGGTTCCTTGAAATAACCGCCATCTTGGAAAGCTAGCGCCCATAGCCTCGCTTTCACTTCGATGAATACAATTTCCATAAATATTAAGAAAGGCGTATAGTGAGGTATAAGTGGCACCATTTTGAGACGGAGTGTGTGGCTCTGAAAAGAGCGGGTAACTCAACTCGATCTCTTTTTTCAGAGCCACACTCCGTCTAAAAAAAAGAAAGAGACGCTTTACACGGTGTCACTGTAAACTTTCCACTTGGTACTTCCACCGTGCAAGCCTTCAAAACCTATCTAATAGTGGTCTAAGATACACCCTGAGTTTTGATCTGGAGACCTGTAATCCCATTGAAATCGCCCATGCAGCAAGAAGGAGAAATGCGTATTATTTCCTTAATAAAGCGAAGCAAAGGGAGGGAGAGAGTCAGCGAAAAATTGCATTAATTACACTTGGGTTTACCCTGAGTAGTATTTTTGTTATACCAGGGCCTCGCGTCTATACGTTTGCCAGTGAAAGTCTCATCGAGTTAATTGCATCCACGGTGCGGTGTTGGGTGTGGATTAGAACAGATCAGTGAGTACCGGGTTCAGCGGGCAGACAGCGCGGGGTCACAGCCAATTACGGACGGCCGAAGCAGCGTCCCCGATCCGCCCTCACTTCCCGAGATCTCGGGGGGAAAAAATGAAACCATGCAATTTTTTTTTCCAATCTGCACACTGCGGATTATTACCAACCCATGAAACGCGGTTATGCTCTTTCAAACACAAAATATCGCTGATACGCTATCACAACTCGGCCAAATCAGTCAAATAATTATATCAGTCGAGAAAATTTGTCAACAAATTTGTGCGAGCTAATAAATATGATTTCTGATATGTTTTAACGTCATTCCAAAAATGTTATCGTTGGGATTCTTCCACAAACAACGAGTTTGAAAAAATATTCTGAATTGAGGGTGGTCGAGGGGGTCAACACGGGGACTGTTTGTACAGACCTGGTTAAGTGTGCTGAAATCCTACGTGTCACACCGACCGTCCATCGGTATTTTGGCAATCGATGCCCACTGCGGTCACTTCCCCGCGGAAGTGGCCCACCGAACGGTCTATTAACCATCGCCAACTCGCCGTGATATAATCGCCAAAACACCCCGTACTGAGCGAGCATCTCACGGTGCACGCAGCATCGGTGATGGAACAACAACATGCCAGGGTTGGACGAGATGGCCGTTAATCGGAAGTCTTCCAAATTCCAATCCCCTCTTAAGCCCTTTTCAGACGATGCTGAAAAAAAAAACACTTTAGCGTATAGCATGAATTTAGCGTATAGCGTGGGACGTCGTACAATAAACAGTTCCTCCCTTCCTACGATCGATTGTCCAGGGCCCTGTGAGAAATCCTCCGCTAGCGGAGGATTTGTCAGAAGTCAGGACCTACGACAAAATTTCTCA
The DNA here is from genome assembly GCA_949987565.1 of Luidia sarsii. Lineage (NCBI taxonomy): Eukaryota > Metazoa > Echinodermata > Asteroidea > Paxillosida > Luidiidae > Luidia > Luidia sarsii. Next base: position 23,977,420 of record OX465103.1, on the reverse strand, counting down.
ATGGTTCACCTAGGACGTCTGTCACTCTCAAGCATTGGTAACCGTTCACACGATGCCACTTTTATAAGATTTCTCATGCATGAGATATTTTCTCAAGCCTTGCGCGGTTTTTTTCAGTGCCTTCTGAAAGGGCCTTTTATCTACACCTTCCTCGCTAAAGCAATTATTCAAAAATTGACAAGGCTCAGATAATTTGCATCATATCTCTTGATGATGAAAGTACTTACAACCTGCGCTTGTGTTAGATAAAACTTGAAGGATTGCGTGGTTGAAATACTAAGTGGAAGGTTTGCGGTGACACCATGTAGCACTTCTCTTTCAAGAAGGAGTGTGGCTCTGAAAAGAGCCGGTAACTCTTCTCAGAGCCAGACTCCTCCTTGAAAAAGAGGCACTACATGGTGTCACCGCAAACCTTCTACTTTGCGCTTGAGTTAAAGAGTTCCTTCTGATTGTTTTTGACAGAATCTGTCCCGTCGATCAGCTGGTAAGATACTGATGGACACCCTGGAAGTATGTCTCCAAGACAACTACCGATCAGACTCAGGTAAAACAAAGGAGGGGTATTTGCCCCTTCTGCCTTTGAGAAAGGTGTCAGTACCTTCAGCCTGTCAGGACTTTCAGACCTTCAGCAGGACCATTTTCCTTTCTCAAAGGCAGAAAACTCCAGCTAGGATCGAAACGTTTACCGTCAGGCCCTCCAAAATTATGGGTTTGGGTCAGTTTAATCAGTAAGCAATTTTCAACACGGAATCGTCATCGGTTAGGAACCGATGAATCGAAACTTATGCACCCTGCTTTTAACTTGCAAAAAGGACTTCACATAATTGATTTCGCAGTTACCATGGTGGTAAAAAACATACAATAAATTGAAACTGAACAGAAATGGCAATGCCGACTTATCGGAGCTTTCATTAGTGGGCCAATCAGACACGTGCTTTTGTTCGTCCTGCCAAAACATGGGTTGATTTTGAAGGCGTGTATGACTCATTACTATTTTGTGCATCTTACAGAAAACGAAGTCCGGAATTTCCTCAACTTCCTCCACAAGCAGCTCATGCACCACGACCTACTGCGCCTGAGCGGGGCGAGGTCAGAGGTCAGATGCAGCCAGTCCACCCCGTGCAGCCCCGTCACGCGCAGATCGAACGCGGTTTCGTCCGGCTCGCGCAGCATCCGGCTCAGCACCGACTTCTACCAGTTCGGCAACTTGCCGAAGAAGGTCCGCCGGAGCACGGGCGAGTCGCCGGCGGCGGCGGCGGCGGCGGCGGCAGCACCGTCGTCAGAGGTCGAAGACATGGTCTGCAACGGCAACGGGGACAGCCCGACTAGGGACGACGTCTGAGACGTACCAGACGGAGTCTACGGTCCTGAAGGGGACAGAGAGAAGCGTGTGGCTGGTCAGCCGAAGAAAGGAGCCACTGAGATGAGGGCGTAGGATTCTGACACCATTCAAAAGAATACATATTGAATGGGGTGACGCTGCCGTGCGATATTATGCGTTACTAATTCTAATTTATAGTCTGGCGCCACCCAACGGTCAATTTTAATTACACTGCACAGCTGAGTCGGGTGATCGTTTTAGGGCAAGCCTCTCAATAACTGCGACCATTTTTTAATTAAGTGTTGCAAGATATTGTGTTTGACAATGACGTATCTCTTTATAGCGGCCTGGGGAACGCTTATCTGCCAAAATGTGTCATAATACGCTGGTCTGAGACATCCTGCAGTGAAGGGAATCAAGTTATTCACACTTGAATGCTCCGATTTGTTCTGCTCATTTTAAAGTGTGCATAATGTGCCAAAACTGTTTCTGATCATGTATCGAAAATCGCTTGCGCTTGTGTGTGAGAGGATGCTTTAAAAAGGAACAATTTTATTCATGCATTTTAAAGCAATTTCTGCAATTTGCAATAGTAGAAGACGCGGTTGCTTAGCCGCAGCAATGCAAATTTCAGATATGAAGGCTTAAGTTTTTGAAAAATTAAACAGAAAAAAAATGTTTTGAAAAATTAAACAGAAAAATTATTCTTTTTGAAAATTTAAACAGAGAAAAATATTCGTTTTTGAAAAATTAAACAGAGAAAAATATTCGTTTTTGAAAAATTAAACAGAGAAAAATATTCGTTTTTGAAAAATTAAACAAAAACCGCTAAAAAGTACTAGAAAGATTGGTGGTTTTGTGAGCGTTTACTCTGGATGCATTTGAATTTCCAACAATCGATATACGACCAATGAAGTGCAGTGGTTCGAAAGGCGACACATTGTTGAAAAAAAATATCTTAAATTTGATAATCTTTAAGGATCTACAACTGTAATGTGTTTAAATAGCCATATTTTTGAACGTGAGGGTTATCATGCTTTTCATGGATTTAGTGTTCATTTTTAATTTACATGTACTTGTAGTACGCTTGTAAATAACAGCTTGCGAATGTCTTCACCTACAGTGACATCTTATAGTATGTGTAGTTGGTATTAATTAACAGCGCACCGTGCAGGTATACCTGTAGAAAGTGCGGTTGATGTAACTATTTTCCCCGTTTCTTTATCGGAGAAAGCACTTGTCTATCTTTCAAGTGTCGAGCGCAACAAAGAAGGAAATTATGGAAGAGAAACTACGAGATATACGTTTGGTTTTAATTGCTTTCTGTAAATGTCTCGCACATAATGTTGTCGTGCCGAGTAGGGTATATGAAATGCTTATTAATCAACCTTTACGCAGCTTCAGTGTTATTGTGGCAAAACGGTCCTATTTGAAACTACAGCCTGGATCGATTAATGTATAGCGTTGAATGAAATCGTTACTGATCTCAAAATGAGCGATTACAGAGGAAAGATTGCAAGAAAAAAGAAAATTTACAATACATCATATTTACACGAGAACTATTTATTAATACTTATAAAATATTGGATCTTATTTAAATTATAAACTTGTACATAGAAACAAATATGTTATTGTGTTGAAACTTGTTGTTTAGAATTCTTTTGGAAAGAGTAATGTGCACATTGTAATTCTTAACCTATGCTGTATGGAGTGTATGGGCTGTGAATGTTCGCTTGGAGATGAAGAATTTTGTGGGATCTTTTTTGGAATTATCTTGTGTAGCCATGTGTACCGATATAGCCCCACAGCCCTGATGTCAGTCTGTACCATCCTTGTAGATAATTTTTTTCATCTTGTTGTATTAAGCTGATCGATTCAAAAATATAATGCTTGCGAGATTTTCAGACGTTGGTAGCAGCAGACGCATTAGTACTTTGACGATGTTATGCGCATGCTCTGAACAACACGGGCATGCTCAGAACGAGCAAAGCGTCTCCAAGTCTCTCACGGCATGGTCTATTGGAACGACCATACACTAAATATTGTTGTTCGTTTGTTGACAGGTGACACTAATTGCGACATGGACTGTTAATCAGCATGTAAATAGTTTCGTCACTGTCGATGTGAGTCTAATTGTTAGTCTTTATTCGAGTCGTTCATTAGCCAAGTTGGGTTTTCAATGTGTTGTGTCGCTGTGGTTTCAGCTAGTGGCCAAAATGATTCCATACAAAAAGGCTAATACAATATAATTACACGTGCTGTTGTCATCTCGCAGATCAATGTTTTTAATTGCTTTAATCATCAGGAGCGTAGGCCCCCATGGTATTTGTTTCACCTTCTGGTCTGTATCCAGAAAGATAGGAAAGTAAATGCGTGCTATAAGCTTTCTCGGTCAACCCTGGGTTGTTCGGGGTACATTAGATTACAGATTATATAATTATAATTATCACCTATAGCCCTAGACGGACAATAGAGGGCACCAGACTGATATATCATGGAGGCTGCCATTTTAAAAACGTATGAGCTGAATGAAAGAGCAGGTTAAACATGTCAACGGTCATTACCCTTTCATTAACAAGCGTTTCGGTTAAGCTTATCGAACCGACACTTTTCTTTTTTTAAACTGCATATGGCGTTTGTAACCCGGAAAACCTACACTATGTGGGGGAAAACTAGCAAACAGCCTAAATAAAAAATAAAAAAAACATCCAGCGATCGGAGAAGGAGAAAACGCAGGGTATTCTAAAAAAATGAAATGCAACACTATCTTGGCTCATAAAAAACTCACTAACTACTTTATTCAACTTAAAAAAAATACAAATTCCAAAAAAATAAAAGACAACCAAACACGACCCGACTAACTTAATTTAACCTAAAAAATCCTATGAAATCAAAATCCAACTGACACGTTCAATGACCAAACCAACCAATGACCAAGAACCTTAGACTCAGACCTTTTTAAACCAATTGACCAAATCCAGACTTAACCTAAACAACAAAATGACCAACCAAGAGATAGACCAAACCATAAAATATAACCCAATACAACACAACTCTATATCAAAACAACAAAAGGAGTATACAAGTTACAACACAGCACTCAATGAGATGAAACTCAAAGGGTACAACAACTTAAGTAACCGAGCCACTCGGCAGACCAAACTTTCAGGACAGAGCTTGAGATCTTCAAAATGGGTCTTCACCCTCCTCTGCCAGTCTGCAAACTGGAGGGCCTAGTACACATGTACTGTACAGGACATGGTACCACTGAACCTGAAAAGCCTAAATCAGTCAGTCTCACACCTCATTAACTCTACATTTCCCAGCTGCTGTGTTGGGCACCAAACCACCAACACAGGGTCCACTGTTCCTCTCAAAAAGATAATCCCTGATCTTATCTCTACTGGCTAAGGGAAGGGGCAAACTAAGTAACTAAAAAAAAACATCGAAGTACATGCACATAACTTGGAAAACAAAACAGAGTGAATAGATGCAACTTAAAACAAAAGAACAAAACAAAGCACATGTAGCCTGTACATACATGTAGCAGGCACCCCTGCTACACTCCTGCCAGCTCAAATCATTGCTGTCCCCAGCAATAAACCTATAAAACTACAAATATAACTGAATCACTGCCAGTCGCCAAATCGTCTCGGTGGATGGATGTGTCGTCGAGGTCGTTGAAATGCTACAGCTGGATGATCGCTGTCCCTGTCGAGGAGATCATCACTGGATGTGCTGGACTCATCATCGGTGCTATCACTGAAGGATGAAACCATCTCAGGAATGCTGTAGTTGTCGTCCTCTACTCCTGGCGATTGCTCTCGGTCCTGGTACTCATCTGGGGGCAGAATGTACGTCTGGGTTTTGATGTCATCTCGAAACCTTGGTGGGGGTTCGGTAAGGACAGGGGCTATGGCATCATCAGGTTGTGCGGGTGGAAGGAGATCAGCCAGGGACAGGTCTTCAACATCGAAGGGGCATGTTGTCAAAAGGTTCCGATGGACAGCCCTCACTCTAGTGGAACCGCATTGCTGCACGACATAAACGGGCAGGCCATCCAATCGTCGCAGCACAGTGTAGGGTACCTCTTCCCACTTCGGGTTGCCTTTCCCTCTCAAAAACCTGTTAGCCACCAGGACGTGGTCACCAGGATGAAGAGCGTCATCCTGCACCTTCCGCTTCTGCTTTCGCTGCGCCTTCCCAGTTGCTCGTCTGACCTTTCCGTAGGTTTTCTGGACTCTTTTCTGCGGGAGTACAACATACTGTGACTGGGGACAGTTCTTGGCGTAGTGACCATGCTCTTTACAATTGTAGCATCTGTCATCCCTTCTCCTATTGCCTCTCCTCTTGCGTCTGCTCCCTCTGCACTTGCAGCCATTTGGTCCCGTCACTGTTATTGCTTTGCGGCCCTTGTCCGAGATCATGTAGACGAACTCTACAACCTCGTTGTCATCCAGACTTCTGAAGCCGTCCTTGTAAATGCTGGAGTGGTAGACGAAGACGTCGTCACTGTGGTCATCTGGAGTCACGAAGCCGTAGCCTTTGGAGGCGTCGTACCACTTGCAGTGGCCACGGCACAGCTTGCCCTCCGTTGCCGTGGAGGATGCCAGAAGCTGCTGATCCAGGTCTGCTCCTCCTACTGTCATCTTGGCGCTCCTACGTGGGTGTTCATGGTGTGGGCGCTCACTGGTAGAACCCGCCGATTGCCCTACAGCGACAGGTTTCGCTCGTTTAACGGACCGGTCGGGGACTGCTGCCTGTTCTGTCGAGCGAACACGACTCCCTCCAACTGGTGTGGGACAACCATCCTTGGTCCAGTTGGTGGCTTGACTGGCCCACAGCTTGCTTGACAAGAGAAAGGGTCAAAATCTCTCAGCTCCAAGGGGCTGAGATTCCGTGGAGATGCTGACACGGCTGGAGATGGGTGTGCTGTCAGCTTGGGTGGCATGTCTAGCGATGCCGGTGACATCATCGGTGGACCCGGTACCTTCGCCATTGCGCCACAAAGATACTTCAACCACCAAGTGCTGTGTTGTAACCACCCTATTCCCAGAACCAAGACACCTACAAAAATGACCACCTTTGACCTGACCAGAATACCAAGCTAAGTCTAAAAAGACAGCATACTCCTTACCCGGATTCTCCACCAAAGAAAAAAAAACAAGTAAAAAAAATGTAACCCGGAAAACCTACACTATGTGGGGGAAAACTAGCAAACAGCCTAAATAAAAAATAAAAAAAACATCCAGCGATCGGAGAAGGAGAAAACGCAGGGTATTCTAAAAAAATGAAATGCAACACTATCTTGGCTCATAAAAAACTCACTAACTACTTTATTCAACTTAAAAAAAATACAAATTCCAAAAAAATAAAAGACAACCAAACACGACCCGACTAACTTAATTTAACCTAAAAAATCCTATGAAATCAAAATCCAACTGACACGTTCAATGACCAAACCAACCAATGACCAAGAACCTTAGACTCAGACCTTTTTAAACCAATTGACCAAATCCAGACTTAACCTAAACAACAAAATGACCAACCAAGAGATAGACCAAACCATAAAATATAACCCAATACAACACAACTCTATATCAAAACAACAAAAGGAGTATACAAGTTACAACACAGCACTCAATGAGATGAAACTCAAAGGGTACAACAACTTAAGTAACCGAGCCACTCGGCAGACCAAACTTTCAGGACAGAGCTTGAGATCTTCAAAATGGGTCTTCACCCTCCTCTGCCAGTCTGCAAACTGGAGGGCCTAGTACACATGTACTGTACAGGACATGGTACCACTGAACCTGAAAAGCCTAAATCAGTCAGTCTCACACCTCATTAACTCTACATTTCCCAGCTGCTGTGTTGGGCACCAAACCACCAACACAGGGTCCACTGTTCCTCTCAAAAAGATAATCCCTGATCTTATCTCTACTGGCTAAGGGAAGGGGCAAACTAAGTAACTAAAAAAAAACATCGAAGTACATGCACATAACTTGGAAAACAAAACAGAGTGAATAGATGCAACTTAAAACAAAAGAACAAAACAAAGCACATGTAGCCTGTACATACATGTAGCAGGCACCCCTGCTACACGTTCACGCTGTGCGTGCGTTCATTAAATTTGATGCAGGACCGTTCGTTTGTAAGTTGCGCGTGCGTTCATGCGATGCACGTGCGTTCATGTGATGCACGTGCGTTCGTTTGTAAGTTGCGCGTGCGTCCATTCGATGCACGTGCGTTCGTTTTTAGGTTGCGCCCACTTGCGCGTGCGTTCGTTTTATGCCCGTGCGTTCGTTTGTAGGTCGCGCGTGCGTTCATTTGATCATTTGATGCACGTGCGTTCGATTATCCATAGAAGCCCTGCGTCCCTGATGACAGCCTACAGTCAGCACAGTCGTACCATCGCTATTGTCAGACCTACATGTATACCCAATGTATACCCTAAATGAAAAATTAAGAAGTACTTAAAATGGCTGTTTGTGATCTTGAAATGGGTATTATTTTGAATAAGTCATAAGGCAATGGTGTATTTCGTGAAACCGTTAATTGGATGACAAATCGTTGTACGGTATTAGTCTAAATTCAATAATAAGATAGTAACTGTTGTCCTCTGTTTATGCACAAAGGATTAGCATGTTTTGAGACAATATGTCGCACAAGTATATTATGCAAAATAACGTCACTTTATACTGAATTTCTAAGCACCAAGTGGATCCTACCTAAATACATTATATGGGCCTAAAATAAGAAATATAGATTGTGCAATAATGACTTTTTACGGTATTGTGATTGTCTATGAAATAGATTTTTCACCGTGCGTCTGTTTTGTACGAGAAAAGTGGATACAAAATCAAATAATTATAAACTTTTATAAATTTGTAAGGTGGACTGTATTTTCCCTCTAAATGTATCAAATAACTGCTTAAAAAGCGCAATGCCTTTTACGAATGGTGCAATTTTGTATTGCTAAAATGACATTTTTAAAAATGGATATAAACGCGTTCTAACTAGTGCACAGCAATAATAGAAATAGGAATACATACGATGTCCTCCGCTAAGATGTGTCCTTGTCCTGTGAAAAGGTCTTTCAAAATGGTGCAATTTTTATAAATTTTGCATGAAATCAATTTGTATCAACTCGGTAATTTGTCTTTGACGATCAGTATGTACCAATCTTTTTCATTCTTATAACTGTAAACTGACCACATCGGCCTACAGTATTTTAAAGTCGTTTCCAAGTAAAAAGAAGTTTTACTAGATTTTTATCAAGAAATGTTTTTGGACAACTATGAAACAGGTTGGCAAAATTGTCAACAAAGAACGGGCTTCCGGCCAACTGTTGAAGTAAATATTCCGAAGGGTTTCTCTCCTAACCCCCAGATAAAAGTAAAATGCTGCAAACGAGATACCACCAAAATGAATTTCCAATTTGGTTTCGATGATCCCTAAAGAGGGAATAAGGCACAATTCAAATAGGCCTATCACAAGCTTCTGTCAAGTAGTTTTGAAATTGTTGTTCCGCTGTGGTTGTTTGAATCATGGGCTTATTCATTTGTATAAATATGCATCAATGCATGGAAAATGTCGGTATAAAAAATGGACGAAGTGAGGTGTACACAATGGTGTGGAGTTCGGTGTATTTGTATATGATTTAGTTGAGAATGTTGCGGCACAATTATAAAAAGACAGCAAAAAATGGACTCTTGATAACACTACCTAAACATTAATCACGCAGAGAATCCAACCAAAAGTCTTAAAGAACATCGTATGATCCCTATCCCATTGTGATGAAGATATATAGGCAACAGCTAGCTTAACCAATCCAAATACACCTGTTACACCAATCAATCAATCAATGCACATACCTGTGTCTATGCATCGGTTGTTATATCAACCTAGCCTCACACTGAGTATAGTGTTAGATCACGTCGAGTAGGGCAAAACCATTGGTAAAGTACATACATTGCCCTCCATGCAAAATCATATTACATATATCTATGATGCAACCCGCCGCTATACAGATTCAAATCCACCCCACGACCTCGACCAACTCGGTGGTCCAGTGGTCAAGACGTCTGCACTAGCTGTATTTCTTTCAGCCGCCAATCGGGCAAAGCACTGAGCATAGCGTTTAAATAAACGCCGAGTAGGGCAGACCCTTCAGAAACATGTATCTGCCAACAAGCACGTGCTTTATACCAATCAATGAATTGACCAATTTGCAATCACACATTATCACACCAAACCATCAACCCCAAACCATCCACCCATTCAAATGAATCAAAAGAATCCTTCCACCAAAAAGCTGGGTCTATTGTTTATTCCTTCTTGACAACTTATCAGTCTTCGTCGTCTCGAGTCCTTTCTCTCAATTAACCTCCACCTAACAAATACTGGACGCAGGCGACCCCATTAGGCGTGAGTGTAGTAAGGTCAGCTTGGATACAGGGATTGGGTGAAAGTGAGCATTCCAGGAGATGACTCATGGTCTCCTCCTCTCCACATTCACATACTGACTTATCAGTACGATCACAAGAACTGCTCGGCACAGACCTCCAACAGCATCCAAAAAACATGCTATGATATTTACTTTTTAAGAGGTGTAGCCGTAATATGCAAATGTGAAAATAAATCGCAAATGTTAGTCCAACATAGGCTTTGTGTGTTTTATTTATTAACTGATTCAATTCAATCAACGAAATCAGGCTGTTATTTGATATGTACCATTACCACTGTACAATTAGGACCTGTGTTTGCCTTATATTTGTGCAATTGTTTTTTTTCTTCAAAAACTCGAAAATATTATTATAACCAAAAAGTCATTTGTATCTACAGGAAAATAAAATATAACATTTAACACAAACCAAAAGAAATTAACAAAACACAAATAATATAAAAGAGGGAAAAACGGCTAGTTATCTCATAATTGCAAATTTCTTTTATATCCATAATAATGATCAGAAAAGCAGAGTTACATCAAAGATAAAAGAAGAAAATAATGATCTTCAAAAAATTAGTCCGCCTGACGTTTCGATCCTAGCAGGACCTTTCTTCCTTTGAGAAAGGTCTTGCTAGGATCGAAACATCAGGCCCACTAAATTCTAAGATTTGCATTTTGGTAATTATAGTCAGTAAGCAGTTTGCAACATTTTTGTATATCACTCAAGAAAATAATTTAGAAAATAAAAACAAATAAGTGAGAAATGAGAAAATGGGGAGAGGATTTCAAAAGAATTCTAACCCGAATTCTGACAAAATTGAGGTAAGTGGTCTAACGTTTCGATCCAAGCAGGACCTTCATCAGATTGACATTTTCAAATTCTGAAAACGTCAAACTGATAAGGAGAGATTTCCCAAGGCCGCGATACAGGATTAGGGCCAAAGTCAAGCATTAAGAGAAAAACAGGCAAAACAACAGGTCAGGAAACATCACCTCAAGGCAGTTTCCCTAGGGAGAATGGAGCTATCAATCGTCACACTCTATTCTCCGTGAAAAGACAGACTGCAAGACACTGTGCATGATAAAGCCACACTTAACCATTTACCCTGTTGGGCTTAAACATGAAGTTGCCTTGAACTTCATTGAAAAAAAAAAAAAAGAACACCAAGATGGGGCTTACTAATACACGCATCTGACATCCGAAAAGTTTCAAAAAAAATTAAGTCAAAGGTTGAATAGGAAAGTGATGTTATTATGGCAAAGTCGTCTGGTATCATTGGTTTGAAAGTGATGTCAGTGAGTGAACCAAAGTTATAGTTTAACATTCTGTACCATGATCTGCCTTCTCTTATCTGATGTACTGCACATGTACAGTGTACCTGCTTATTATTAGTGTTTTAGACTCATCTGTGATCAAGGGAACCTCGACATACATGCAGCGCATCCACAATGAGCACAAACTCGTCTATTGAGTGGACCACATCCTCGCAGTAGTCCTGGGGGGGAGACCCTGATGCTGTGTGCTGTCAATTGAAGTGCACTCTTAACCCTAACCCAAGGCTTCGGACAATCCTGTTGCAATCACACACCGATGCAATAGACACAGCAATACATCCAAATTCAACAGATAGTTAGTTTTGTCAGATTGCGCACTGTTGTTCACATCAGCCCTTTTGAGTGTTGAAGTTTGGAAGGTACAGTACCAGTAACATACTCAACCTCAGATTCAGTATGCTTTTTAGTGCATGAGCCCAATGAGGTTAGGGATAAGGCGTGCAGGAAGTCTGCCGCAGCTTGCCCGCTACTGTCTCTCGTACATGACTTTAAGGATGCTGTAACTCTCATTGTATCTCGCCTGGTTGTACTGAGCACTTGACTTCCACCTACGCCAAGCAAGACAAGTCAGAAGCAAGGGCATTAATCCCAAATCGCAGCAGGCTTCTATCCAAAGGTCACAATAAATTTTGTCCATGTCCAAGGCATTTGTTATTGTCCGAGTCCAACTAATGGAAAATGGGACTCGAGTCAGGCTGTAGTCTAAGTCCAAAGTCTTGTAGGTCAGATTTTGTTTTTTGAAAAATGGCAACGAAAACTTTTGAGTGGTCCAGGACTTGAGCCCGAGACCTCTGGTCTTTGCGTACCAGCGCTCTTACCATCTGAGCTATCCAGCTCTTAGATGGCTGCCTTCCCTAATGGTCAACTAGTCTATGCCAGGGCAAAGTCTCAGTGTAATAATCATGTTGGGGATAGGATCGTCAACCAAATCCTTGCCTTGTTACTTCCCAAAAAAGTCTGTAGCTGTTACAAAGCCTTAAGGCCATTGGTGTTGCTATCCGGGCAACGATATTATCCAAGTCTCAAACAGAGACTCTTGTCGGCCTACCACAAAAATAAGATGTAGCATGACAGAAGTCACACAGGCGTCTGATCATGCCAAGTTTGACTTGCTGGTACACATAGTGTACTCTCATTGATTGATTTCACAGGTATTTATTGTTCCCGATTGTTAACTGAATTTTGAAAAAATAAAAAACGTGTGGTGGTCATGGGCACTGAAAAGTCCAGTGCGAAATGGTTAATGTAGGTCTTATGTCTGTTGAAATAGTTATTCTAAGTCTACAATTTATCTTGGCAAAAAGATATCGCAAGCTTCCTTACAAATCTGGATAAAATTCAAACCTATGATTTGAAAAGAAGAGAGGAGACACACTACTCACGCAGTTCTGATCCTCTTCCATCTCTCTAAATTCTTCTTCAGTAATTCTTCTCTTGAAGGTGCTAAGGCAGGATCCTAACAACAACAAAATGAATTTGGTCTTTAGAACGGCCCAATAAGCTATCATTTGAAAATTATAACCATCATTTGGGTCATTTTAATCACCAAAAAAATCAATAAATGAAATATGAAAAACTTTAACAAGTTGTGGCAAATGACAAGATGGAATTTTTTGATGGCGTACGACTTCGTTCGGCTAACATCATAAGCCGCACAAAAGCTTCCTTTCTTTTTTTTTCTCTGAGAGGAATAAACGGCCGACCTTGCCTGTCTTTGGGGTTGACTGAGTTTACTCACGGCGTGCATTTCTAGCTGCTCATCGTCAGGAATGGGCAGAGGAAACCTTGGATCTTGGCCCGTCTCCTCTCGCATGAAGGAGGCCAGCTTGCTGGGTCTCGGGAGAATGTAGATGTTCGGCTGGCTGCCAGAATTCTAAGCATGAAGGCAAGAACATTCCGTAAGACATCTGAAGTGATGATGATCCAATTCCGTGAACTGCTTTAGAGCGTAACTCTTCACAACATACAATGTCTTCTTTAGTTGAATACTAAGAATGTCTATACTAAGAATGAATACTAAGAATGAATACTAAGAATGTCTTCTTTAGTTGAATTGATCTACACTGTCAGTGGAAGGTTTGTGGTGACACCATGTAGCACTTCTCTTTCAAGAAGAAGTGTGGCTCGGAAAAAGGCAGCTAACTCAATGTTTCGGGTAGAGTGTACTCTGCCCGTCGTCTCCTGACTAATATTATTTCCACCACCAGATTTAAACTGATGAGATGCTATTACTTTGAGTTTGACTTTCATGTAGTGCATGTAGTTCAAACATGTTCAATCATGTAGTTCAAACATGTACATTATTCTTCAAGTTTTGTTGTTCACTGTACTTGTTTATTAATGATTTATACACTGGACATGACTAACAACAAAACTTGCAGTAAAGTTAATTTGATTGATTAATTAATTAATTTAATTTGATGAATTAATTTAATTTAACAGTACATGTAATACAAGTTTTGTTACTCTCATTTTGACCGCAGCCGCTAATCGCGAGGCTTCGTTCACGAGAACGACTTCTTATTGGTGAAATTTGAACCACCACTAAAAATACTCTAGCTATAACACTCTTTCACACTCTAATATCACAAAATGCTATAAATCCGTGTGAATTGAAGGCAGACCGTCAAAAAGCATGTGAATGAAAAACCTCTATACAGGCTTCTTGTACCTCCCAAAATAAACTCCACAACTTTTCCCCATGTCTAAACTTAGATGATTTGAGTCCAATAAATGAGAAGAGGTAGGGGGAGGGAGGGGGAGAGACTCCAAGTTTGGAAGAGAGAGGGAACGGAGAACAGGAAGCCTAATTATACAAGAGATCTCACATCGTCCGAGTCATCCAGTGGTTCTGGGGATGGCGATTGGTCTCGATACCCTCTATGGCCTGCAGGTCGATTCAGCATCCACTCACGGCACACGGGATAGAGGGAGGACGTTGACCTGAACTGGGCTAGATCCACGCTACGGTCAAACAGCTTCATCACGTAGGAATCTATAATGTCGTCAATTTTAAAAAAGGTTCCAAAATGCTCACTGACTAAAATTACCTGCAATTTACATTAAAATCACAAAACTCAAAATTTAGTGGGCCTGACGTTTCGATCCTAGCAGGACCTTTCTCAAAGGCAGAGGAAACCTTGGATCTTGGCCCACTCAGCCTTTGAGAAAGGTCCTTCTAGGATCGAAACGTCAGGCACAGTAAATTTTGAGATTTGCATTTTGGTAATTTTAGTCAGTAAGCAGTTTGCAACATTTTTGTATATCACTTAAAATCTCAAAAGTTAGAGGGCCTGACGTTTCGATCCTAGCAGGACCTGAGAAAGGTCCTGCTAGGATCGAAACGTCAGGCCCTCTAACTTTTGAGAATCTATAATGTAGGCAAAAGACATTCACTACAATCAACAATGACTACAGTAAATATGCAAAAATATTGTAAAATGCTTACTGACTAAAATGACCAAAAATGCGAACATCAAAAATCAGGACACCCTGAAGTTTTGATCCTAGCAGGAACTTTCTCAAAAGCATTCTGCATTTGTTCAATGTATGCCAAACTAAGTTGGGACCAACTGCTTGCTAAATCGCTCTGACAAACGAGCACCAGCCAGTGATGTGCATCAGATCGACGACTTACGCTGGAGCCTCGATGAATCCACCAAGTCGCTGTCAATTTGGGAGGGCGGTAGCTCCCTCTTCCTCCTCTTCCTGGATCTGCCGACGGGTCGTTTCGACAGCGAGGAAGTTTCCACAGTTTCACTGCCAGCAAAACAAATAATGACTGGCTTTCAAACAGCACCAATATCACTGGAATTCTCGTTTAGGAAAATAAACCAGACATCAAAGAGTTTTGAATTTATTTTTTTGGGGGGGGGGGGGGCGGAGGAGAAATGGCAAAGAAAACTTTGACTGGACTGGAACTTGAACCCAAGACCTCTGGTTTTGTTTATCAGCGCTCTTACCAGTTACCAACTGGGCTATCCATTCCTTAGATGGCGGCCTTCCCAAAAAGTCAACTAGTCTTTGCCAGGATGGGGGTGCCAGTCAGAAGCAAATAACCGTTAACTGGTCCACGGATACAGAATTTCATATATGAACAGTAACTATTGATTTACAAGTTGAGATTTTGAGAAAATAGTTTTGAAAACAAGCATTTCAAAGCAATATCTTCTACTGATATGTAGACTTTTTGAAAAATTCTTTATACCTTTCTGGTTCAATCTCAGTCTTGATGATTGGGCTGAGCTCAAGTTCACCTGGAGTACTAGGAACGAGAAAATATGACAGCAATGATTTTAACGATTCAGACATAAGAGACTGGATCAAGTTGAGAGAAGAAGGCAGCTACGTTTGCCCTGTATATCAATCTATGATTCAGCCCACCTCTGGTTCTGATTTGGCCATACAGTGCTCCCCCAAAAATGGGCGAAAACGTCTCTTTTCTGACAGACATCCGTGATGAACCATAAACCGGAAGACTCTGAAGGAGTTTGAGTGGCCAGAGTAGGCGTCACAACACCATACGCCGTGGATTTGCTGTCCGTTTCCCAGCCTAAAGTGAATGGAACGCGTCGGTTTGGTTCAAAAATGGCTCAAGTACACACAGAGGTAAAATTATATGCATTCGATGTAGCCCTTGTATGACAATCAAAATCCAAACCAGTTAATACAAAAAACTGTTTCAAAGTTCAAACTGCTCACTGACTCAAATGACCTGCAATACATAAACCCTAACGCTTTGCACCTCCCACACAGGACACACACTGTATACCACAATTTACCACATTGCCCACAGGGGTGTAGGCTCACATACCACAGGTCACCACAAAAAACCCTGCTGTGGAATGTCCTTGTGCATGGCCCTTATTCTCCCAAAGGAAAAACCATGTGTGGTTAGTTGTGGTTTCCATGCCGGTTAGGGTTAAGGCAAAGGCCAAATCCGAAAAAAAAGTTTTAAGGAGTAAAAGGGCTACACTACAGTTACTGCAGCTAGATGTTAGTTGTTACATGTTTCTAAATCATGTAGAAGTACACGCACATAAATACAGTGCTTTAGGCTCATCCCCTATACAATATGTGACCCATGGAACATCAAGATAGCACATCCACAATGCACTTAAACTTGAGCAATAGTAGAGGTACATCAAGAGATTAACCTCTCTTGCCAAAGCAGTCAGTGACAATGTGCCAGACTTCTCACCTCTCTTCGTCTGCTTTATCGACGAGGTTCTGCAGGACGCCTTCCAGTTTGCTGCGAGGCCCGACAATGTTGGTCCTGTCTCTGTCATGATGCTGCTGCAGCTGCTGGTGGTGGTGGTGGTAATGCTTGCTGCGGCCACTCATCCTGACGTCTGATGATAAACATTCAAATTTACAAGAGTTGCGGTGACCGTAACCCTTTCATCCTCGGGCCTCAGGTCTCCGAAGTCCGCTCCTCAGTAGGATGAGGGTTACGGTTACCGCAACTAAATTGACGCATGACATTGATTGACAGGACAGTCAGGTGGCAAGATTTCAGTTTAATATCCTCACCGTTCAAGTCCTGAAAAGTCCACAATAGCCCACCTAGGAAGTGATACGCAAAAACACACCCTTTATGGGAGCAAAGTTACAAAATGAAAAAATGGGTAAACGTTCTGACTGCGAATTTATGGTTGTAAAATGGACTCTGTAGTGTAAGTCTGTTTTCTCATAGTCAAATATATTAATCAATGGAACATCAACATTTACTGATTTAGTGATAATTTACATTTTATTTTTAATGATTACATTATATTGCGAGTTTTAATCAAATCTTACAATTTGATTCGTATTGCCCTAGATGTTAAAAGTGTCGGTTTGGATTTTGAGACCAAGTTAGGGTGCTGATAACATTAAACATTATCAATAGTATCAACAACCAAAAAGGCGATTGTAAGGGTCCAAGTTACTCCGACTAATAATAATATTATCAACCAAGTTAGGAATCGAACGCAGGCGACAGAGTCAGCCGAGTGGCAGAAGGCGTGCGAAGAAATAAACATACTTTTACGATTCAAACAATCATTTCCGATTTCCCGATTTGGCAAAAGAATTACCTTTGGTCAATCTAAACTTCAAGAAGAAAACCCACGCCGAACGGAGATGTTAGGAGCTGCAAAATTACTCCAACTTGGAACTACCCGACACAACCTGCTTCAAAAAGGACGCCATTTTGTGTTCGACACTTAATCCCCAATTGGCCGCAAGAGGGCGTTTTACAAGTCGCTCCTCAGGGTGCAGAACACTAAATCGAGCTCCCGTTGAACTCTGTACAAAAACACTCACTTTCAAAGCCAATTATCCCACATTCAAAAGTTTCTCAGTTCTTGTAGCTACACTGAAAATTGTAGTTTGGACCTTCATCTCTCAAGATTCTTTTCAATATTAATGCCCTTAGCCGATCAGATTTTTTGCCAATTACCCCCAGATAAAAACACCCCCAAAATGTGTAGCCGTCCAAACCGAATTTCTGCGAGGATTTTGGGATGGACCATTCCATTTCTACAGCCAAATAGCGCCACATTTAAAGCCAGATACGGTCCAAATTACATACCAAATTTAAGAGCGAACCCCACTTAGTCTACAATTAGATCCCTTAATAAAAAAACAAACTTGTGGCCCACACTTTATGATAATCAGCTCGGCGGAGCTATCGTGGATGGATTTAGTGTACTCACTGCACCCTGGAACTCGAGCAAGACACTCGCCCGGCCCAGATTTCGAACTGGAAAAAACCTTTCACTTTCAGCATCCACAACACTCTTGAGGATCAACCCGCTTTAAGCGGTTTCATAAAGGGCGGGGTTCATGAACCAGCGATTCTTCCAGTGGAAGAGAAAAACAGAAAAAAATCCTTTGCTAAGATGTGCTTGGTCATTTCTTTCCTTACTCTATGCGGAGATGTAAAACTAAAATGCTAGCGGGATCTTTCTCAGAGGCTGAATGCAAGTACATGTACATGTTACATATAAATTATATTTATTTCATTTTCCGGGACATCACAAAATACACTGACAAACAAACAGAACAGATAACAATTAACAATACCTCTCGAAGGATTACCCAAAAGAAACAAGATTCTGTCAAAAACGCTCCCTCCTTTGACAAAGGCATCAAATTAGTTACCTCATCATATCAGACAATTGTTTTCCAAGGAAACCTTTTAAAGTCTCTCTTTACCCATTTTTGTTTAATGTTCATTGATTATCGTGTCACATTCTATACTTCCTCGTTTCTTTCTGCTTGACACTTTACTTTTCTGTACTCCTTGAGCATTTCTTGCAAATTGCATTCGGTTTTAATTATTTCTTCTTATTATTATTTTTAACATTTTAAATTATTTAGGTCATTACACAATTTGCAATATTTCTATATTGTTTTAAAGTGTCTCTGCAATAAAGCTCATTCTCTGCTGTCATCTAGGGATCTGAAGTGTACAAATATATTGGCAAGCTTCTTTTTCTTTAGTGGAGTCGGAAATTTTTAATCTTTTTTACCTTTAACCTTTTACCTAAATATCCTTATAAAAAATAAGGGCGCTATTGTAAGAAAAACATTAACTTTTAAACTGCAAATAAATCACTCAGGATTAGGTTTGCTGAAAACTCCTCCACTAATGATTATGAAGCATACATTTTGGCAGTACATATCAACAGGTTTGAGGGATAGGTTTGAAGGAAAAACCAGAAATTGTCAGAAACTTTTGAACACAACCAATTGGGTTTTGTTGCTTGATCCTGTGATGACATCACAAATTTGCTCATGAATATCCAGTCAAAGTTTTCTTTGCCATTTTTCAAAATAGTTTCTGAAAACACCAAAAGTGAAAGAACAATTTTCTGATACAGGGCAGTTAATGGTTGAATTGCTTCTGAAGTTCTGACTGACACCCCACCCCGGCAAAGACTAGTTGACTATTAGGGAAGGCCACCATCTAAGGGCTGGATAGCTCAGATGGTAGAGCACTGGTACGTTATTCCAGAGGTCTCAGGTTCAAGTCCCGGTCCAGTCAAAGTTTTCTTTGCCATCTTTTTAATTTGTTCAAAAGTTCTGTCAGTTTTTCCTTTGTTTCCTTTGCTTGTTTGACATGATAATACGTCTCTGAACTACCAAGTTACAGCATCATAATGTCACATCATCCTCTACTTCTTGGTAGTCCTCCAATAAATCCTCCATCAGGGAGGGCGATAGGCAAAGTGGCTGGCGGTCTTTGGGGAGTCTGGACTCCAGATGTGACTGGCGGTGTAGTGGCCATATAATATAGGAGGCCTTGGCATGCACCAGACCAACAGCAATCTGTCCGTGGGTTGGGGAGAGAACGAAAAGACCAATGTCAGACAAGTCGGGGAAAAAAAACAATAACATTTTTAATGCAGTAACAAAACACAGAAAGTCCACAAATTCATCGGTTAAAGCAATACACACTTAATAACACTGTAAATATGTTCAGTTCTCTTGTCCAACTTGTCTTTTTTTTTTTTTTTAAGGGACTTTGAACAATGGACACAATAACGGTTCCAGGAGATTATAAAATGGCGGCCATCTTGAAAAACAAATAAAAAGCCCCGCTTTCTCCTTTTAAAAAACCCCAGACGAGAAACATGCTTTGTTTGGTTATTCGGCTTAATACTTGAAGTTTGTCTTCAATGATGAAAATTGAAAATAAAGTCACTCAGGTAGAACTTACAGGGCCAAAGTAGTTACTGTCTAGACTAACACTATGATGGTCCCCTTCGATCCAACAGTGACCTTCTGGTACAGTCACATAGCGATTCTTGTAGCTCAGTGTCCTGAAAAAAAACCACACAATTAAATCAACACTTCCAATGTCTTGTCCAACCCCATTACCCTATCTATGCTTCACTATGTCTGGAACAATTATTTATAGTAAGAAACAATGAGGCAGTGTTTAAACTTAAAGTCTGTCCCCTAGGTCAGGGAACAAAAGCTCTTGCTTCACCCTATACCTAAATGTTGCCAACTTGTACTTAATTATTAATTATGTTTCTGCATTGGTAATTCTATACTATCTTTTATAACAGGATTGTATTGTATCGTATTGTATTGTATTCATTCATAGTGCATTTTGTAAATGAGTTGCAGCATTGAAATAAATGTCCAAGTAATAATAAAGTAAATTCCAAAAACTGTTGCAAACTGCTCACTGACTAAAATGACCTGCAACACATAAATCTCAAAAGTTAGAGGGCCTGACGTTTCGATCCTAGCAGGACCTTCGTGCTAGGATTAAACGTCAAGCCCTTTAACTTCTTATCATATTAAGTTCCAAGTCAGTTTTTCCTATGTTTGCTGGACTTGAATTGAAAAGGCTGAATCCACTTTGTGCGATCCCAGAGCTGATGCAGCCAGGTTTACAACAATTGGTTGAAAACCTTGGAGAAAGCTCCTGCTAGGATAGAAACATCAGGCTTTAGTCATTTTTGACATCAAGAAGTAAACAGCGTTTTTCTTTGTGGGAAATTTAGGAACAAACTTATCGCTTCAAAATGAATTAGACTGGCTAATTATGTTAAATTTTGCACCACGTGTTGCAAGTCTCCCAAACCCTCACAAAGTCAAGTCTGTATGAATCAAACGTCTCCAAGGAAATACTCATTTACCTTACTGTGTCCCCTCCGAGAGCAACAACTCTTTTTATGAGAACTTCATCAGGACAGCTGGGAGATCTGGGTACATAAAAGACAAGAAATATTCTCACTGTTTACAAGCTGTATTCGATGTTAAGAGGATTAAGAGTAAACTGAAAAATTGGCAAAGAAAAGTTTGAGTGGACTGGGACTTGAACCCGAGACCTCTGGATTAACGTACCAGTGCTCTTCCATCTGAGCTATCCAGCCCTTAGATGGTGGCCTTCCCAAATAGTCAACTCGTCTTTGCCAGGGTGGGGGCGCCAGTCAGAACCCATTCAACTATTAACTGCCGTATGTCTCCAGGGATGACAACCCCGCTTTCATTCAGATGCAAACAACCATTTGTTGTAAACCTAGCTACAGCAGCTCCAAGGACCTACAGCTATGATCACAGCAGGGCAATACTAGAAGGGACTTCCAGGACCATTGTCATTCTGCCTTCTGACAGAGGTCATCCTAGGGTCACAGGTCAGCCCCTCTGAGTTTTTCAGGTTTGATGCGCAGGGCCCAATTTCATAGAGCGACTTAAGCGTCAAAATCTGCTAAGCAGGAAAGGTCGTCCTTGAGTAAGCAGGATTACAAACCGCACAGTGATGTGGTGTCCATTGCTTTTGACTTGTATTCCACTCTTCTTTGCTTAGCAGAAAAAAAAGTGAAGTTTTGGTAGGCAAGGGGATCCTGTGGCTTGTGGCTTTTTTGTGCTTCAGCAAATTTTGGCGCTTAAGAGCTAGAGCTATGAAATTGGCAGTCTGTAAGTGTAACCATATTTTGTGTCACTTCAATACTCCTGTTCTACTCACGCTAGCGATACAATGTCTCCTCGTTTGATCTTGTAATCCCTGACGGCCCAGTGGTTGAGGAAGATCACGTCCCTCTTGGTCTCGTGGGCTGGGTTGAAAACCGGCTGCAATGTGGACGGACAAAAGATGGATTGGAATGTACCCGAGCACACTTCTCATGGACTACAGCAAATCTGCGATGCCATATTTTCTTTAGCTGCTGAAATTAGATTTTTGTTATTGCATCAATATCCATGCAGAATACCAAAACCTTCATTCATGATTCTTTTGTATGACGTAAAAAGATAAAAACAATGGCAAACCGCTCACTGACTAAAATGACCTGCAATATATTAATCTCAAAAGTTAGAGGGCCTGACGTTTCGATCCTAGCACTAGCAGGATCTTTCTCAAAGGCAAAGAGAAAGGTCCTGCTCGGATTGAAACGTGAGGCCCTCCTATACTTTTGGATATGATTCACTTTTTGGTCATTTTACTTTTTTTTAGTCAATAGGAAGTTTGCAATTTGTTTTTGCATATTACTGTAGCAAGGAACTTTGCATTATTGATAGGAATACATCATTCAGTTCTTTTTTTTATCCACACAAAGTACAAACCTGCATTGATTTTCCATCAACCGTTGCAAAATATCCCACTTTGTCGAAGAAGGTCAAAGATCCACCAACTCCCACCATGAACCCACCCACGAAGATCTTGAGCGCTTTCCTGGCTGTCGTCATCTTGGCAAGATCAAGTTGGTGCAAGACGGTGACGCTACCTTGGCATTGGTAATGACATCTGTCTATGATCCATCTGCAGTTTTTCAGCTCGATTTCTGTCCATCAACAGTGGTCTAAAAAAAAAAATGTTTCATTGCAAATATGACAAAAACTGCAAATACATCATACATGGATAATTTCCTTTGATCTTCATTGCCTTAAATAACTTCTAGTTCTATGCCTTATGCCGTTATGGCTATGGTGCATAATTATTCATTGTTAACTACTTTAGTTTTACTTTAGTTATATTTATTAGTAATACTACTTACTAGTATTACCATGGAGAAAGAGCTGGTATTAAATTGGAATCTAACCTTTCATCAAAGTCAAACAAGACTATAGAGCAAGGAAACTTTCTTTGCTCTATGGTTAAACATTGAAAACCCTCTTTTGGTCCAAGTTACTCTAGTCTAGTCTTACTCTTAGTCTTACATACGTAGCTTACTTAGTTATATTATTTATAATTTAAAATATTACGGGCATAACGGGGCATTCTACCATTACCACTACCAAGTAGTTGCGGTAACCGTAACCCTCATCGGCCTCCCGAAGGTCCGGCACCTGAGGCTTATGGACCGCTGTGTACAAAAATCGACCGAAGTTTGTGTTTTCACTATTTTTTAAACACTACTACTGTCCCGATCGCCCCCTTTTTCCACCCTTTTGAAAATCGCCACACAAAATCTAAGGACATAGATTTGATCCCATATGTATACTGAATGTGATCAGATAACTCAACACATCGTGGGTAAAATATTTTTTCAGAAATACGGGCCGAAACTTACCCAAATACTGTCTGAAAAATGACCCGTCAACGTCAATCTGAACCTGCCGCCTCGACCATGCAATCAAGCCTCGACCAATTTTTAGTCTCGTAAAGTGCACATGAAATTGCCAAACAGCAAATAGCCGTCGTACGGGATATACGGTTTGTACCATGTGTGAGTGTATGCGGGCGCACACACGCGTTGACCCCTATGGTCACGCAAAACGTCATCGATTTGCGTGTATACCGTTTCAATTTGAAATTAAAGATGGCCGCCGCTCGTCGGACGGGAGAAAATCTTTTCGATCGCCTGAGGGGACATTTCTCCTTTTTCCCCAAACGTGAGTAAAACAAATGACCAGTATTGAAATCGGTGATTCTCACTTAATCCAAAGATGGGTGCGTGGGACGGTTTCACGGGTGTTTTCGGGGTAAAATCTGAGGGTTTCGGTCGGGGATAGTCATGGAGTCGAACACATCGTTGTTCCCACGTGTTTCCTTACTGAGAAACTTGGACCCTACTACTATCGCCCGACCTCATCAATTTTTTTAAAAGGGCGATTTTAAGGGTCCAAGTTACTGGGACTAGTTTAAGGGGAGCTCCTAGCGGCCCAGTAAGTGGGACTAAGTAAGACTAAGTAAGACTAAGAGTATAGAGTAAGACTAGTATTAGTAAGACAATACTGAGTAAGAGAAGTAAGACTTAAGAGAAAAACAAGAGTAAGACTCTTCTGAAGAAAAATTTCATGCCATGGAGATGGGCGAAAACAAAATAGCAGCAGAAAATGTAGCCCATACAACATTTTTAAAATCTATTTTTAAATATAAGATTGTAATTCAAACAAAGGTCCAGTCCATGGTCAAACATATCTTTGCCAATTTTTCAAAATGTAATTATTAAAAATGGAAGGGCTCCAGCTGCTCTTGCTATACATGTAGATGTACATCATTAGATTACTATCGCCACTGGCACTGCACTGGTACTTTTTTGGTAGTGGTAGTGGTATTTGGTAAGTGGTAGGGCCTATTGCTTTGCTACTAGGTACTAGTAAAGTAGTAGTAGTACTACTACTTACTAGTACTACTAGCAAATGTAACCTTTGTTTCCTCAGTAGTCAGGTGCTATTGTCTAGTCCCCTGACTTGCTGGCATGGCGGTCAACCAGGCCAACCGGTTCCTCTTCGGCCGGATTCTGGCCAACTTTCCCCAGGGGATGACGATGGCCTTTGCCTATGGCTCCGGTGTATCCAAGCAGATTGGGAATGAGGACAAGGTGAGAATGCTTCTAAGGCAAGAGGAGGTTGCTAGACAAGATGAGATTACGGTACTCGCTGCCCTTCCCTTTGATCTCGCCCCGGTGTCCTGCCAAAAAGTGTCCCTGCCAAATACTGTCCGGTCATTAGCATACTGATCGCTGATTGGTTAGCGTTAGGACTAGGATAAGGGTTGTTAGGGTTAGGGTTTGGATTAGAATTAGGATTGGGATTAGGATTAGGGTTAGGATTAGGGTTGTTTGGGTTAGGGTTAGCGTTACGGTTACAGTTAGGGTCCAACGGTACCAAAGTGCCCAACGTTGCGTGTGTTAGGCCAGCAACCATACACAATGCGTGTGTAGTGCGCAACCATACTCCAACCACGGTGGTTGAATGTCATACGTATTGGACCAATCAGCGATCAGTATGCTAATGAGTGGACACTATTTGGCATGACAACGGGTCTGTCTACAAGCTTTTCTCCTCCTGTCTCTTGTCTGTACTGTGTATCTTATTGCTCCGTGGAACAAAGAGTTCCTTGTTCAAAAAACACCCTATCATTTTTTTTCACAGTTCATCTCATGATATGGTTCATTGATTGAGCCGAAAGTTTCGTGGGTGTGTTATTTTATGTATACGTCAAAGTTTGACAAAGTATAGGAAGTGGTTCTTTGACCTTCACAAATAATGTATACTCTACCTTGAAGTTGAAACATCATCGAGAAGCATTTGTTTTTTCGTTTTGGCAGGACAACATGATTGATTTCATCTTCGTAGTGGATAATCCCGGGGAGTGGCACGGACAGAACCTGCATCAGAATCCCCATCACTACTCGGGCCTGAGACACCTTGGAGCCGGCACCATCGCCCGCATCCAGGAAGGCATAGGGGCCGGGGTTTACTACAACACCTTGGTCAGGTGTGAGAACAAGGTACCTGTACTACAACACCTTGGTCAGGTGTGAGAACAAGGTACCTGGCGGCATATGGGAGCCCGGAGGGGTTCCAAATTCCAATTATCCTCGAGACCGCGGACCAAGTCTAGAGATTTTTAGCGTTCGGTCCTGTGCAGTTGTTTGAGTGTGACCACACTTGAACGGCTGTGGAGAGCTTTTTCCTTGCACAATTGAGAACAAAATGGAACTCAAATATTACAGTTCATGTCTGATTACGATTGCAAGAGTTATTGACATTACTTTATGTGACAGGTAGAAATGTATAAGGATGGTGTACATTCAACTGACTGCGGTTCGTTTAATGGCGACGCATAGCTAACAAAACAAAAACAAAACCCCTAGCCTGTAAGAAATTGAAGTGTCATGAGGTGCATATAGTTGAAACTTGCTGGTCGATGAACTTTGTGCTGTAGTGGACTCTGGTTGTGTGTGAATGCATGACCTAATGGCTGTGTGCTACTACTAAGCAGGATACACTGGCTTAGCGAGGGCAATATGCAAATGGCCTGTCACATTTATAATTATACGATATTCCTTGAGAAATTGCCCGTTTGCCCCATGCTGAATAAAATGAATCTCTGTGCCTATAACGTCAGAGGTTTGCATGTATGGTGTACAATATGTACAGTACTTACTGAGCACGAAACTTGTTCTCGTAAAAAAAAGTTCAGGTCTTGTGAGATTCTTCATGGACGCATCATAAGGCTCTGTGAAATCTTTGCCCTGTGGTCGTTTTCACCTAACTCATCGTAACCCACGATCAATCGCAAGCCGATGAGCGACGCACTGAAACCATGCGGTGTGTCACAACTTACGATGGGTTATCCATTGTAAGTTCAGTTACCATGCATCGTAAGGCTTTTTGAAATCCAGCCCTGGTCTTTTCAAGCAGTTCGTGATAGCACATATCTTTTTGTGTTTTTGCCATCAGTTAATCAAGTACGGTGTTGTCAGCAGAGCAAGCCTGATTAGAGATCTGGTGGACTGGGAGACTCTCTACCTCAGCGGCAGACTGCACAAACCAGTGAGTCAAAGAAACGGTTCTCAAAGCTCAAACAAATAAAGGAAATACTGTCTAGGAACTTTAGATAAGTTTGAAAAGTGGCAAAGAAAACTTTTACTGGTTTTGCGTATCAGTACTGTAAGCATCTGAGCCATTCAGCCCTTAGATGGCAGCCTTCCACTAGTCTTTGCCTGGGTGGGGGCGCCAGTCAGAAACATTTAACCGTGAATTGCCCTATCTCAAGCGATCACGCCCCTGTTTACATTCAGATGCAAAAAAACGAATTGTTTTAAACCCGGCTACAGCAGTTCTGAGATCACACAAATTAGATGCAGCTTTTTCAAAGGTCTTAAAACAAAGGACATGATGTCCAGTGTTCTTACCACCTGAGCTATCTAGCCATTAGATGGTGGCCTTCCCAAATAATCAACTATCTTTGCATAGCATTTAATGAGGCCAAAGTTCAAGCTCAACTTGCAGTGAATGGATTGTAGGCCCCCTGGTTGAGCACTGGTGTCCCTATTTATCCGACCAGGTCAGTATTGTTCAGCGCAGCAGCAGTAAGACCCTGTACAACGCCATACGCAGAAACCTGCAGAGCGCCCTCTATGCCAGCCTCCTGCAACTCCCCGAGTGCTTCACCGAAGGAGAGCTGTTTGTGAAGATTGCAGGCCTGTCCTACGGAGGTTGGCCAACGTTTAACTTTAATCCTCAGACTGCTTCGAAGAACTGAAGTTCATGACTTTGTGCTGGTGAGGGTGTAATCCAGTGATGGTTTGCCCCACACTGAAGTGATATTAGCACCGCAAGCTCAGTGGTTTGCCCAATTGCCTGGTGATTTGTGAGAATGCCACTCAATGAGGGTTTGCCATACCCCGATGCGTAGCTATCGCTGTATTTCCAGTGCTTTGCCCCATTGTCTGGTTGAATGAAAATTAAGATACATGTATATGCAGAAATGTTGCAAACTGCTCACTGACTAAAACTACCAAAATTAAAATCTCAAAATTTAGTGGGCCTGATGTTTCGATCCTGACAGGACCCTTTTCAAAGGTCCTGCTAGGATTGAAACATCAGGCCCACTAAATTTTGAAGAAAAAAAAACAGGCAGCTTGAAATCATGAAAAAATCAAAAAGAAAGAAACTGCTTACTGAATTATTTGACCAAAAATAGGTAAATCTCAAAGATTGAGTTAAGATGAAAACATTAGGCCCTGTAATTTGTAACAGGGAACTGAAATCGTGTGACTCCTGCATTCTCGTTTTTTTGTTGCCAAACAAAATAATTTTAGCAAACAGCCTCTGACTTTCTGCTCACAATCCATGCCCCTACAAAGCTTTGAATAAATGTGGAAAGTCTCTCCCCCCCCCTTCCCCACAATATGAATAGAATTGTCTTGGTTACCATTCACATGTCATTGTGCCAGTGGGTTGCTCCATTCCATTGCAGGGGATTTCCGGATGCTGATAGGCGAGGACAAGAACAAAGTCCTCAACATCGTCAAGGGCAATCAGGAGGGGTTCCGTGCGTCGTATTACGACATGCTGGACAGAACGGAGCACATCTACTGGGACAAGAAAGCCAGAACAGTGGAGGTAAGAGGGGGAATTATGAACAGCCCCAAGGCGTTGAGGCTGCATTGCATAGCGGTCTTATTCCAGAATCGGTTTTAATCAAAGTTTGACTGCGATTTTGTATAGAATTTGCAGTTCTTGCAGTCTCATGACAATAGGCTGAGAGCACACGGCTTGAAAAGGTTGAGTTACCGCCTATTTTCAGAGCCACACTCCAGCCAACAAAAGAGATGATATACATGGTGTCAACGTAAACCTTCTGCCATTCAAACCTTCGAATCTTATCTGAACGATATTGTTGGCGCTGCGTCTTGTTGAGTTGTTTGAAATTGTGGACAATAGTGCTGCCCGGATCTGGGGGCACCAGCAAATCGCAAAACCACAGAGGATCTGAATTTGGATGTCATGGCGTGAAGTAGTTGGGTGGCCTGCAGCTTCTTGGGAGTCTTTCAAGGGAACACGGAGCAGCTGTTTGACATTAGCATTACACATTGTGTTTCATAGTCATTAGACGATCATGTTTTGTCTTCCCGCAGCAAGACCGGAGTCCCGCCTGTCTCCTCTCCCACCTCACCTGCCTGCCCAGAAACCTGCAGCTAGCCATTGTCCGATTGGCCGGCAGTGGGTCACGTGACGTGGTGGAAGTACTCCACCGAATAGCACGGGAGAAGGAATGTGCTGACCTGGTGCAAAGAGGTGAGGTTTCAGAAAGAATTATGGGGTTTATTTTCCGGACCAGGATTTAAACCCAAGAGTAACCCTGCTCTTTCCAGACTCGTGCTCCTTGAAAGAGATGACTGTCATGGTGTCACCGCAAACTGTCCACAGGGTCAGTCCCCTTTCTTGGAACGCAGTGGCTGTGTTTACAGCAGTCGTCTATGTGGTTCCCTCCGTACTTAACAATTTTTGTCAGGATGTTTAGCTCTTGGAACCAGACTATCATTGAATAGTCTGGTTCAACCGGCCTGCAATGCTGACGAATACTTTCAAGTGAAGGGAGCCGTTACAATAGCCACTGCGTTCTTGGAAATCTTTCAAGTGCTTTTTTTTTAAACAGATGCATGTAGTTTGTTTGGTTCCCAAGCTGCTGCAGCCAGGCAAATTGCCGGGAGTACTATTAGTACTCATTTGTTTTTAGAGTGGCATACAAGAGTATCAGGCACCGGGCAAAGCACTGAGCACTCGGTGTTTATCACGTCGAGCAAGGGCAAAACCTCATTGAATTGCATTCTCCTCGACGCAAACATGATGATATATAGATATACATGTAGCATACAAAAGGTTCTATGAAGACTAAAAGATAGGTAGAGTAGAAAGACTAGGGATAAGGCCCCCAATTCCACTTCGCATATTTGCATATTTCATGGGAAAGGTCCATTAGGGGGGCCTAGAACATTCCACCTAACTAAACCACAATCTAGGCTATGAGGGGAGTTTGAGAAAGAAAATGTACGATGAATGGATATGCAAAACTGTAGCAGGAGTGAGCCGAGTAGTCCACATCTTCCTCAGAGGGGAGACCAGTAACCGGCCTGCTCCAAGTGTGACTGGGGATGGTTCTTTACACATGTAACCACATGTAACCACATGTAACCTATTCCTTTCCTCCAAATGTGCAGGTACAAGAAGTATTGTGAGGACGTCTAGTCTCACGCAGAGCCTCAAAGGCGTCTTCACTGCAGGTCAGTGGCTGTGGCTCTGTCTATCTTTAGTATATCATCATACATGGAAGTGGCCGTGTACCTTGACATAGCCCCTTAAACAATGAAACATAGATACACACTCACATATGCAGGATGGCAACTGGTGCAAGTCAGTTAAGGCTCAATGTGTGTGACTGGTACTCTGCTAGTAAGTTTGAGGGTTCTATTGAAGAGCATGAAAATCTGTCAATGCATAATCCACCAAAGGGTAATTATTTTGTGAAAATCTGTTCACAGAAAACAACTGTTGTTTCCCTATAAGACTGACCTTGTTTGTCTGTGTACTTCTGCTTTTTCTCAGGACTCATTAAAACCAGCAACTACAGCCTGCGGAAACTGGCGAAGATGTGGAAGGGTGGGCCTCTGTTGCCAAGGTGACAAAGAGGTCAAAGGTCCTCTGCCTGACACCACAGCACAACTGACTCCTGTGTAAATGTGCAATCTTTTTTTCGGGGACAATTTCAGTGAAAATCCTGTATGAAGTGTTTGATAATTTGACACCAACAAATCAACAATGTACATGAGCAGTTACTTGATGAAAAGTGTGTTCTACCTTTGATTGGCCTGCTAGAGCTGTGGCAAAGATTTAGATTCACAAATTGCGAGCATGAATAGCGCCCTCGTGTGGCAGAAAAGTGCAGGGGGTGTCATTCACTCCATCTGTTGTAATTGTATGTTGAGTCTGAATGCATCAGCTATGGCTTCAGTCTACACACGAGTGAGAGCCTCTGGCTAGCAGCTTGTAGGCAATCCCCGTAGATGTGTTTAGCTGTGGCTTTTAGTACATACAAGTGTATGGAAAGCCACTGGCTACTTGCTTGTGGTTACAGGCAATTCCACATAGATGTGTGTGGCTACAGCTCCGGCTTACACAAGGTTCTGTGGAAGCCCCCAGCTAGTGGCTTACAGATTTGTGTTTGGCTATGGCTTCAGTTTACTATGGAAGCAACTAGCTAATGGCTTATAGGCAATCCCTATACACATTTGTTTGGCTAAGACTTAAGTTTACACACGAGTCTATGGAAGCTACGTAGCTAGCGGATAACAGGCAAGCCACTGTATGTCTGAGAGATTGACTGGTAATGACTTCTCCCAATGCTGAGTGCCCTGGAAAACAAGTTACGTGCATTGTAAATCAGAAAGTGATGACCGCCAAGGAAGGCATGTGAAGACTTGCCCACCAGAGTACATCGTGCACAAGATGTAGATAAGAGAAATCTATGGAATTTTTGACCACCAATTCCATGGCAACCACAGCAACCACAGCAACCATGGCAACCACAGCTTTTTTGTTTCAAGTCAAAGTATAAGAGTCAATAATATGATTATGTAAAATCTGGGATAATCAATTTTAAATGAGTTGATTAATACGAATATATGATTTTTTTTCACAAAGATTTGTTAATTTGTTGACAAAAGAAAATGAGCAGGGATTCAGAACTGCTTAACTTGTGATTTCCACACAGAGCCCAAACTGTGATGAATATTTCATCCACGCTAAAGTCCGTTGGAAAATGTACATTTACAACACTCAGCTTGGGCTTTGTCTCCATTCCTTTCTTCCGTTTTAAAATGACAAGACACGAAAACAGGAAACTTGTTGGCTTTGGTTGTCGAGAAGATACTCTCTTTTACTGAGACTCCAAAGCTCTGGGATCAAAGAGACAAACCTGGAGCCAAAGACTTTTGTCTCACAAAAGAGTATCTCAGCTTCGTAAGAGGATGGGAATATGTCTTACTTTTACAGTCTTAAAAAATATAGATTTCTCGTTTACAATAAACCATTGAATACTTTGATACAATTGCAGCAAGTGGTTCCCTGCGCTTGGTCAGGTTACTATCAAGTCTAATCTTGCACTAAGTATACTGTCCGTGGTGTCTGGGGACATGACTGTTATCAGTGGGCTGCAATCACCGATAGACACCAATGCATTTTGTTTTAATACAATCAAAAGCATCAGGAATGCTGGTCTAGAAATTAAGTTGTGTTTTTATTTAGATCAACTCTCCGTGCCAAATACAGATTGAAGCACAATGAGAACGTGGTTTGGACAGCAGCTTCAATATTTGCATTACTTTGAAAGAAAACCTTATCACTGATCGTTTAAATAAGAGCAGTCAATAAATCCCACTTCCACAAGAAATATTCACCAGATTACTACAAAAATCTCAATTCATTTAATTATTTTGGAGGTAAGGGGTACAGTGGAATGTCGCTATAACGAACACCGATAAATGGAACATTCAGCTATAATGAACATGCCCTTTGGCTCCCGATTTTTGTGCACAAAATATGTGGCCGCAGCTGCTATAACGAACGTGATGTTCGTTATGGCGAAGTTCCACTGTACTTCCGCACCACTTGTATCACATTCTATTTCGTTTGATCCCCGAAGATGAACGGCAGTTAACGGTTAAATTGACTAGTTGGGGGAAGGCCGCCATCTAAGGGCTGGATAGCTCAGGTAGTAAGAGTACATGTACACATGTACATTCAACCAGTCTTGGGTGAAAAACCAAGACCGGTCCAATCTTCTTTGCCATTTTTCAAAAATATTCCCAAAAGTCTTAGAAACTTTCTCACTATGTATTAATAAATTCTGAATCCGCTCATTATTGAAACTCCCCCCAAATTGGTCCCCCCCCAAAAAAAAAAAAACATTGGTTTGTTGTCCTGTTCAGTACAGAGTATCACAACCAAAGACAATGGACGAAAGCTTGTTCTTTACCTCTGATGTTGTAACGAGTTGTGGAGATGAAACCAATGCCCATACCCAAGCCTTCAATAAACCTTTTCGACGTTCGCAAAGCATCATTGGTATACAGGTATAGATGACAAACGCCGTATTTTTATCGCACAACTCTATGGTCAATCACTCAAGTTCGTGATTTGTTTATTTTTTTTCTCCAAAAGTTCAGAAATGAAACTCACACAGAATATTGGTCTAGATACCAGCAACAATATATATTTTCTTGTTGAAACCTTGAGTGGGTGGTTTCGGAGAAATTAAACAAATCACAAACTTGAATGCTTTGCCATGGAGTTGTGCGATAAAAATATTGTTGTGCGAGTTTGTCATCTATACCCATGATGCTTTGCGGCAATCGTCGAAAAAGGTTAATTTGTTAAAAAAAAAAAACCCCAGGACTGGAACACCAGCAGCTGATTTCAAGAGAAGTTACGTAACTTACGCAACTAAATGTTGCGCAAGTTTTGCACCACAACGACTAAGCAAAGGCAGCAAAAAGATGCATAGGTGCGCAACATTTGAAGTGTCTTGAAATCGGCTGAAGGACCTCCAACTCTGTTTTGTGATTGGAAATAGAAGTGGGAAGGTGGAGGAGGTGTGTACGGTAATCAAGCGCTACAAAGACTCCCTCAAGCAGTCCCTGAGTGCCTGCACCATTCCTGTCTTGGGGATGGGAAGGTCTAGCTGCCAACCGCACTGCCAGCAGGCAGTCCACATCGTTAGGGGTCAAGGCTTTTGAGGTTCGACGTTTGGAGCAGCTGGATGCCAAACAACGGGTCAGAAAGGACAGAAGTATGAACCCTGCTTCTGCCGTAGCCTGCCCGGTGTGCAGTCAAATCTGTGCGTCGGAGTTTGGGCTGCGGTCGCACCAGACGGACATCCATTATTATGAGCACATCCACCTACACTGGCCACAAAACAAAAAACCACCCAAAATGTCTCTATCATTTCCGCCCTTATATAACAAGTTTTGCTTCTGGGCAACATGATATTAACACACTACTCTCTAAATCCCTGACCCTCATTTCTCTGTATATACATGTACATGAGATGCAAGAGAATAAAAACCCCATCTCCATAGATATTTCATTTACAACATACAGACACCTCATGGTCCAGGCTCACTCTAGAAAAGAAAAAAACCAATCGTTAAAAAAAAAGAAAAAAAAAAGTTAAAGGCGGGATCTCAGCAATACCCTTCCGCAGCTACATGTTGCTATGGTAACGTACAAATTACCGCATCAACGTAGCGTGTTGTTGTACTGACAATTAACACAACGACAGTATTTCAGAAAAAGGATGTACACAAATTCCAGCAGGGGACATGGTGAGAACGGAGGTGTGGCGAAAGCCTTCCGCAAGTGATGTCATTTCCAGTAGGGCGCCCTCGTTCACAGGTCAAAAAGGTCATCAATTTAGGCGGGGGGGGGGGGGGGGCTTGTTCCATCTCATAGAGCTGCTTAGGCACAACAAATCTGCTCAGCAGGAAAATCATTCCTAGATCCGAACAAGATTGCCGACCACATTTCACTCTGTTCTGTCTGTAATGATTAACTTTTACCAGGTGCTTGGAACAAGGCCAGTGCAAAATTGGCTGTCAAATGTCAATCTGATGGTCAATAGGAAATGGCATATTGAGAGAGAATGTCTAAAAAAAAATGCTTCCGTTGGGAGACTTTTGAGGATGAAGATGTCGCCTGACAGATTGGTTCTTTCGGGAATTTCATGCACATACTCAGTACAGCACACATGCACAGAGTGAGCCAAAAGAACTGATATATTTGCCTCCACAAAGCATCTCAATTCAGACACACCTTGTCCTCATTGTCCCGATAAAAAATGGCAAAAAATGATTCAGCAGAGCTGCCTAAAAATGTTTCATCAGGCTACCGGTATTAAGATTTCCAGTTCTATTTTCCCCCAACTTGCCAAACACCACACAATCATTTCTTTAAAGTACCGGTAACCCAAAAAATGAATAAAGAAAGAAAATTACCCCTGCGCAACAAAATGTCCTAAACTCGGACAATCCTTCTGTGAGCCAGGAGCCGATTTCAAGAAAAGGTTGCGTCAGTAACGCAACGTACAAATGTTGCGCAAGTCTTGCGCCTCTATGACTCTTTTCAGCAATATTTAGCAAAGACAGCAAAATGTTGCGTAACTTACGCAACACAATTACGCAACAAAATGTTGCGTATGAAACATCTGCAGTTTCGTGAAATCAGCTGCTGCAGCAGAACTTGTCATGTCTGGTACCCAATGTTGTTTCTGACTCTTTCTGACTGAGGCATGGGCCCCAAGCCATGGCCTCGGCCGTAACCCGTGAAACTCCCGTCCAGCCTGAACGGCTATCTCACCCACTCACTAGGTCCGGAGCCTCGTGTGGGCACACAACTGCAATGGCAACGCTAATGCCATCAACGGCGATAGAGGGGCCCCGACTATCGACCCCTGACCCCTGCTCCAGCATCGCTATGGCTGGCAGGAATTCAGATGCCAAGGGCATTGGACTGACAAAATGACCTCAACCAGAACCACATAAACTGAGAAGCTACAATGAAACAAATTAAACGAGAAGAATGATGAGCAGGCCATACAAAAAGAGAGAGCAAGACCATCTGCCTGTCATGTAAATTCTCCGTATTCAGTACACCCGTGGTTCGGCAAGCCCAGCTTAATGATTCCGACTGAACGATCCTTGGAGGCTGTTACAAGGTCTGAGATACAAACGATTAAGGATTTTTTTTTTTTAAATGCCAAAATGTTTCACTATGCACCTTCTTTAGTGGGCAAACTTACCGTCAATGCTTTTAATTTTTTTTATAAGGTGCTATAGTGAACAATGGACCAAAAAGTTGGGACTCCGTGTATCAAGCTCATGTATAGGCATTGCACACTATACATGACAACCTTATCAATGGAACTTCACTACAGCTAGCTTAAAGCCCCTACACAACATTGGTAAGATCGAAAAACAGAAATGTTCACAGATTTACATTAAACTTATACAGTTTGAAGATGGTTATAGTAGCAACCTGAAATATTTCTGTTTCTGTTTTTATTGTTTCTACATTGCTGTAGTCTCCCATTCTCATCCATCTCAAAGTATAGTCTATCTTAGGCCATGTCTGAATATATTGGCTGCGGCTAGAAGTAAGACGCATCCCTATGGGGACTGCCTGCAGCCGCTTGTTGACGACTTCCATAGGGTTGTGTGGACTTTTCGAGCAGTAGCCGATACATTGGGACCCAGCCTTAGCTGTGGAAATCGAGTCCACATTTTCCCACGGCCTGTGTGAGACTTTTAAGGATACATTCGTCATAGGGAGAGATGTCCATGTCTTGTATGTCGGCTTTGTGTCTGAAGACCTCACCTAGGTATTGATGTCTGTCAGGATAGCGCCGGTACCTGGACAGACAAAAAGACATCAGGAAAAGAAAAGATGGACAGATTAAAGAGACTGATGAATAAAAGACAGACAGGGAATAAGTACAGGAAATAATATAATACCACCCAAAAAATGATGTTGAAGCACACAAACAAGCAAGCTGACCATCCAGCCAGCCAGCCAGCCAACCAGCCAACCAGCCAACCAGCCAGCCAGCCAGCCAGCCAGCCAGCCAGCCAACCAGCCAACCAGCCAACCAGCCAGCCAACCAGCCAGCCAGCCAGCCAGCCAGCCAAACAGCCAAACAAACAGCAAGCCAAACAGCCAGCCAACCAGCCAAACAAACAGCCAGCCAACCAGCCAGCCAACCAGCCAGCCAGCCAGCCAGCCAGCCAACCAGCCAGCCAACCAGCCAACCAGCCAGCCAGCCAGCCAAACAGCCAGCCAGCCAGCCAGCCAGCCAGCCAGCCAGCCAGCCAACCAGCCAACCAGCCAGCCAGCCAGCCAGCCAGCCAGCCAGCCAAACAGCCAAACAGCCAAACAAACAGCAAGCCAGCCAGCCAGCCAGCCAGCCAGCCAGCCAGCCAGTCATCCATCCAGCCAGCCAGCCAGCCAGCCAAACAGCCAGCCAGCCATCCAGCCGGCCAGCCAGCCAGCCAGCCACCCAGCCACCCAGCCAGCCATCCAGCCGGCCAGCCAGCCAGCCACCCACCCACCCACCCACCCAGCCATCCAGCCATTCAGCAAGCCAGCCATCCAGCTTGCCAGCCACCCAGCCAGCCAGCCAAACAGCCGGACAGCCAGACAGCCAGACAGCCACCCAGCCAGCCAGCCAGCCAGCCAGCCAGCCAGCCAGCCAGCCAGCCAACCAGCCAACCAGCCACCCAGCCAGCCAACCAGCCAACCAGCCAACCAGCCAGCCAGCCAACCAGCCAGCCAGCCAGCCAGCCAGCCAACCAGCCAACCAGCCAGCCAACCAGCCAGCCAGCCAGCCAAACAGCCAAACAAACAGCAAGCCAAACAGCCAACCAGCCAGCCAACCAGCCAGCCAGCCAGCCAAACAGCCAAACAAACAGCAAGCCAAACAGCCAGCCAGCCAGCCAGCCAGCCAGCCAGCCAGCCAGCCAGCCAGCCAGCCAGCCAGCCAGCCAGTCATCCATCCAGCCTGCCAGCCAACCAGCCATCCAACCATTCAGCAAGCCAGCCATCCAGCTTGCCAGCCACCCAGCCAGCCAGCCAAACAGCCGGACAGCCAGACAGCCAGACAGCCACCCAGCCAACCAGCCAGCCAGCCAGCCATCCAGCCATCCAGCCATCCAGCCATCCAGCCATCCAGCCAAACCAGCCGGCCAGCCAACCAAACAAACCAAGACACACCAACAGACAGACAGACAGACAAACAAATAAACAAGTGAAACAAAGACAAACAGAAACAAGCTGGAAGAAAAAAAAAACATAGAAAATTTAAATTAATTCAACTTTGAATGATCAATCAAAGCCATCACCACTTTCAACTAAACATGTGTCCAGTTTGTACATTAGGGAGACAAAACTCCACTTCTCTGGGTAAACTTTCCACCTCAAGAATGACAAATTCACAGATTACACTATCAGCCAAGTTAAAGAAAGGGAAAACGATAGTCTCATAAGCAATATCTTTGCAGTCTAATAAAGAGAGACCAATAAAAATGAAAATGTGTCGGTCTGCCTTCTGAAATTCCATTCTCAATTCCTGCTTCTTCTCTGTGAATCACAAAATAACTTGACACGATACAAGGTTTTCTGCAATATACAACATCTCCTCAACAGCGGCAAGAGAATGGGACAATGCCTATGGAAGTTTTCTGGACTTGTTTTCCTTTGTGCTGGAAGGTACCAGCTCAAAATATTAACAGCTTCCCTGCGGAATTGTCGCTTCGTTCCCATTCACTCCGACAGAATGGAGTTTCATTTCAGACACTTTTTTTTTCAGAGCCAACGCCAGCAGACATTTTGGCTCTACAGTAATCGTTGCTCCTGGAAGGACTGGGTGTGTGCGGCCGGTTCCAGTGAATCCAGCATTTTCCAGTGACTGCCAGTTTTTGTTCCCCTGAATAGGATTCCCAGATGTCTGCGCAGCAACTTACCAGCAAGGTCAACGGTGGGACAATGGTCACACTGCCGGATCCAAATCTCAACCCATTTTTTTTTTTAAAGGAGGGGGATGAAGCATTTGAGAAATGGGTGTTATAAATTGACCCATTTACTTAGAATTTCTTTTTCAAAATTGAGTGGGCCTAACATTTCAATCCTAGCAGGACCTTTCTCAAAGGCAGAGTGACAAGGACAAAATAGATACATGTACACAAAGGAATCTGTATCTGTTTTGGTCTTTGTCACTCTGCCTTTCAGAAAGGTCCTGCTAGGATCGAAACATCAGGCCCACTCAATTTTGAGATTTGCATTTTGCTAATTTTAGTCAGTGAGCAGTTTGCAACATGTGATAATCTGTGAGAGCAGTCTCTTGAAGACGAGCAGAGTACACTGTTCGAAACGTCGAGTTTCTCCGGTTCTTTTCAGAACCACACTTACTCACAAAAGAAAATTTACATGGTGTCATCGCAAAACTAATTATCCTAGTATTCATCATGTAAGGAAGAGGGTGATCAAAGTCAGGCGATGTCTCGTTGCTTGTATAGCAACGTTTCGATTGCTGGAACTGCTAACCTTCATCGGGCAACTGAAGATTCATATTCATCATGATGATCAGGTATTTTCTGTTTCCCAGCAAGGTGATGTATATGATGCTATCTCTTGCCAAAACCGATACGATCACTGCAGTAAGATATGCAGTGTCAACAAGCTTTTGTGTATATTGGCTTAACTTTTTTTTTTTTAAAGGGGGGAAGGGCTAGACGAAAATGAGTACTGTATCTGGGAATTGGGGATGGCCTATCTGGCTAGTTGAGATGAGTTAGAAGCTCACATAATCACAGAGCATCATGTGGGGATAAGACGAAATCAAAGTGCCTAAAAGTACATGCAATTCATCCAAGAGCCACAATGTGAAGTGATCTTCATGAGTGAGATGCCCCCCCCCCCCAAAAAAAAATCAGATGAGCACACCATCCGTGTTGCTCAGCAACCACTTGCAAGTTTCCGTCCTTCCGCGGAGGCGAAGGGGATAGATACAAGCCAGGGAGGGGGGGTTAGAACGGGAAAAAAATAAGGGTCACCAAACAGGTCCCACCCTGAAAGCACACCCACACTCATACAATGCAACCCTCCTCTTGACAAAAGAGCACAGGGGGTGACATGGGATGACATCATCACTGCCTCTCATTGTGGGGCCTCATTACCATAACAATGCCCTCAGCCTTCCCCCCCCCCCCTTCCCCCTGGCCCTCTCCTGAAGCTTTCCCCACATGGAATTCACTCTTACTGACATGCAAATGAGTGGTGTCTTGCTCCACTGGGCATGTCCCAAGCTGTGTGTACATGGAAGGGGACAATTGGAGTTGGTAAGGTTTTGGGGGGAGAATGAATGACAATAGGCTTATTGGCGCTGTTTTTTATTTTTTTTGGTAGGAGCACCCCCTCCCTCCCCCACTTTGGCATTGCTCCTGCTGCTAGTGGATGCCAGGCAGTGTGAGCATCCCGCAGACTACTGCGAGAGACAGAGTGCACAGAGGCAGAGTGTGTGTGGGTGCTTGGGAAACAGCATTAACTTCTGCAGCCTCTTTCTCCCCCCTCCGCTTGTCGTTATGGTGGACGGTGTACACACTGTCTAAAGAGGGGGAGAAGGGATATCGGCAGCGGACGGACGCGGTCATTCTGGAACCAGACGCGACTCTTTTTCTTTTTTCCCCCCTTTGTGACCGGGAAATACACCACAATCAATATCCAAGTCCTCCGTGCTCTAAACGCACACTAAATGGGGTAAGTCGGTTTGTGTTTCAAACAGGGAATGAGAATTACTCTGCTGATGTCATCACTGACTGTAGGCCTGCTACCATGGAGTAATAAGACACTCCATGAATGGAAATGCAATACGTCGGGAAAGTGTGATGGTTCAATTTGATCTTCACTTTAATCACTTGCATCTGACGTTTGACATCAGATCTAAAAAGCCATTGTGGTATTGACACTATCATTATGTTATTTCATGGTTCAATCATGAATGAATATATGCTTTTGTCCAGGTTATATTTGGAACTGACTATGATATTTGACAAGTTGTTGACAAGTTCTCAACTATGATAAGTTGAAGCTTTGAGATAGGTCCTGCTAGGATCGAAACGTCAAGCCCTCCTAAATCTTTAGATTTGCACTTTGGTAAGTTTAGTTAGCAGTTCTTGCCTGACATTTCGGTCTCAGCAGGACCTTTCCCTAAGGTGCATAGATACGGTAGGTACTTTCCGCACAATGTACCGGTAACAAAGCATCTACTGGTCTGAATTTATCCAATTTTTTGTTCCACCTTGTTGGGTGTTTGTGGTATTGAGTTAACATACCCTAAAAGTGCAATGCGCTATAAAATACTGACACTATTAAATATGACAGACAAGCCGCGGTCTACTTAAAATGCAGCTACCCAGTCAGTGTGTATAGCCAGCATTTTCATAATTTATCGGGCGCAATCAATTTAACCCACAAATGGATGACAGCAAATGATGGGCGATG
Organism: Luidia sarsii; assembly: GCA_949987565.1. Lineage (NCBI taxonomy): Eukaryota > Metazoa > Echinodermata > Asteroidea > Paxillosida > Luidiidae > Luidia > Luidia sarsii. Next base: position 23,937,026 of record OX465103.1, on the reverse strand, counting down.
GAGTACATGTCAAGAATGTAAACAAAGCACAGTGTGCATTAAAACCAGAGGTAATTATGCACCGAGGCAGAAAGCTACTATCAAGTGGTTTGAAAGGCATTCTCAAGTCCAGTATTTGATCTTTTCTGTCGCTTTTGAGAAAGAGTAAGAGTTTCTGATGTTGCAATCTATGGGTCTGTGCAATCTATGTTGCAGTTGTATGGGTCGTGGTGTAGAAACGTGGATGTATAAACTATGGTGTAACCATGGAGGAATAAGAACTTATTCCTCCATGGTGTATTAACTAAACCTTTGATACATTGAACCTACACACGTAGATCATAGCATATGAAGCCTCAACACTATCAACCCTGCACATCTTCGAATCAGCACCCAGTCTGCCAGTAAAGTGGAGAAGCTCACAGCCTCACAGACAATGAATCAGCACGTCACATTTCAAAAGTCACATTTTCAAAAGCCACTAGACTCTACGGCTTTTTTGATTGAATCCAATGAAGCTTGAATGACCGCAGGGCCAAATGCTGATGTCTGAAATCGGTGTACACATTGCAATGAATGATGTCCTTAAGAGTGGGCCATTCCACTCGCAGGACCTGATTCTGGCTATAGCTGGAATGGGAGGAGTTGCTATTGTCCACCGGTGACAAATTCACCTAGAGTCTACTGCGAAGAAAGAGAGAGAGAGCACTGGCCATCAGTTTTGGGGGATAATGTGTTGACTGTGATACCGAAAGGCTTGCAATTGAATTGCCTCCATGGAGGAGATGCTGAACTATAAACTACATGTACCTTCCCTCCGGCTCTAAATCACTGTCAGCATGCCACTCCTACAGGTCGTTTCCGTGAGGAGTGTTCCAGTGACACCATGAGCACAGTGTCTTGCAGTCTACTAAGATTCAGTTTCATGCTCGAAAGGTGGAAGCTGTCTCTTTCTCTCAGAAGAGTGGCAAAACATTAGAGGGGCTGATTTAACATAAGAAGAAAACAAGAAAACCTGGAAGGACCCCAGCTTCGTAACCCCAAGAGACCTGGCAAAGGGTGGCACATTCTAACACCTTCTATAAAAATAGATATAACATGATGCTTTGTCGAGGAGATGGGGTTTACGTCAAGCACAGCAACCCCTCATTGAATTACCCTTTATCAAGCTAAAACAAAAACATATAGCCTTTGACTTTGAGAAAAGCCCTGCTTGGATCAGAATGTCAGGCCCTGATCATTTTGGATACATGCATTTTGGTAATTTGAGTCAATAGGCAGTTTTTGCATAATAGTACAGAAAAATTATGCCATTAGTTGAAGGCTGCAATCAGAGCCACTGATCCAAAGGTTTAGACCCTCTAATTTGGGGTCGCTTAAAACCCTTACCTTCCCAAATCCTGCAGAATCCTTTTTGCCTTTTGCAGGATTCTGCAGGATTCAGGGCACATGCATGAGAGTTGACACATTGCAGGATTTTGCAGGATTCAGGTTATTAGGGATTTATGTCACTGTAGGAAAATGCAGGATACAGGCTACTAGTTTCAAAGTGCTGGAGAAGATTTTTGCAGGATTGAGGGCACATGATAGTTGACACACTGTCTGACTGTAGGAATGTGCAGGATTGAGGGCATAAGGCGATTTTGTCTGTAGGAAAATGCAGGATGCTGGTAACAATTCGGACGTCGTTGTGGCTTTTGTCAAGAGATTATCCGTTCGAAAAAGGGCTTATTGTTCTAAGCTGAAAAGAGTCTTTGCTTAGAATGTGGACTAAAACTGCATTTTATAAGCTCAGTGCAGGATTTTTCAGGAATCAGGCAATGGTCCACAGTAGCCAGTACTGCAGGATTTTGTAGGATTCAGGTCACATGGAGCTTTGAACAAGGTAGGATTGCATGATTTTGCAGGATTCAGGTTATACATGTATCTTACCAAAAAATGGTAGGGGGTTAGGCTTAATCCCTAAGCAGTTTGTAACAGGCATGACTTTTAGCTGTAAACATTAAGTAAATACAAAAAACTGTTGCAAACTGCTCACTAACTAAAATGACCTGCAAAAAATAAATCTCAAAAGTTAGAGGGCCCGACATTTCGGTCCCAGCAGGACCTTTCTCAAAGGCAAAGTTTTAATTGTATTATTAGAAGAAGTAACATCGATTCAGAAGGAATAAGATGGCTGAGACAGGCTGACTATCCCCAGATTACATGCCGCCTCTCAGACCTCAAAGAAAGCTCTTGCTTGGATCCAAATCTCAGGGCCCTCTAAAATTTCCAAGATTACATGTGGGCTGAACTATGAAACCACGAGGCCTTTACAAGGACTCTCTTGCAATCTTAATCCCCTTTTTCTAAGCATCTAATGTAATTCACCAGGGTGGGGCTTTTTCAAAAGTGTGTGTGGGGGTTAACCACAAAGGCTGGTTGAAATGAAGCAAGCTTTTTCCCTATCAAAATCAAAGGTGCTTTCACAAAGACATGCAGTCCACTTGGGTTAAGATCAATTTGAAGGGGAAAAAAACCCACGGGGCCTTGCTATAGAAATCATACATAATGCTCCAGGAGGTGCATTTCACAAAGCTTCACCATGCATCGTAACTCAACTTGCTATGGACATAGAGCATGTTCCTTGCTCTACACTATGGATAACCCATCGCAAGTGTTTACATCCCGTAAGGTTTTTGTACATTGCTCATCGTTTTGTGATTGGTCGTAATTACGATGGATTTAATGAAATCCACCAGTGGTTAAATAAAAAGTGGCAAAGGAAAAAATCCTGGAATTTAATTGGTATTCCATTCCAGACTACACATAGGACTAAGCTGTGGTCCAAACTTTGAATGTACTTGAAACCCACTACTGTCATAAAACAAATTGGTTTTGTACACCCCCTTTTCACCACTTCAATAGATACCGGTCTAGTGGCCTATTCACAGGATATTATGAAACTGGCAGAAAGGTTGTAAAATTTGGTCGTAACATGGCTTTGGGCTGAGAGGTATTTGTACTGAATTACTGATTTATTTGTAGTAGTCAATAGACTATCAATAAATCCGAGGAAAATCAGAAGAAAAAATCCTGCTGGGATTTGAAACAACAGGCCCTCCTGTAACCGGTACATTGTCTAGATTAATAGGTTTGCGTTGAAACCATGTAAATTCTCTCTTGTGAGTACATGTATGTGTGGTTCTGAAAAGAAGCGGAGGAACAAGAAGTTTTGAACAGTTGGGTAACCCTGTTCATCTTCAGCAGTCTCCTGACAGACAGAGTACACTGTTCGAAACGTCGAGTTCCTCCAGTTCTTTTCAGAACCACAGATACTCACACGAGAGAATTCACATGGTTTCAACGCAAACCTATTACTCCTGCTATTCTCACCATTAAAAACCTTCAAATATCATTTTCTAGATTGTAGAGCAAGAAATTTGACGACACTTTTTGGGGGGTATAATATTGAATACACATACACTGTACTAATATAATACAATATATGAAACACACATATCTTGCAATCAACTCAAGTGCAACAAAATGTATATAACCCCGAGTGGAAACTTTAGCAATGCCTTTGAGAAAGGTCCCAATAGGATCAAAACATATCAGTCCCTCTAACTTAAAGTGATATATAAAAATGTTGCAAACTGCTTACTGACTAAAATTAGCAAAATGCAAATCTCAAAATTTAGTGGGCCTGACGTTTCGATCCTAGCAGGACCTTTCTCAAAGGCCCTCTAACTTCTGAGATTTAGCAATGTCAGTAACAACTTGGTGATTGATATCACTGCATCACAATCATGAGCAGAATTATCTCCATGCGCGGGAATCCCAAATGGAAGGCTTTGCATTTCCGGTTGACGTGAAAAAATGCCGATGGACTGAGTTGCGCCATTAAGGCAAAGAACGACAGAAGGGGGGGGCGGGCGGCGGGGTACCGTACCTTATCAAAGGGGCTTTAACTTTCTCGCTGACAACGTGTTTAACAACATGTACGTCAGGGTAAACTCAATTTGCCAGCATCAGTACGAATGCCTGACCTGTGGTCGATTTCACCAAATTCATTGTAACTTACGATGAATTGCATGACCATGGGAGATTCACAGAAACCATACGACCTGTGAAAACTGACGACGGGTTATCCGTCGTAAGTTGAGTTTAATACGATGCATCGTAAGGCTTTGTGAAAATCTACCCCTGACCTCAAGAATCAGTCCTGCATACATCCTGCGAACACTGGGTACCCACAAACCCAACCCTTATGCAGACTATGACCGCAACCCAAAATTCCAAACAATTTTTTTTTTTACTATTTCATCGAGCTGAAGGCAATTTTTTTCCCTCTGAACTTTATTTGCCTTTCTGTTCCCATGCAGTGGGTCAATTTTTGTGCAACAGACTGAGAGAAAGGATTTGGCAACCCCCCCTCCCTCCCTTCCAGATATGCCCTGCGTTCCGTGCATAGTTCCCTATTCAAGATCTTTTGCGTTTTTCTGAGGTGAAAAGATTTGCGGGGGGGGGGGGGGGGGAGGGGGTTTCTGAATAGTTTTGAAGAGCCGGGAATAAAGAAAACAAATTTGTGATTCATGGGTTTCCGACAACTGGGACAGCGGTAGGGGCCCGTTCAAGAGGGGTTTCTGAATGGTTTTCGCCAGCGTTTCCATGGATTTAATGGATTCAACAAGTGTGCTGTAGTCACGGTGATAGCATTTATCCGCCCAAAAATTCTGGGTGGGTGTCTAACTCAATTGAAAGGACTACTTTTTTTTCAAATCGGCTTACAGTTCCGATATGGTAAAAAAATCAATTAAACAAATTTTTCATATTTTTGTTTGCTGCGGCATTTGTGACATTATTGGGAGAGACTTTTAGTTGGGTAGAGAGTCATGGTAGGCTTTTTTGAAATCTGCTAAGCAGGAAAAGTCTTCCTCGTGTAAGCAGGATTACAAACTGCACTGCGATGTGATGCCAATTGCTTGTGACTTGTTTTTCACTCTTCTTTACTTAGCGTGAAACAAAAGTGAAGTTTGGGTTGGCAAAGGGATCCTGCGGCTCATGAGTTTTTGCGCTTGAGCACATTTTGACGCTTAAGCGGCTCTATGAAATTGGCCCCAGAGCTTACGAGAGAAGAAGAGAAGAATCCCAATGTCTGCTGCCAACATTGCTGTAAATATCTACCAGAAACCCAGTAAAGAGAGTAATCCTACTGAACATGTTTGCCCTTGAGATGGGGAAACATCAGTTTAGAAACGAGCACACCTTTTGAAGGTGGAATCTTAAAATAAAAAAAAAGTGACAGCATAATGAAAGCATTTACGCAACGGCTGGCAACACAACCCAAATACTGTACATGTTAAGTGATTTACATGCACCTCAACAACAAGTCTGATAATCTACAGTACAGTCTGCTGTAGCCATTGGGCCCCTGTTGGGTAATAAATGTATTCATACAAGCATTGCTGCCACATCTGGCGTCTAGCGGGGAGGGCGAGTCTGATTGGGGCTTGTGTTTGGATTTTGACTTTCCTCGAGCCGGGTTTGGTTTCATGGGCGGACATGTACACTATGCATTCGTGAACACACCAAGGATTGTCCCACATTGAGCTTGCTGCATGTACATGTACGTGTAGTGTATGAACGGTAATTAAGGTAATTGCATGAGCAATATTACATTATGTTGATTTTATTGTGGTAATTTGCGAATGTGAAGCACTTTGCCTCAGAATGAAATGTCCTATTTGCTCATATTTGAAGACTTTGGAATGATTACCAACACAGTATGTACTGTGCAATGTACGTTCATGCAACAGGTACTTACTCCCTACATCACAGGTATGAACATACATTAAACATGTACACATGTGATGCGCACAGCAGAAATGTGTCAATACAAGCACAGCCCTTTTCCACACACAGGGCAATTGAGTTGTGGGGGTGAATCTATTGAAAATCAGTTCTGGTTTTGTTCATCCCACTTTCTTAGTGTTTATATCTGCTGATTTGGAAATCGTGAAATAAACAATTTTGTGGTCAATATATATCCCTGATCATGATTTTCCTCTAAATGTGACTCCTACTCCTTCCCGCGGCTGTACATTTATACATATTAATACCTGTACATGTATATCATACATGTGTACCGGTATGTACTGTGACTGTCACCAGAAGGGTTGAAATCATCACTTTTAAAGTTAACTGTTGCATAATATTCGGGGCTGGGCCAAGCAGCTGACGATACATTTTGTGTAGGCTAGTTTCTTTTGTGCGTGTACTGGCACATGGTCTGTATTAGTTAACTGTGCTTAATGGTGCTGGTCGATTTGCAGCTAGCTTGAAATCACAGACTCAGAAACTCGATGTGCCCGTGAGACCAATAGACCGATGGGATAATCCCGAGGCCAAACTGTGTGTGGGTGGATAGGCTCGGGCAGGGAGATGGTCATTGCCTACGATCAAATACTGGGAAGATGCAGGGTCCAGGCATTATTTGCAGTATTACTTTGTGGACTGTTTAACATTCCGCCCTGTATGGCAGCACTGCATGGTGGCTTGCATACAATCATACCCGGCCATTTCTTGTACGTTGAAATCCGAAGGACTGATTCTAAGGAGCCAACAGAGACAAAGATGTGGCTTATTGAAGCTGTTTTCTGGTTTTGCTAATCAAAATCTTCTGCACTTTGATTGTGTCTTTCAGATTGGCTGACTGACTGACTGACTTGTAAACGGCACTGTACATTTGGAATAAGCATGGCTTGCCAAGCGCCAACTTTCCTGGTGCTGTTGTTGGTCATCGGCTCGGGCCACTGGCCCAAGCTATGCTCTGGACAGGTCACTGCATCGCCGGGCAACAGCACTGGCCAGAGTCAGGCCCCTATGAACCCCACGCCGACTCCCCTGCAGGGAGGGGGTGATATGACCTCCCCACCGGCACTGGACCCCACACTGGCAGGGCCGTCGGAAGTCTCTGTGACCATGGCAGCGATGCAGAACCTAACCACCATGCCGAGGACTGACCCTGTATCAGAGCCCTCCCCGCCTCCGACGGTGGACCCGCCTACCACAGAACCAGCAGCCCTGGCCCCTTCAACGATGCCGCCCACTGAGCCCGCATCATCAGATCCGACAGCGCCCCCGCTCATGACGGATCCAATGATTCCGACCGAGCCTGAAGCCCCGGCCTGCCCCAGTCAGTGCACATGCAACATGGCGTCTCGCACCGTGACCTGCGGGCCTCGCATGGCCACTGTCCCCAGCGGCATCCCCGAGTACGTCAACGTCCTGGACCTGAGCCAGAACTCCTTCAGCTTCCTGCATTCGGGCGCCTTCCTCAACCTGCCCAACCTGGTCAGCCTCAGGCTGGTGTCCTGCAGCATCCAGTCCATCCAGGACGGGGCCTTCACCGGTCTGACCAACCTCCGCATCCTGAACCTCAAGGCCAACCATCTGGCCGGCTTGGACGGGGTCCTGGCGGGGCTTCCGGCCCTGGAGCAGCTGGACATGGAGCAGAACCGACTGGAGGGCCTGAGCAGGTCGGTGCTGAACCGCCTGCCCAACCTCCGCAGCCTGTCCATCGGGAACAACCCCAGCCTCAGCCAGGTGGATGCCGATGCCTTCCAGGCGAACCCTCTCCTGGAGACTCTCAGCATCTCCCACTGCAATCTCGCCGAGCTTCCCACGGGGGTCTTCCGGAACCTCACCGGGCTGCAGAGCCTCAGCCTGACCGGGAATCCCATTGTCCAGATTCCGGGGGGCATCTTCGGAGAGCTGTCCTCCCTGGAGGATCTCCAACTGTCCAGCATGGCTCTCTCCTCTCTGGGCCAGGAATCCTTCGGAGGACTCCCGGCTCTGAGGACGCTCAACCTGGCCAACAACGACCTGGCCAACGTGGACGGCTCCACCTTGGAGTCGCTGGTCATGCTGGACACTCTGGTCCTCTCCGAGAACCCCTGGGACTGCGACTGCCGCATGAGCTCCTTCCTGACCTGGCTGATCCAGTCCAAGATCGATTACTCCACCTCGGAGTGGCGCTGCACCGCCCCGTCGCGTCTCCTGGGACGCTTGGTCTTTACCGTGCCCTCCCAGGAGTTTGCCTGCGTGCCTATCATCACCAGCATCTCGCCGTCCAAGACGACGGACTACCAGCAGCTGGTGTACTTCGAGTGCAGGGCCATCGGCGATCCCATCCCGCAGATTGAGTGGTATCAGCCCGGCGGGGAGCGTGTCACGGCTACGAGCAACGACCAAGACATCTACACAAGCATCAGCGGGACTGCGCTGATCATCAGACACCCGACAGAGAGCAATGTGTACAACTGCACGGCGAGGAATGCCAACGGAGTGGTCTCGGCTACTGTCTCCCTCACTGTTGTCAATATACCCACCACGACCGTCCCCACCACGACCGTTGCGGCAACCACGGCAAGCATCGAGACGCCGCCGTGCGTCTACGCTCAGATCGCGGTGAAGGCAGCCGACATCACGGACACCACCATCCGCATGGAGTGGACCCAGTTCCACAGTCCGCTCCTCAAAGGCTACCTCATTCAGATCAATGAGTTTGGGGCTGAGATCAGGTCGACTAGAGTGGCCAGCGAGGACAGCACGTCCTACTTGGTCTCCAATCTGGAGCCGGGCAAGGACTACATCATCTGCGTCTCCGTCTGGCTGAGCACCTGCCCCAGCTTCACCACACTGGAGCACTGCAAGCAGCTGACCACGGCCGGCTCTACCGACGGCAGCGTGGCGGCCATGGTCTCCAAGCACCGCAACGAGATCATCGGCACGGCGCTGGCCACCTTCCTGGGCACCCTCTTCATCCTGGCCTCCATCTTCGTCATCCTGTGGCAGTACCGCAAGCCAAAGTCCTACGACAACTACGACTTCAACCCGACCACGGAGACGGCCCGCTTCGCCGACCTAGGCCCCGGGGACGGGCTGGTGGAGGGCGAGTCCGGCCAGCCGTCCGCCAAGCACATCCGCTACACCGGGTCCCTCTCCCACGACAACCTGGGCGCCATCTTGCCGAACGAGGACGAGCGCCTGAACGGCAGCACCAGCAAGCACGAGGCCGAGGTGTACTCCATCCCGCCCGATGCCCAGTGGCCAATCTACGGCGTCCCCAACCGCCGGAATAAAGGCAAGGGGAAGGGCAAGGGCAAGGGCAAATCAAAGCGCGAGTCCCAGATGGGCCTGGTGGCCATCGAGATGGAGGACTCCCGGAGGCACAGCGACTACATGGTGCCGTCGTCCAGCAAGGAGGAGGACGCGCCGGTCCTGGAGGCGAGGGTCATCGGCCAGGACTTCAAAGAGGACCCCGACACGGCCGAGCTGGGCCACCTCTACGAGGAGGTGGACGGGCCCAAGTGCAAATGCGACCCCGTGGTCAACGGCATCATCGTCAGCAACGGCCACGTTCCCTGCCCCACCCACCCAGCCGCCAACGGCCACGCCCGGACCAACTCCGCCAACAGCCGGGTGCGGTTCAGCCTGCCCGACCAAGAGGAGGGCAACGATGTGTCCGTCGGCAAGGCAGACCCCGCCCAAGTGGAAGTGCTGGGCGTATAGCTGATGGGCGTATAGCTGATGGGCGTATGCTGCTCGCGTCCAAACTTATACGATGTGAATATCAGTCGTCAAGTTGAGTGACAATACATCGTAAGGTTGAGAGACAATACATCGTATTAGGTTGAGTGACAATACATCGTATTAGGTTGAGTGACAATACATCGTATTAGGTTGAGTGACAATACATCGTATTAGGTTGAGTGACAATACATCGTATTAGGTTGAGTGACAATACCGGTACATCGAAAGGTTGAGTGACAATACATACATTGTAAGGTTGAGTGACGATACATTGTAAGATTGAGTGACGATACAACGTCAGCTTGGGTGGAATCATCCACCTGACGTGGATGGCAACAGCCTCTGGAAGGCACTCTTGGATTCATACACATCCTTTTTTTTATGAAAGTTGAGGAAAACCAACCCGGGAAATTATTTCAATTTTGGGAATTTTTACAAACAGCCATCGCATACAGGAAATGCTGAACTCAGACACAGAACTAGTCTACATGTACCTCCATGTTATTGAACTCAACCATCTGAAAGTGCCTTTCTTCCTACATTTCAAGCAAGTGCTGCTTAGGATTTGAATGGTACATGTACGTCAAGAAAAGACTTTGATCTTAAAATCAGTGGAGTTTTCCAGATATTTTTCACTTACAATAATTGACAAGACTTTTTTGTGTATCTACCTACTTGTCTAAAACATTAAAAGGATTAATTTTTGTCTACTGGTTTTAATATACAATTTATTTAATTCAAAAAGCTTATCCTCGGATTAATTTGACAAGCGTACTAAAGTGGCCAGTTATGTGGGCAAGTTAAAACAAATTATCAATCAATGAGGTAGTTCATGCACATTAATTTCCCTTCCGGTTGTAAATATCAAAATATTATACAATCAATTCTGAAGATTGTTTTGTAAACTATGTTTATTCCTGGACTGGTTCTGGATAATTTACATATTTAAGGAAGAAAAAAGTGACCACTTTTATATTTCTTTTTATTAAAAAAATCATTTATTGTAATGAATGATAAATGTTTGATTTTTTTTTAAAACATGTACAGTGTACGGTGTATAAACATTTTAGCATGTTTTACAATGGTTCATAACATTATCTGTACATAAAAGTACTATTTGTTGGTGAATTTTTTTTAATGAGAATTGTGAAGACTTTGTTGATGGCTGCCAATCATTTGCAGAAATGAGCCCCATGTATACGGCTATATGTACAAATGTATATGTCTGGTTTTTGAAAAAAAATAGCATTAAAATGACTACGTAGCTAGGAATATTCGTGAACATGTACATGTATGATGCAATTATCAGTAATGTACTTGCACAGTATTGATGGAAAAAATATTATTTTGTCATGAGATTTGATGTTCAATGAATATGCTTCTAATCATACAGCCATACATGCCCCTATCTGTCTATATACACAGTGCACGCCCATCAAAAGCCAAATGTATTATTTTTTTAAAGTTAGATTTGTAGCGCATTTGTAAAGCATTCACGCATTTAAAGTGAAATGTCAGAAAGTAATTTGGGTGCGTATTAAACATTTCGTTATTTGCTGGTGATAACAAAATGTACATGAGTGTACAATGTGCTCTGAGTTCTAACTGATATAGAGTCTAAGTCATGATTGGCATCTTTTCACGAGGTGGTGAAAATTTGTTTGACCCTTGCAGTTGTATTGAAGCAATCTCAAGATGGAAGTCAATCTCACTCCATGCTGTGAAACCGCATGAACACTTTTAAACTACGGTATCCATTAAAGGCCCAATACAACATCGATGTCCACAGATTTCCTTCTAATCTACACAGTTTGTAGATCTATGGTCATGATAGAATCCTCATGTTGAAATCTGACGATCTCGGATGCCTTACTTTTCGAGAAATCTTCACTCAAACACCGACAAATATTGTTTTATCTCGCGAAGATTCTGTTGAGTTCACGTTTTTTCTGGTGTGGTTTTGGCCACTGCGGTGGCATTGATCTGAAGACGAATATCTGAGATGGCCCATTGAAGCAGTGACAAGGTGGCTGACCATACATGTACGTGTTTTCTACTGCATGCAATATGCATGTAACATGACTGCCAACTGCACTGTGTGCCAAGGGTTGGCGTCGAGAATCGACCTTCTGGAATGGAACTTGAGTATGACTCTCCCGGACACATGGGTACTGTATGTCTATACACCTTGGAGAGCTAAGCCATCAGGCAAACACGAGACAGCTATTCGCACAATCTGCCAAGGACTTCTCAAAACACACAATACCGGTACATGTAAGCATCTGGCCGGCATACAGTAACACACATGTACCCTTCTGAAGAAAAACAAGTCTCTCTATTCGGGGCTAGTGTGGACAGTACAAGAATATTTTAATACTTTATCAATAGGAAAATGGTATTGGTATTAAAAAAAAAACTACGTGACTCAAGGTGCGTCAAGGATGTTTCATTCTGAAGCAGCAGTGTGGCAAAAAGACGTCGGCACAAGTTGGGGTATTCACTATTCAATGCCCACCTAGACAAAAGTAAGCAGGGATTCCAAGGAGGGGGGGGGTAGTGTTGCCCAACTATGCTTGACTGAGTGGGCGGTAGTGTGACTAACTTTGCAGACGTCAAGAAAAAAAAAGGACGAACACAATTGGAAGGTTCAGGAGATTTATGACGACTCTCGAAATCAATACGCCAGCTATGAAACCACTTTTCTTTTTATAGTAAACTGGATGAAAATGTCTGAAACAAATTCCTGTTTTTGTTTATAAAAAAATATCACAAAGATGAACTTCTGTGCAAGGATGCAAAAAATATAAATTTGTGACTGGTAGAATTGACTTTGTTTGGGGACAGTAGGAATGTTCTTTTTTTTTACCCTTTGTACAAGTTGAGTTGAATTTGTGAACTGTTGAGTTTCTGGCTCTTCTGAGAGCCGCATTTCTCCCTTAAAGCCCCTACACAACATTGGTAAGATCGAAAAACAGAAATGTTCACAGATTTCCATGAAACTTATACAGTTTGAAGATGGTTATAGTAGAAACCTCGCACTGAAAAATTTCTGCCTAAAATGTTGTATTTTGGGAGAAAAGAGTAAAAGAAATTGTTTACATCTCACCGAGATCTAAACTATTTTTCAGTACAACGTTGAATGCTGCATTTTCACGAAACAAATTCATCGGTTTTTACAATTTTCTCGAGACTCAGTTGACGGATTGAGCTGAAATTTTCGCAGGTGTGCTATTTCATGCATATGTTGGATCAGACAATGTATGGATGATATTCTTTGACCTCGACCAATGTTGTGCAGGGGCTTTTTAAGAGACAACTTACATGATGTCACCGCAAACTATCCACACTGATGTCATGTATAAAAAGGTGCAGTTACAATATTGCATGGCACATAATAAAATAGACATCAAGGCTATCACTTAGAGATCTGCATGGAAGTCCCGTTAGGATCAAAACATCAGCCCCTCCACCCAATAATCAAAGAACCCCACTAATGTGAAAACTTAAGCACGGGTTGAATCTAGCTCAATCAAGCAACCAAAAATATTTAAAAACAAAATGCAAAACGCAAAAATGCAAAAATGAATCATGCCCCAAAAAACAACAAAAAACATTTTGCTGATCTCTAAATCAGATTTTGTTTTTCAACCTGTGGGTGGAGTTCAAATTCTTCATGAAAAATCTATAGATGCAAAAAAGGTTTGTCATTCCATTCCTTCAACATTGAGTGTGGCCCGCACTTCCCAACAAAACACCCACTTCCCTGTAAAAATGAGAGAGTGAGAGAGAGAGAGAGGGGGGGGGGGAGCATGGGAGAATTCCACACATACCTTGTGAAACTCACAATGCATGCAGGCGTACCTGCCCTTGTCACACACAATGCGTGTTGACAATTGTCTGCCACAGAGAAAGGTGTGGCAGACAGGGAGGGGGGGGGGAGAGGGGGAGGGGGGGAGAGGGAGAGGGGGGAGGAGAGGGAGAGGAAAGGACTACTGAGCTAATAAAGACTTTCATAAAAGGAATATTATCATTTTGGAGTGAGGGGTGATTGGTTATTTGGTTGTTTGTTTGGATGGTTGGTTGGTTGGTTGGTCGGTTGGTTGTTTGGCTGGTTGATTATGGTTAGGTAACTGGGTTGGCTTGTTGCCAGGTTGGTTGATTGGCTGGTCGGTTGGTTGGGGTCGGTTGGTAGGTCCATTGCCAAATTTTCATGGTTCATGTAACATGCTGTACACAGACACAATTGCATACCCATAGTTCCAGCCGGGGCTGATCTGGTGGATAACAGTGGTACTGAACCCTACAAGTCTACAGGCTTCAGTGGCAGACAATGTGTACAATATGTATGCCTGCCACTACAAATGGAGGGAAATTTACGCAATGTGTGGGATTTCTAGTCTGTCTTGAAGTTTACAACAACCAGATACTGTCGTGGTATTTGCAGAGAGCAGGATTCATGTAAAGAGTGGGGTTTTGGACAACCCTCCAAAAATGAAATGGACTCTCTTTCTCCAGATGCATGCCAGAATAATATACACTTGTGGCAGCAAACAGGACAAGAGAGCAGTTGAATAGTGTGGGCCTCTTTCTGACAATGATTAACTATGCCCTATCTGCTCATGTTTCACAGACCTATAAACGAATAAGCACCCATAGCTCAACAATACAGTACATGCATATTTTAAAAAAACTTGTATGGTAGTTTGGTACTGTAATTCCTCCTTCCACATTAGGGCATGATTCTTACAAATTGTACACATATAATATGTATATTACACATATAATATGAATTGAAAAATGGCAAAGAAACCTTTGACTGGACCAGGGATTGAACCCGAAACCTCTGGTTTTGTGTTTGAGCAGTCTTACCATCTGAGCTATCCAGCTCTTAGATGGTGGCCATCCCAAATAGTCAACTAGTCTTTGTCGGGGTAAGGACCCCAGTCAGAAGCATTTTACCATCAATTGCCGTATATCTACAGTGATCACACCCCAGTTTTCCAATTGTTGTAAACCTTGCTCCCGTAGTTTTAAGGGATCACACAAAGTGGATGCAGCTTTTTCAATTCAAGTCCCAACAAATTAAAGGAAAAACTGACTCGGAACTTTTTCATTTGTTTTTCATTTTCAGCAGGCAATTGGGCAAATCAGCATGTTTTGATAAGTTACTTTGGTGTTTAATTAGGCGTCGATTAGGGGAAACCCTCACTGAATTGCCGGGTTGGGACTGCTTCACATCCTTGTCCACTCTTGGTGCAGTGGTTCTTCTGAGCCAGTGACATTTGGCAGCAAACCATCAACTTTGTGATCGGTGATGCACACATTTTTGCTGTTTTCTTAACATAAAGAATATATAGTGTACACATGTACATGTACTTCAACTTTCTGCATAGTTTTTAAGCATGAAAAGTATAATATAAGTCACTATTTACGATCATTACTGAAAAATGAAAAAAATGTTACTAAATGATACAGTACTTAACCACTTTTTACAGCACCTATGACCGCCATACGGGTTTTTTTGAACAATGCATCATTTTCAAATCTCGCTAAAACAATCGGAACAATATATTTCTGTGAAATAAATCGATAAGAGTATACTATGGGTACAAGAGAGTAAAACCTGGCACAATCCAGACTTCGTTGTGGCCTTTGTCAAGAGATTATCCGTTCAAAAAAGGGCACATTGTGTGTTGTCAATGGAGCGTAACAGGTTGTGTGTGTATGTGAGTGTACGGTACTGTCAATCCCTGACCGCAGACTCCAGCCTCAACTCCAGGCAGTCAAATCTTCGAGTTGGTCGGCCACAACTGAGCGTACAGATTGCGGTGAAGAATGTGGGTGGAATTCCACTGCCTGACCGATGACCGTTGGGCTGCGTGGCATGCCAACACAATGTCCCCCACGTGCTTTCAGCTGCAGCGTGGTATCCCTCGATCATCCACAGTAAAGATCCCACAATTGCACAATTACTGCTGCTAATCTTGCAATTCATGTGGCAACTTGCGTCAAAAAGGGTCTTTGTACTGATTTGTGTTGCTTTGTTCCAAGCTCAAAAGAGTCTTTGTTTGAAATGTGGACAAAAGTGGTGCCCGGATTCGGAGGGCCCCATTGCATAGTCAAACCAATTGAGCTCCGACCCAAATCTGGAGGAAATGACCATAGAGGCTGAGTAACAACAACAGTGGGACAAACTCCACGACTGGATTGCCTTTTTGTTGCATCGAACTGCCAGCATTTGGACTGACTGAGGCAATTCATTCTGTCTTTGAGAAAGCTCCTGCCTAGGATCGAAAACGACAGGCCCTCTACGTTTTTTTAAGACAGGAGGAAAGGTTTACCAGAGTGCAATTTTGTTGACGGTCACAACCAAGAAAAAGTCGGTCTGGCATTTTCCCCGTGACTTTCCCGGGCAATATTAGATTTTTTTTTTTAGATTGACACTGGGTGATGACGTGCACACATTCTCATAAGGGCCATTCCCACTACGAAAATAATCGATTTGAATCGCAATTCAAATTTTTTTTTTGTCGTGTCCACACAGGCCACATAAGGTTCACACAGGCCAAATAATCGCGTCGCAAAAATACGCAAGCCGATTGCGGTAGGGTGTGGTCACGCTGCGCAAGTGGGAATGGCGGGACTCGCTGACGAAAGTAAACAAACCCTGTGCTGCACTTCCTGGAAGTAAGCTGCTGGCAGGAAATGCCATGCGCGCGCAATGCATCGTGGGCTTAAAAAAACAAAACGGTGCGATTTGAGCGGAGCGTTCCCACACACATCGCGTCACAAATAAACGCGATTATTTGAAAAAATCTCACTCTTAGTGGAGTCCGAATCGCGATTCAAATCCCACTAATAATCGCGTTCATTGTGTCCCCACATGCAAAAAAAAGGAGTTTGATTTGTGATTCAAATCGCGATCCAAATAATCCTGTTTATTTGGTGCAGTTGGAACGGTCCCATAGTGCCAGAAATAACTGGACCAAGCTCCGACTGCTAAACCACACCCTGTGGTCACAGGCTGTCCATTCTGGTAAATGGTTGCGCTGCCAGTGGGAAATGACAGTACAGTAGCATCCGGTAGGTGACATACAACGGGGAAAGAAGTAAAGACGGAGCCAAAAAGCAGGGCTAATGAAGTCTGTAGAGGACGGAGACTCCGTGCGTCCCAGACACTTGGTTGCTAACCAGTCAACCAGGGTATCCGGTCAAGGGATAGCTAGCAAAGATGGCGAGAGCACTGGAACGTCAAACCAGTGGCCGGGGTTTTCTTGACCTTTCTCAAGACCAATTATCCATCCAATCTATAATTTGTAATTGGCCTGGTTCAACTACAGAATGAGTCTAGGAATCCCAGTTAGTGCACCGAGAAAAATTGGGGGAAATTAAGTATGCCTTGTGCAAATTCTTCCTCCAGAGCAAATTGAAAGTCAGAAGGAAACATGCAAGCTACCTGTACATGTACATGTACATGTACATGTCCATGTACTGTACAATGCACATGTATGTCCTGGTACATGTAATGTACATGAACATTAGCCAGTATAGAGAATGATTGACGGCAAATTATTTTGCAAAAACTCCCTTCCTTGAATTATGTACAAGGAAGAAAAATGACTTTTTTTCAGTAAGGTGATTGCAACACTGTCACTGATCTTGTTTTCAAGTTTTCAAGTAGAAAATAGATTTTATTAGTCAAACAAATGGAAAACTAAGCTTTGACTGGACTGGGACTCGAACTCCCGACCTCTGGTTTTGCTATCAGTGCTCTTACCATCTGAGCTATCCGGCCCTTAGATGGTGGTCTGGAGTCCCAAACAGTCAAAGGGTCTTTATTTGTGTGATTTTCCGTCGCAAATTATTGAAAAAGTCCCGTGTCAGTTCCCTTTCCTTTGTTTGTCTGATTTGAAATTCGGGGAGGAATCCCGGGATTTGTTACCTTTCAAAAAACACAGAAATGTTCTGTCAATCACTTACCTTCTGATAACACCCATTTCGCAAGCCGTGTAGAGTGTACTCCCATTGGAGGTATACCTACGTGGAATCAAAGCAGTAGGACTTATGAGTTAGGTCAAGTCATATCTGATGGGTTCCGGAAAAAAGTCAGGCCCTGGAAATTGTGGAGAATTGTATTTTGGTGTATTAAATTAGTAGCAACATTTTCGTATGACTTGAAATCTAAAAATAAAAACAAGAAGGTTTGACATATTGATCTAAGCAGGCAATCTCATAGAGGCAAAATTATCTTTATTCTGTCTTGATCATTCTTGCCTGTGAGAAAGGTCCTGCAAGGATGGGATACGGAAACGTCAGGCCCTCTACTGAGGGTAAAGATGAGAATTTAACGCCTCCATGAAGACTGTACAGAGGGTGGGTAGCGTCTTCATTATCTCTGATGAGATAAGATTTGAGGGTTTACATGGTAGAAGCACAAAGTGGGAAGTGTGCACTGACACCATGGAAATCATCTCTATCAAGGCGTGTAGCTCTAATAAGAGCCGGACACAACATTATGACCATGTGCTCTGCCCGTCATCAGGAGGCTGTTTCCCGACAGAAAAGATGACTCTACAAACTTATTCACCGATTCAAAGTGGATTGATGCCGTGTGAAAACAAGTTAAAAGGCAATGCATGCATTGCGCACGTCTATTCAAGACTACACACTGTCCGAAGCGATGAGCTACCGGCTCGTCCCAGAGCCATAGTCCAGAGATGAGGGGACATGGTGTCACCGCAAACTTTCCACATTATCTCCGAGGAGCCGAAGAAGTGCGTAGACTGGAATCCAGATTGGCAAACTACACACACACTGTGCGTCTGATGCCGCCAACAGCGTCTTCACAGATACACATGCCAAGAGGTCGAGGGCAGTAGACATGCACGTCGGATACAAGAGAGCGTTAGCGAGACCCCAGAGTGTGACCTTACTTGAGTTTCCATATTGCATCGTCGCCGCTCTCTTGCAGTGTCTCTTGGACGCCAGCGTCTGGGAGATAAGCGCAGACCTCACCCCCTCCCAGCATGATCACACCTGTAGGAGATGAAGGCAATGCAGCCACTCACACTGTAAGCGTGCTACAGCTAAGTCCGGTGCATGTACATGTACCTTATGAAGCTATGCTCAGAGTACTGGCTATGGCTTCACACCAGGGCAAAAAGGTCAATGAGAATGTAATTCAATGAGGGTTTCCCTACCCGATGCAGCACTGTTTTCTCAGTGCTTTGCCGGATTGCCTTGAGATTTGTGCAGGCGAGAATGGCCCATGTGTAGTTAGCACTGAGCATACATGGGCTGGAGACTTGTGCTGGTGAGAATGTAATTCAATGAGCATGAGGCCAATTAGATGTGCAGTCTGCACTGTTTTCTCAGTGCTTTGCCGGATTGCCTTGTGAATTTGTGCAGGCGAGAATGCTACTCGATGTGTAGTTAGCACTGAGCATACATGGGCTGGTGATTTGTGCTGGTGAGAATGTAATTCAATGAGCGTAAGCCCAACTAGATGTGTAGTTAGCACTGTATGCTCAGTGTTTTGCCCGATTGCCTGGTGCTTTGTGTAGGTGAAACTGTAATTCAATAAGTGCTAGCCCTACTTGACGTGCAGTTAACATTGTATGCATACTGCGATGGCCAAAGTGCCTGGTAATTTATATAGTTGAAAATGTAATTCAATGGGAGTTTGCCCTAGTCGATGCGTAGTTAGCACTGTATGCTCAGTGTTTCGCCTGATTGCCTGGTGATTTGTGTAGGTCAAGCTGTAATTCAATAAGTGCTAGCCCTACGGGGGTTCCCACGATACTGCAATGGCCAAAGTGCCTGGTAATTTGTATGTTTGAAAATGTAATTCAATGGGGGCTTGCCCTAGTCGATGTGTAGTTAGCACTGTATGCTCAGTGCTTTGCCCGATTGCCTTGTGATTTCGGTTGGTGCGAGTGTAATTCAATGCGGGTGTGCCCCACAAGATGTGTAGCTGGTACTGTATATTCAGTGCTTTGCCCCACTACCTGTAGACTTTTTTCACGCAACGTCATGTTGGACCGCCTTACAATGGCAGCGCACAGTGTAAGTATCAGTTGTACCATATGGTTATGCGTACTCTTTCCGTAAAAAGCGGTCCAACGCGGTGGCATCGTTTCCAAGTTTTACGTGTTTTGGTCACGTGGGTGAAAAAGGTCTGTACTCACTGGAGAAGCCATCCTCGGCCATGGCATTGTAAGGGCCCGGGGTGGGATCCACGCAGTGCAGACCAGTCCCTGCCGGTATGTCTAGTAGAGTTCGACCGTCCAGAGTCACCACCTACAGCAACAGCAAGGAGCACAAAGCAGACGAACAACAGCAGTCACAAGAGGGCCTTTCATTTTCACCAAATGTGACCCGCTCCGTGAAAATGAGTCAGATGTTGCAAAAATATAACATTGAGGTATCTACATAGCTGGATAGACCTTATCAACAGCCTCATTTAGGTATTTGTTAGATATGCATAGCATGATGCACTCCGGAGATATGGCAGTTTCCAAAATCCCTGTTTTTAATTTTCACCAAAACTGTTAACAGAGAAAACAAGCGATATACAAAAATGTTGCAAACTGCTTACTGACTAAAATTACCAAAATGCAAATCTCAAAAGAGAGAAAACAAGCGTTAAAGATTTATTACCTATTGTCAGACATCCTAAGAAGTTTCTTTTGTAAATGTACACAGAATTTTCCTGATACAAGTTGTAACTTTGCACGAAGGTTTACAAAAAATAAGAACCAAAAGATATCTGAAAAAAATAAATGGAGAAAAGTCTGAAGAAAAAAACACCCTTTCAACATGCGACTCATTTTCACAGAGCGGGTCCCAAATAGTCGCTCCCTTTGAGACAGAACAGGCCAGCTGATCAGCTGAATCTTATTCGAGTCATGAAATATTGAGTCCACGTCACGAGTTGTACAAGTCTGGTGATTTGTCCGAAACAATTCTCCCCAGATCACTCCAGAGACTCCAAAATGTTGGGAGGCTAACCAACAGCTCACCCTTTTTCTTCAATCTACATCTATATTCTTCTTAAACACTATACTGCTACCTGGCATTTATGTTAGTCACAAGCTACCATAAGGGCTGGTATCATTTGCTCTAAATCAAAAAAAACATAAAAGTTCTTTTCTTTTGGGGGTTTTCAACATTCGGGTACCCATTTCCAGAAACATCCAATTTTGCCAAGGCCTACAAAGAAAACAAATTTCATTTAACTTTCAGCCGGGTCAGTAAGCTGTTTACAACATTTCTGTATGAAAAAAGTTGCAGACTGTGGATCGGTCTTCACCACGTTTCACCAAGGACACTTTCCAGTGGCTATGCCACACTTCAAACCTCCCTATACAATCAGCAAATGTGATACATGCAATACTAAATGCTGGCCATCTGTGTGGCATTTGTCACACTACATATTGTTTTGTGGCAGGCTAAAAAAAAAGTGGTTTTTTCGTCAATGCTTTGACAATTATTGTGTCAGGATTCAGAAGGCATGGTGCATGACATCTGGTGCTCCAAATTCGGAGGTCCCAGTGATAAGCGGTTAAATGACCAAAACTGAAAATCAAAAAAACCTTGGACTGTTGCCAAAGTTTGCCCAATCTAAATTTCAGCCATTTTTGTAGTACAAAAATGTTGCAAATGGTTTATTGACTCGAATGAACCAAAATGCAAATCTAAAAAAAAAATACCGGACAGTTTTGATCCTAGACCTTTCTCAAAAGCAGAAAGGTCTCGCCAGGAACTAAATGTCCTGGCCCTCGATATTTACTACTGTAAGCAATATCCATCAACACTGGCTGACCTTTCCGTGTCCATCAACCGACGCCGTGACAAAGGTGGTTTCCCCAGAGCACCACGGCCAGCTTTCTCCCAGGAACGTTACATCCCTGATGGTGTCACTATGAAGCTGACATAAAGAAGGACATCCACTCAAATCAATCATTTAAAACAAAAACTGAAGTTCATACAAAAAACTGTTGCAAAATGCTCACTGACTAAAATGACCTGCAATACGTCAATCTCAAAAGTTAGAGGGCCTGACGTTTCGATCCTAGCAGGACCTTTCTCCAAGGCTCCTTTGAGAAAGGTCCTGCTAGGATCAAAACGCTCCTTTGAGAAAGGTCCTGCTAGGATCAAAACGCTCCTTTGAGGAAGGTCCTGCTAGGATCAAAACGTCAGGCTCTCTAACTTTTGAGATTTAAAAAAACCTTATACAGTTATATACAGAAATTCTACAAACTGACTTTAACCACTTCGCGCCGGGACCTCCGAATCCGGAGGTCAATTGGATTGCCTTTGCAACGGGGCCCTCCGAATCCGGGCACCACTATTGTCCGCATTCTAAACAAAGACTCTTTTCAGCTTAGAACAAAGCATTATGAATCAGTACAAAGACCCTTTTTGACGCACGTTGCCACATGAATTGCAAGATTAGCCGCAGTAATTGTGCAATTGTGGGACTTTTACTGTGGAGGATCGAGGGATACCGCGCTGCAGCTGAAAGCACGCGGGGGACATTGTCTTTGCATGCCACACAGCCCAACGGTCGTCGGTCTGGCATTGGAATTCCCCCCACATTCTTTACCGTAATCTGTACGCTCGTTTGTGGCCGACCAACTCGAAGATTTGACTGCCTGGAGTGGAGGCTGGAGTCTGCGGTCAGGGATTGTCAGCAGCGTACACGAACCCACACACACACGTCCGTTACGGTCCATTGACGACGCACAAAGGGCCCTTTTTCGAACGGATAATCTCTTGACAAAGGCCACAACGACGTCCGAATTGTGCCAGGTTTTACTCTCTTGTACCCATAGTATACCCTTATTGATTTATTTCACAGAAATATATTGTTCCGATTGTTTTAGCAAGATTTTAAAATGATGCATTGTTCAAAAACCCCCGTATGGCGGTCATCGGCGCTGAAAAACCCCCCGGCGCGAAGTGGTTAAGGACAAAACTGCAGATCTCGATAAAGAAGGAGGGCTGACGTTCTGATCCTAGCAAGCCCCTTCTCAATTCAAAGCCAGAAGACCTTTGAGGTCAGGCCCTCTATTAATATTATTATTATTGGTTTATTATTATCATTATTAAATTAAACAAATTGAAACTGGTGGCCCAAAAGCCAAAGGAGTTTCAATTTACATAAAAATGAAAACAAATCAAAATATCGCAAAAAAATAATAAACAATGTATACTTAGATAACATCAAAATACAAACTTATATTAATTTTCATTTTAAAAAAGGCAAAATTATTTCATTCCATTTAAAATTTGTGTCAGCTGTGGGATTTTCGATCATAAAGTCATCCTTTCAATAAGAAAAATTCACAGGAAACACTTGATCATAATCAAAAGTCTGCTCCTACGAAATGAGACAGAACTTTTTTCAGGGGGCCTGCCCTGAATTCTTTGTCCTTCCCTTGAATGGACGACTTCTGAGCAAATTCAACCGATATCTTCTAAAATGACTTAAGGTGATATACAGAAATGTTGCAAACTGCTTACTGACTAAAATTACCAAAATGCAAATCTTAAAATTTAGTGGGCCTGACGTTTCGATCCTAGCAGGACCTTTCTCAAAGATGTGGGCTTGAGAAAGGTCCTCCTAGGATCAAAATGTCAGGCCCACTAAATTTTAAGATCTTCTAAAATGAAGAAAATACAAAACAAATGTTGCAAACTGCTCACTGACTAAAATGACCTGCAATACATAAATCTCAAAAGTTTGAGGGCCTGATGTTTCGATCCTAGCAGGACCTTTCTCAAAGGCAAAGGCATTGCCTTTGAGAAAGGTCTTGCTAGGATCGAAACATCGGGCCCTCTAACTTTTGAAACATCTTCTAAAACTGAACTTGAGTGTTCAAATGCAGGCCACATCATTTTGTGGGTGCCTGAAGGCCAGCCAAGTTGGACCAGTGACTCCAGTTTCTGGCAACAGATATCCATTTTTCACGGCACCTCTGCAGCATATTATGAGCACTGACACAGTCCCGATACATTATCACAATACACCGATCCAGTAGGCCACGCCCACCATAGCAACGGCCAAGCAACCGCGCACATGTGCACAACGTGTCACGATCGTCCATACTGCCGTGCGTGTCCACTGCACACCCAAAGCACTTATCTTAGGTTTTGGAAAAGGCCGAAAATGTACATTTCCTCTCTTGCCAGGGTATTGAAAGTCAGAATAATAATGAAAATATAAACACCTCTTGACCATGGTTAAGGATAAAACTCGGGTTTGCAAAGGAATTGCCTGGTACGAAACAAAAGTAAACACAACGAAAAACGTGTAGTAAAGAATACACAATTTTAGAATGGTATGTCGGACAAAATGGCAGCAATTCGTCTGATCTTAAAATGCGCGTTGTGATTGGTCAATTTGTCAAGGGGCGTGGCCTACTGGATCGGTGTATTAACCGGAGGGAATACTTACGTCATATATGTACAGGAGAGGAATTGACATGCGTAAATCAAATACAGCTAGACCCTGCCAAAGAGAAAGACACACACACAAAATCTCAGTGACCAACCCAGGACAGGAGACTAACAGGTAATTATTCATCGACTGATTCATGAGGAAAGCTCAAAATGATTCCTGGAGTTCTGTGGCCCTCATTCAATAACATGGTTTTGGGCTCTGGTTAAAGCCCCTACACAACATTGGTCGAGGTCAAAGAATAGCATCCATACATTGTCTGATCCAACATATGCATGAAATAACACATCTGTAAAAATTTCAGCTCAATCCGCCAACCAAGTCTCGAGAAAATTGTGAAAACCGCTTCATTTGTTTCGCGAAAATGCAGCATTCAACGCCGTACTGTTCTGAAAAATAGTTTAAATCTTGGTGAGACGTAAACTATTTCTTTTACTAATTTCTCCCAAAATACAACATTTTAGGCAGAAATATTCGAGTGAGAGGTTTCTACTATAACCATCTTCAAACTGTATAATTTTCATGTAAATCTGTGAACATTTCTGTTTTTCGATCTTACCAATGTTGTGTAGGGGCTTTAAGGCATTGAATCAACTGCCAAACAATTTCAAAAAAAACATTGTGGGTTTTTAATTGAAGTTGAAGCTTTGTTCTCTCTGGATCAGTGTTCTGATTCTCGGTCGTTATCGGACAACTCTTGCGATCATCTGACCACTTGACCGCCGGGCTGGTCAATGTCGTGTGGTGGATTCAAATCTGCCACGATCAGTCATAGGATTACTCTAGAGAAACCTCGAGTGGTGACTCGCAGTCTGAGAACCAACCTTGCCATTCACAAAGGTACACACTACAGTATTGGGGCACTTGGGGTCCACAGCCAGACCTGTGCGGTCTCTACGATTGAAAGCACCTGCAAGCAAGAAATTCATAAACAAAGCACAAAAAAGTGATAAAAAAAATATTGCAAATCGCTGACTAATATGACCACGATGTAAAATCTCCAAAAAAGGGGTATGACATTTCCACCCTAGCAGGAGCTTCCTCAAAGCCAGAGAGACAGAAAGGCCCAGCTAGGATCGAAACATCGGGTTCTCTCAATTTTTGAGATTTAAACGATCAAAATTACACCAACATTCCACAGGTCCAGAAGTTTTGATCCTTTCTGGCGCTTTCTCAATACAGCTTCTCAACATCCTGCTCGGATAAAAAAAAAATCAGGCGTGTGTGTACAAAAGCTGTGCATATAGACCTAGAGTGATACACAAAAATGGTGCAAACTGCTTACTGACTAAAAAATACCAAAATGCAAATCTCAAAATTTAGTGGGCCTGACGTTTCGATCCTAGCAGCACTAGATCCTAGCAGCCTTTGAGAAAGGTGCTGCTAGGATCGAAACGTCAGGCTCATATAGACCTAGTCGGACGACTGACTTCAGGAGGCTCATCTGAGCCGCTTCAGAATTCTGCCAGCCTGCCAGATTTTTTTTCATATCTAGACTATATCAAAGTAGCCAGGGATAATTTTTACTACACCGTGGGTGAATTTCACAAAAATCTTATGATGAATCGTAAGTCAGCTTACTGTGGATAACCCATTGTAAATTCCGAAAGACCGTATGATTTCTGAGCATCACTCGTTTTGTGAATGGTCGTAATCTACAACGCGCTCGATAAAATCCTCCCTAGGATTGGAACCCAGGCCTCTGATTTAAAGTGTCAGTGCTCTTACCAACTAAGCTTTCCAGCCCTTAGGTCAGGGCTTTTCCAAAAAGTCAACTAGTCTTTGCCGGAGTAGGAGCACCAGTCAGAGCCATCTAACAATTAAGTGCCGTGTATCTCCAGGAATCACACCCCAATTTCCAATTCAGAGGCAAGCAATTGGTTATAAACCTGGCTACGGCAATTCAGGGGTTTGTCTAAAGTTGATGCAGCTATGACCAGTCTACTGTCATCTTAATGGCTCGGGTTCAAATGTCCTTTGGCTTCTCACCCAAATCAAATTGTCAAGACTTCCATTTGTGATGGGCTCTGTGAAAATGAGTCACATTGTGGTAAAATCACGATCACGGCTTTATACTGCATTTCAAGTTTTAGAATATAAATCAAGCTTCCAATAAGCAAATATGAAAATATAAACTGAGCAATATAAAGTTTATATTGCTTAAAATTAGTTAGTGTCCATATCTTATAAACCAAAATCATCATAAAAAAATAAATTTTGATAGATTTTTTTACCCCCACAACTTTCGGTCACCCTGTGCACGAAAAAGGGCCGTGCAAGAAGGCACACATTTTCGTAGAGCGCGCCACATTTATACAACTGTGTGGATGTACTCACAACTCTCGTATGTGAGAAGCTGAGCACCAGTCTCAACGTCTACGACAGCGAGTCTTCCTGCAGTGGTCGTCGCCAGAATCTGCAGACAAACAGGGAAAGAGAGCATAGAGACAGGCTCTGTCTGATTCGCTTCAACAGGCAGGCTTGCGTTACCACCAGGGCCGAATTTCATAGAGCCGCTTAAGCGCGAAGATCTGCCAAGCAGGAAAAGTCTTCCTTCGTGTAAGCAAGGATTACAAACTGCCCTGCGATGTGATGTCCATTGCTTCTGACTTGTTTTCCACTCTTCTTTACTTGGCATGAAACATCAATGATGTCATCAGGTGACTGCTGGATTCCAAGCATGCTTATTACTAGTCGGTGTGATTCGAGAAAAACTGTTCAAAAATTGGGAATTGTGTTTCCAATGCAATGATTGTATTCAAAAGGTCACTTGTAAAAAGGTCACTATTTAAGACTCAGTCTTATGACTCAGGACTCGACCATTTCAACCATGACTCGACCTTATGCCTTGAGGTTGAGCTTCACCCGGATGACTCGAGACATGGACACGGACTGGAGAGATGTGACTTGAGCTTGGCCTTTATTTTGTGACTGGAATACATGCTGGCTGTTCAGAATGCAGATTAGTGCGTTCTGCAAAGATGGCCCAACTCACCTTTCTGCCATCACTTGTGAAGCGCACAGCATGAATGTTTCTGGCCAAGCTAAACGTCGTTATCTGCAGTCAAAGATTGACATGAAACAAATTAGAATTATCCAGAAAAATATGCAGAAATGTTTGCAAACTGCTTTACTGACTAAAGATACTGGAAAATATCAAAAAATAGGAGGGCCTGAGGTTTTGATCCAAGCAGGGCCTTTCTCAAAGGGGAATGATTTTCTAAACATTACCGAATAACTGTGCAGTTTGATGCCTTTCTGCGCTGTGTACAAGTTGACCCTGCCGTCAAACGCTCCCGAGCAGAACAGGTACCGATCCTGGAGAATGAGAGAAGAGAGAGCGAAGCTCCAAGATAAAACACAAATCCATAGATGCCATTGGGCTTGTCCATAGCCACAGCCACAGCTGACAAATTCTTCCAAAATCAAAATTTGACTTTAAAGCCCCTACACAACATTGGTCGAGGTCAAAGAACAGCATCCATACGTTAACTGATCCAACATATGCATGAAATAGCACATCTGTGAAAATTTCAGCTCAATCCGGCCAACCAAGTCTTGAGAAAATTGTGAAAACCGCTTCATTTGTTTCGCGAAAATGCAGCATTCAATGCCGTACTTTTTCAAAATAGTTTAGATCTCGGTGAGACGCAAACAATTTCTTTTACTCTTTTCTCCCAAAATACAACATTTTAGGTAGAAATATTTCAGTGAGAGGTTTCTACTATAACCATCTTCAAACTGTATAAGTTTCATGTAAATCTGTGAACATTTCTGTTTTTCGATCTTACCAATGTTGTGTAGGGGCTTTAACACAAATACAAACATACAAATGTTGAAAAACTTCTTCCTGATCTAAAGGGCCAAAATGCAAGTATAGACATTAATTAAAGAGGACCCAACGTTTCGATTCTAGCAGGACCTTTCTCAAAGACGGAATAAGAAAGGTCAAGGTAATGCTATGATTTAAAAGTCAGGCTCTCGACATTTTTGTGCTGAACAAATGGTCAGCAGCAGGGTTTTTAAGGCTCAGTTTCAGTAGCAGCCAAGAAAGTCACATCGGCCAGTGAATATTACTGGTCTCCTGATGCTAAGGGATACCTGACCTCACTGGCCTTCATTATATTACCGGTCAGTTTGGGCACCAGAGAAGATTTTGGCCAGTGGTTAAATCTCTCGGCCACCCCTCTCGACCACACCTCTCAGCGCCACATCTCTCGGCCACGCCTCTCAGTCACACCTATCGACCACACCTCTAAGAGCCATATCTCTCGGCCACGCCTTAAGTCACGCCTATTATCGGCCACGCCTCTTAGCGCCACATCTCTCAGCCACGCCTCTCAGTCACAGCTCTCTGCCTCAGCCCGCTGCAGGCTGCGACGAAGACACCGCACCCACCTTGGGACAGAAAGCCACGCCCCGGACACTCCCGAGATGGTCGTTGAGAAACTGCACCTGGTCCTCCTTCTGCATGGTTGCCAACCTGACTGGGGGGGCCCCCAGCACTCTAGCCCCTCTTAACCACTGCACACCCAACCCGCTGGCCACCAATAACCCCCTCCCCCAATAATTGATCAATTCGTCAGGTTGGCATGGATGGCTGATGTGTGTGTTCAGCTCAGCCGCAATGCTTTGCAAAGGAGATGAGCTGTAACTGATTGTAAGGAGGTACGGTGGCTAGTGTATTGTGGGGATCATTGCAGATTCTGAAATTGCTCAAGCAACAGAAGAGGAGCAACCAACTATGCTGTCCACTTGAACCTGGTGAGATAGAAAAAAAAGAATACCCGGTACAAATATGTTACAAAATGCTTACTGACTGATCTCACAAATTGGAGGGCCTGATGTTTTGATCATACATCACTTGTCAGAACATTTCTTGATGGATTTGAGAAAGGTCTTGCTCAGCTCAAAATATCAGAAATCAAAATATGAGAAACTGCTTTCTGATGTGAATTATGAAAATCTCAACAGTAGGGAGTCCAGCGTAATGATCCTTCCGAAATTTATTACCAGTAAATAACTATGTAAGTTAGTACTACTACTAGTACTAGTGTGTACAATACAAAATACCTATTTTCAATCAACCGTTTCTACCCTTTTTGTGCATCAAATTCAACATTTCAAACACCGATTGTAAAGTTAAAAGTTCCACATTTTCATTTATGCCGTTTATTACCCTTGTGAGTATCGTTTTGGGGTGTAACATTTGATGAATTGTACGTCAGATCGGAGCCATTCAACGGCGCGTCACAAACAATTAAAGGCCAATTTTAAAGCTGAGTTACTCGGGCGTATGAACAGCCGGCTATGGTTTGGTTACGTAAATATCTGCCACTTGTCACAAGATATATGTGACTTGCCAGTGAACAAAAAACGGATAATCAGTACAAATGCAAGGAGTATGAGTCAATTATTCAATTCCAACAAAATGGGAAAGCAACTTGAGAGTTTTGTTGCTTTTACGGTGGTTTTCCTTACCGTACGAATTGCTCTGATGTTCTGGCACGATTGGTTATTTTTCGCCGAAAGGTCAATTCTCAGCTGGTGGTCCAACGCTCAGCCGTTGCTTCACACATGGAACAAGTACCAGCGAAATCACTGACCTAAGTTTGTAGTCTTGAGTTCGAGCAGTCTTTTTCTCAATCGCTGGGCTATAAACAAAACAACGATGACACCGTAGTCTTTTATCGGTCGGCATGTCTCACAATCGACAGGTATTGCGACAATTCTAACCACAAATCGTACATTCTGGGGAATCAAAACGATAATCCCGGCATCTCCTTAACCGAGGAAGGCTCGAATAAAGGATCAAACTTTGTTTTCATTCCTGATGGTAATGATGACCGAAAGATTTGGGCGATAACAAAAGTCTAAAGTACTAGAGTAAAGGCCCCGCCCACTTTTGACAGTACAAATGCAGCACAGACTGTATACTGTACATGTACATGTACATGTACATGTACATGTACATGTATACATGTATACATTATGCACGTACACATGCACATGTACATGTATATGTACAGGCTGTAATGTACATGTACATGTGCATTTGTACGTGCGTGTGCATCCATGCATATTGAAAAGTCAAAGGTCGTGATGAATACTGACAGTGACAATAGCCTTTGTCAGTTTGTGCTTCCTTGCTCTGTGTCCTGAGTCACCGCCGACACTGACTCGAGAGTAGAATCACGTCACTCGTCATTCTTCAACATCATTTCTCCTGACAGTACTGTTGTGGAAGATGCGAAATCCGCGGACGAGCGAGATGGTTTCTGTTGCCAAAATTGCATCGATAGTTGTCTGTTTCACGTTCATCACATTCACAGGTAGGTCTAGTGACTAGTGAGTAGTGTCATGTGCTTATACGCCGCTTTAATACGTGGCTTCGCCTTTTTCCCGTATTACCATGCATAGTTGCTGATGGTACTTGGTAGTAAACCAACAAAAATGGAGATGGAATGGAAGTTTATTGGGTTTTTTTAAATCTGCAAAAGTCTTCATTGACCAAGAGATTATTGAATCCAGAAATGCCTTTTTTCCGCAATATCTATCAGTATCAGTATCACTCGCACATGTGCTGCTAGCTAAAGTAAAGGAATAGCAAGGGCTACAACTTTTATACTATTACTATAGTTGCGGTAACCGTAACCCTCATCCTCCCGACCTTCGGGAGGATGAGGGTTACGCTTACCGCAACTACAACTTTTACTACTGTCTGACTGTAGTCGCTTTGATGGTGGATTTGAAGAACAATAATGATTTCCTTGTTAATGTTATGATACTGCAATGAATTGAACCAACTTTTTGTTTTAGATAATTTAATTTGCCAGGCCAAGTACCGGTAACTTTTTGAGCCTTTTGTGATTAAAAAATACATTATTTTAATTTTTATATTTTTATCAAAATAGTCCTGTATTGTTGTTTATCTTTGCAGACATAAGTAGGCCTATGTAACTTGTACTGTTGAGTGTTCAGATATATCTAAATTAATTCCAGATAGAGGTAGTACAAAGACCTTGAAACACTCAAAGGCACTCAAAAAAAATGTACATAGAGGAAGAGTTCTATTCATATTGCCAATACTACATTGTACTTACTAGGCAATTCATTTTTGGGGCAAATTGCTGTCTGACACATGTCTGACTTGCATTGTTACAATAAAAATATAGAAAAAATAATAGTTGATGCATGATCCTATCATCAATTGCTCTAAATGTTAGTGCCGATCAGGGTTGGCTAATTAGTAATTAGTAATTAATT
Organism: Luidia sarsii; assembly: GCA_949987565.1. Lineage (NCBI taxonomy): Eukaryota > Metazoa > Echinodermata > Asteroidea > Paxillosida > Luidiidae > Luidia > Luidia sarsii. Next base: position 23,905,738 of record OX465103.1, on the reverse strand, counting down.
AGTAATTAATCCCATTAGTTTACGGACTCCCCGGGAATTGCAGGGTTAAGGAAGTGTGAAAGGGTCCACTGATTGAATTATTACCCTGGAGTTTCCTGACAGTGACAGGGCTGATTTGGTGGAGTGTGTAAAAGCTGGACTTTAAATGAACTTACTCCCTGGCCATAGGCCTATATTGGCAACTTACATGTACATGTACATGTACATTACACTCATGCCATATGCAGATAATTGTTTTCTCTCCATAGGGGTGTGGGTTGTTTGTGTAGACTGATGTCATTCTATCTTTCCATTGAAAAGTGCATTGAATTTTGAGAGGAAATTACTGTAAATTTGAAATCACTGACCGTGAGCGGCTAATAGAAAAATTGACTCTGAGAGTTGTTGATGTAAAAGCTGTGCGAATGAATCAAAGTGGTTGTTGAGGCCTATAATTATCCCTGCTCTACTTGTTGTTGGCCACCAACGATTTATTCACTGTGATTCAGCAGATTTCCCACACAAAGTTGATGTGACAACAAAAAGTGAATGCAAATCGAGATTTTTCCGTGTAGCCCGGAGATCACTCATTGATGACGATTTATCTTCCAGTTCCTGCTGTTTTAGTTCCAAGTGGTGTACCCCATTGAACAGTTTCAGGGCCGAGCAATGTACTTTGCTATGAGAACAAATGCACATCCATGGGCTTATGTATATCAGTTCCTTTTGGTCACACGGCCAAGGTCACACTGAGGTCTAAACAAACAAACAAAAATCAGAAGAAAAAACCCAGAAAAACCAAGTGATTTTGGAGAGTGGATTGGTAGGTTACACTGTACCCCCCCCCCCCAAAAAAAAACTTCTAGAAGTTTCATACATAAACGTAGGCTGAACTTCTCAACAGGTGTGTTCTGTTTTAAAGCAATCATTCTGCAGTTCTTGTTCATAAGCCACATTAAAAAGCTCTATTAAAGACAAAATAAAGAAGAGTGACCTTTCTGGCTCGTGGGCATGACTCTTTAAAAATTTGGCTGACATGAAAAGTTGAAGGTTTCAGCATTTACTTCCTTCTTCCTTGTTCAGGAAGTTGAATGCACCAATGGACGTCACTAGTAGATTAAGCAAAACACACAGGCATGGCATAAGCACGCACCAATGGTCATCACTAGTAGATTAAGCAAAACACACAGGCATGGCATAAGCACACACTCACACCCACACCCACCTGGTTCCATGAGAATGTAGTGTCCAATTTGGAAGCCATTGTTTGGTGCTTATAGGGATTAGCTTATAGTGATGACCAGCATTTGTGGACTTGCATTGTACATAGCAGGAGTGTACAAGGTTTTTATTTTGTGGGGTGGGGATTGGGGAAGGGGGGTGGGGAAGGGGGGAGGGGAGTTTGTAACGCATTCCTTTCACCCTAGTGTTCACTGATGTTGTTTCCTGTGTCTATCTAACGACCTACTGTAATTATTTGGGGGTCTTCAAGGAAGGACTTGGCTCACCTCATGGAGGGCCTGATGCTGTTTCCTGGATTAAGAGGAAAGTTTGTGGTGGTGATGTCACCATTAGTGACACAGTACAGTGTATTCTCAAAATCTGACTTTTCAATATTTTCCCATCGTTACATTTCCAGGGGAAGCTCTTCTCATGTTGCATGCATTGTGTGATATGATCTGAGGAAAAGCCAAGCCACTCTGCCCGACAACCCCCCCCCCCGAAAAAAAATGCATTTAATTTTTTTAGAACTGCGCGCAATTTCCACATTGCATCTCCCAAGTTTCATCACACTATCCAGCAGGAATAGTATGATAGGGTCAAGCCGAACTCACTTTGAACAGGCAAAGTGTCAGATCAGAGCTCACCTCAGCACGTTGCAGCAACGTTCTCAGCTGCTCAGCGTGCTCAGATGATCGAGTCAGTGAACCAAGCATGTGGGGGCGCCCTTCATGTGACTGTTGTTTATGATTATCAGCGAACAAACACAGTTTGTCAAACTATATTTTGCTTTTGATTGTATAAAGCCAATCGATGCACCCTCATTACGGGTGAACAACTGTACATAGCATTTCTTCCCCAATGTAAAACTCCAAAATCTAGGCCTAGTTACTAGGCTCCGTACTGAGCGTTGTTGAACTATGGGTCAACTACGAGTCAACGAACGTGCCTGAAAGCGCTGCAATGCCAATGGCCGTATCGACTCAGCACGTCCTTCAAAATGGACAAGTACTACATGCACTGCGCATGACGTTTTTATCCATATATGGTAACGGTCTCATCTGAGCATGGGGCCCGGATACACCGGGTATCAAGTGTTTTTGACCGCCGCTCTGCCTTTGTTTATCCCAGATGTGAGCGGTCAGGCGTGCACCACCAACGTCGAGACGTGGGTGGGTGTGCCCGAGGCCAGCTATGACCGCAACTACAGCAGCATCGACGACGAGAATGCCCGGCCGGTGGGCTTTAAGCGCTCCTTCATCCCGTACAGCGACCTCGGCCTGCCCAACCCCTGCATCAAGGTGACCGGCATCGATGACACCCGGGTGGAGATCATGGTGAGTTCTAGGGGAGGCTCTCTGGGCGAGCCTCTCTCTCCTCTTTCATCTCTCTCTCCATGCCAGCCGTGAAAAAATACTGCTGTGCTTGACCCTGCCTCTCCTCTTATGACGCAAATAAATCACATCCGTTTCTCTAATCATCCCTCATATGAACTGATAGAAAAGCTTTAAATGCAAATTGCGTACGGACTGAACTCATCAAAATTTGCAAAGCTCTCACAAATTAAAAAAAAAAAAGATCTCAAAATTTAGTGGGCCGGCCGACTGACATTTCGATCCTAGCAGGACCTTTCTCAATGGCAGAGAAAGGTCTTTGAGAAAGTTCCGCCTAGGATCGAAATGTCAGGCCCACTAATTTTGGTAATTTTAGTCAGTAAGCAGTTTGCAACATTTTTGTATACATGTATCTCTAAAAAAAAGATGTCAAAGAAGAGTTTGACTAGACCGGGATTTGAACCCAAGACCTGGTTTTGGGCATCAACGCTTTTCCTATCCGGGCTATCCAGCGCTTAGATGGTGGCCCCCCCCCCCCCCCAAATAGTCAAATAGCTACCGCTTTGTCGGAAGCAATTCAACCATTAACTGCCGTATATCTCCAGGGATGACACCCCCGCTTCATCATTCAGACGCAAACAACCGATTGTTTTAAACCTGGTTACAGCAGCTCGGGAATCGCACAAAAAGTGGATACAGCTTCTTTCAATTCAAGTCAAACAAATGAAATGAAAAAACTGACTGGGAACTGACTTGAACAAATTTAGACTGTTGGACATTTAAATCCCAGCAGGAATTTCCTCATTTGACGTCATCTGAAAGTTTGGGGAGTTCGTTGTCATAGCAGAAGCTAAATAAAATAAAAAAAAGTGGGCTTAACTTTTCCTAGCAACGGCATTGTCCATTTCTAACCAAGCCATGCCAGCTGCAGTTCAGCCACTGTGTATCACCTATAGCTACATGTAGCTGGGCCCGGTTTTATCTTTGAGAAAATTGCAGATCCTGCAATCTGCGGCCGGAAGTGGAAGGAAGCCAGATTGCCGTGGGAATGTCATCCTTCACCTGTTTATCCAATCAGATGTTGTTGTTGTTGCATGATGCAGAGTTTACACAGTAAACATTAGTGTGCACTACATGTACATGTATATATCTAGATGACTCTTTATCTAAAGCACAGTTCTTTATCTACATGCATCAGCAAGCTTCCTCATAGTGGCCTTCAGATTATGCATAGAAATACAGAGAGGGGAAAAAGCCAACAAATAATGGTTGCTTAGGGCATCAAAATATCTTACTTCAGCCAAACATATTGAAGTAAATCCTGACTGGGAACTTTTTAAATATTTGTGGAAAAGAAATGGCAAAGAAATCTTCAAAACTGGACCAGGAATTGAACGTTAGACATTTGGTTTGTGTTCCAGTGCTCTTACCATCTGAGCTATCCAGCCCTCAGATGGTGGACTTCCCAAATACAGTAGTCTCATTTGTTTCTAAGTTCTTAACTTCTGGGTTATTCATTTTGTTACTTTGTGAAACAAAAATCATATTCTGTTACTGATTCAATTTGCACCAATATATTACATTTTACTTGAAGACTATCTTGAACTGAACTGTAATTTGTTCTTTTATTTGTGTTTTATTCATAGGCTGAATCCAATCCTCCCGGTTCCAAGTTCTGGTGAGTGAAACATCCAAAGCTACACAAAAAACACTTCCAGAGTCACACCTACATGTATAGTCAAACCCAAAGGCAACACAAAGACTAACCCAAAGACACACCCAAAGCCACACCCAAAGCCAATACAATGCCACACCCAAAGCCAATACAATGCCACACCCAAAGACACACCCAAAGCCACACCCAAAGCCAATACAATGCCACACCCAAAGACACACCCAAAGCCACACCCAAAGCCAATACAATGCCACACCCTAAGCCACACCCAAAGCCAATACAAAGCCACAACACAAAGCCAACACAAAGCCACACAAAAGCCAATAGAAAGCCATACCTAAAGCCACACCCAAAGCCAACACAAAGCCACACAAAGGACATTAGAAAGCCATACCTAAAACCACACCCAAAGCCACCTAAACCCACCTAAAGCCAACACCAAGGCCAACACAAAACCACACCCAAAGCCACACCCAAAGCCACCTAAACCCAACACAAAGGCCAACACAAAACCACACCCAAAGCCACACCCAAAGCCACCAAAAGCTAACACAAAGGCCAACACAAAACCACACCCAAAGTTGAACCCAAAGTAGACACCCCTCAGAAGGGCGAGACCATTAGAGGCCTATAGGGAAAGAGTTCAATGTACAGTGCTCATCAAACATCTATGATATGTGAGCGAGGATAATTCCCTATGCTGCATAACTAGACTTCCTGCAGAACTTGACAAAGAACAAAACTTTGCAGGAAACAAACCTGAACTGATGATTATCCCGTCTTTTTCGTTTCTTTATTCCAGTGTCAAAGATCAGTTCGATCGGGAAATATGCGATGCAGTAAGTACTTTGAGTCATTTAATCGATTTGATTCTTTGGGGCTCCAAAGCCAAGTTGACACGGGACACAGGTCAAGTGAGTTTGGGCAAGAGTCTGAGACCAAGTGTCCTCCCAGCAGTGCCATTTTTCTGACAAACATGTACATTAAAAAAAAAGAATTGTAGAGAGCCAGCAGTCAATTTCATCCGACCCATCGTAACTTATAATCGATCGCTAGATGATGCGTGAAACCACATTATGGCCTATCGCAAATCACTGTGTGTGATCAATCGTAAAATGCCTTTGAGAAAGGTCCTGCTAGGATCGAATCATCAGGCCCACCAAATTTTGAGATTTGCATTTTTGGTAATTTTAGTCAGTAATCAGTTTGCAACATTTTTGTAAAATGAGTTAGGATGCATCATAGGGCTTTGTGAAATCCACCTCTGATGTATTTATCGAAGCAGGACCATTCTTTGGGGCAGTTTTCAGCTTTTTAAAAAAATTGTAAATTTGTTTTTAGATTTGTTAAGCCCCCCCCCAAAATGCACCCCTGGATTGAGGGAGATCCTTTTATAAGGCCAGGCTGACTATTTCTCCACGCCTCAACCTCTTTGTTTGCAGAGGATTTACGATTGCCGGCAGGCCAACAAGGCAGAGGACGGCGAGGACGCCATCACCTTTGAGTTTTACTGCGACTCCACCAGCTGCGACGAGAGCGACGTCCGAATCTTCTACCGGTTCACGGTCAGCCGACCTGCAGGTCAGTGTAGGGGTCGCGCGGCCTGGACGCGAGGTCCCGTCCAAATCACCAGCTGCTGGTGTCACTATGGGGTTACCGGTGTGTCTATGCATAGGGGGGGGGGTGACACATAATAATGTGAATGCATGGAACCAAAAATCTGCAGTGGGTGGAAGCAGGATCTGCGGCCGATTTCACGAAACCTCAAATGCAACATTTGGCTGCCTTTTCTAAGTATTGCTGAAAAGAGTCATTGGGGCGCAAGACTTGGGGCGCAACATTTGTACGTTGCGTAACTTACGCAACTTTTCTTGACATCGGCTGCTATTCTCCATGCAGGGAAAAGAAGAGAAGTCTTGCTAGGATCGAAACCTTGGTCACCTTTAAAACAAAATTCAGATATCACGTATCAGATTTTCACATATCGTAAACTAGAACCAAGGGATGGAGAGTATACTAATTCCTGTGCTTATTATGTCAAGCAGGGCAAACCATCATTGTGATCCTGAAACGTTGAGTCCCTTGGTTCTACTCGGAACCACAAAAAAAGAAAAACAGATTGACTGTACTGTACAGATTGACAAAGTGTCACCGGAAACACTATTCCTATTCCTAACTCATGATTTTTGTTGTGAATAGCATGAAATTTCATGCCATGTTTTGATCTCTCTATGCCTTTGTGATACCCTTTTTATTTCAAACTGGTATCTCAAACTGCTCAATTTTATCTGTTAAAATCCTAAAAACTGAAGGGCGCCTGCACCCCTGCCGTGAATCTTGCAATCGCATCTCTCGGTCGCGTAAGCGCTCACTCGCAGTTGCACAATTTATTGGCCTTCGGTAATTTTCAGGAAATGACTTTTTCGGTCACTTACATCCCTGCCTCTCTAAAAAAATAAAATAAAATATAACAACCCCCCAAAACAATCTATCAACAGATGAGCTGGATCCGGAGTTGTTCTGTGACTCGCGCAACACCGACGAGTACCCAAGCAGCCTGAACGCCCCGTTGCCGACCAACCGTGACCTGGCGACAGTCCCGCCCGACTCCAGCGACGAGGCCACACCCTTGGCCCGGCCCGCCGCCCTCCTCCTCCTGGCCTTGAGCTCTGCCTGTCTCTTCCTGGTCTCGGCCTCTCATTAAAAAAATTGGAAATCTGAATAGCAATCTGGTGCATCCAAAGCCTTGGCATTGCCGTTGAGAGTTATTGCATCAAAATCACAGTACTTTGTCACGTAGTGTTTTTTTTTTCAAGTTGGACATCGTTTTATCATCCCTAACAGGAGGCAACTTTCAGTATCAATCAAAGATGTCTTTCCACAGCCAGGTGCACTGCCCGATATTTTGCTAGGCACATGTATACAACGATACTTTAGATTCCATTAAACACTGTACTAATCAAGTTGATGATATAGATTATTAATATTTATGTTTTTCCTACTAAAGGAATCATTTTTTTACCAACATTGATTTTGTAAAAATGCAACCCAGAATGTATTAGTATGTTTGGCTGCCAGAAACCAAAGTTAAATTTGTAGGTTTTTTCTCATATATATCTTAACATATTTCAGTATACATTGCTCCATTTCATCCATACAGGAATAGCAATTTTATTTTATTTTTTCTAACTTTATTCGGATTGTGGGTTGGTTTCACTTTGCCTTTTGGTTCACCGTAAATTGAACTTACGATGGACAACCCATGCCAGCTGCAACTGGTTGTATAGTGCCTTTCATGCATCGACCACTCTCTTGTGATTGGTGTTAACTTGTGATGAGTGTCAAGAAATTGACCCCCCCCCCCCCATATGAGATGAGCTCTGCGAAAATGAGTTACATTGGGGAGTAAAGTTATTTGAATCTCAATCAAGTTTCAGATTAAAAACCAAGTTTCCAATCAGCAAATATGTACGCCAAGGAATATACCCGAATCAGGAAATCGATCTTTAAGTGATAGATTTGTTTCACCTCCGTTAGTTTCAGTCGCCCTGTGCATGGAAAAGGGCTGTGTGAGAAGCGACTCATTTTCGTTTCCAATGTCATTATGATGATAGCAAAAGTCACTCGTGCTGCCTTCTAATCCTCCGATAGCAACAGTACTGGCATTATTTCCTTCATGAATGAGCTCATGCACTCTTTTGTCTTGCAGCTGGCTCAAGCTAAGACGGTGACATGGATCTGAGATTTGGCACTCTGATCTTTTTGGCAAACTCACTCTTACTGGATGTTATGAGAATCCCTCGGCTGGTGTGCTTTTATTCAGCACAAGTGACTTGCTTGAGTTTGGCTTTCATTTGTTCAAGTTAATATTGCCCGAGGGAGCATATAGTGCTTTACACAATAATGAGTATATTTTGTATGCATTTCGCCCCTACACAACATTGGTCGAGGTCAAAGAATAGCATCCATACGTTGTCTGGTCCCACATATGCATGAAATACCACACCTGTGAAAATTTCAGCTCAATCCGCCGACCGAGTCTCGAGAAAATCGTGAAAACCGTTTCATTTGTTTCATGTTTCACTTGTTTCAATGCAGCATTCAACGCCGTACTGTTCCGAAAAATAGTTTAGATCTCGGTGAGACGTAAACTATTTCTTTTACTCATTTCTCCGAAAATACAACATTTTAGGCAGAAATATTTCAGTGAAAGGTCTCTACTATAACCATCTTCAAACTGTATAAGTTTCATGTAAATCTGTGAACATTTCTGTTTATCGATCTTACCAATGTAATAAACAGCGGCCACCACAATGTCATTAACTACATTTAATACTACAAACATGTATTTTTAAATTTTGGTACCGAGGCAAGGTAAAGTATAATCCCAATAATGGCTCAAAAGAGGACTAAGCATATTGGGTTCTGGTGTTGCCCTAACATTTTAGAAACCCTGCACAGTTACATGTACATGTACATAGTCCGATTAGTTGAGCTCAACCTCCTTACATGCCACAGTATGTGCCCCGCCTCCAGTTCATCCATGGGTAGCCTATTAGGAGCCAGTATCGCCTGTCGGTCAAGAGCCCAGACTTGCGTGTTATGTATGAATGTATACTGGGGCTTTTCTTAGAGTGAACACAGTACAGTGAGCGTTGGTTTAATGGTGTTAAATGTTTATGAAGTACTTAATTTACTCAAATGAACCATTCGGACTGAGATGAAAATCACTAAATGACGTCTGGACGTGATAAGGCAACCCTATCTCCGATTTTTTTGACAAATTTTCCAGATTCAATAATGTAAGAAAAAATAACCCCAAGTGCCCCATGACAGTCAGTTGAGGCTTCGAGGGTCATTCATGGACCCCAGGATTTGTGTCTCTGGACACGGCCGGTACCCCTCTCTTAGATTCAACAGTCTGAAAGTCGGAGGTGGATGGGAACCAGCACACTGTGCTTGTACACATAGTGTGCCTTTTTCTTTTGTCTTTCTTTTTTTCACAGGAATGTATTGTTCCCATTTGTTAAGTCACTTAAGGTCCCACGAATGTCATTAGGAGTTAAAGCAATGCTATTTTGAATGAATGAGAATATATTTATAAAAATTATGGATTTTATACTTCAAGCTAATTTTGTACGTTCTTTGTATAAACCGTTGGATAGTCTACACATGCTGGCTCATGTGATGGATGGTACATATATACAATAATTATGGCATTGTCTGTGATCATCAAGTATTAAACATTCCATTTGATTGTCTCAATAAACATAGTTTTTTTTCTGTAGAGTAAATGACACTGTCGAGCATGCTTGTTACTTGTTTGTTAGAATTTGGACAAAATTTATGGAGTGGGCAGTGAGTAGAGTCTGATCTCAATAATGATCACAACAGACCAAGACTTATCATATACCCCTTCATATCCTAGACAATTGAAAAGGAACACACACATGTAGCAGAAATTGTATCAAGACCCACCTCCTTCCTGTAGTTTTTCTGACAACTTTTTCTTAAAAAGAGAAAAAACAAGCCAGATTTTCATTACTTCAACCCGAGATATCTAGCACTCATTGATACCATTATCATGAAGTTCCAACATACAGTTAAGATGCAAGAGGTCTTTTTTACAACTGTGATGGAACTATTACAAAAAATACTGAGGAGGCTGTGATTGGAAAGCCTGTGATTTCCACGACTTTTCAAATTTTGTTGTCGTTGGGTGAAATGGAACAGCTTGTTTGGGGGATTTGTGTAACTTTTATATGCAGTTACAGATACTTTTGGGGTAAGAAGCCTAGATGCTACTAAGCCCCAAGACAGTGGCTTTGTAAAGCTCACACAGTTGTGGTAATATGGAGTTTCACGTGGGGTTAGGGGGTTCAAATAAAACGTCAGTACAAAACAAGTGCAGGTTGTGCTTTGACTTGACTGTACACTGTACATTAATTTATTTCTAAAATGACATGCATAACATGTACACTTCCACACTTATTTTTTTGTAATAACTGTACACACACGGCGGTAATTTGTAGGAAGAAATAGCAGGTACAATACATTTTCAAATCTCTAAAACAGTCCTGTCATAAATGTAGCTGCATTTCATTATTTACAATGGTACTTGCGTCAGGTGAAGTTGGAGGGGTCGAACACGTTCTTGTAACGTGAATTTCTTATTCTCCCCAGCGTGGATGGTGGCTGGTTTTTAGCACGATAATCTTAGAGGCTGGTCCCCCTGCTTCTGTACTTCTCAATTCCAGCGCTCGATTTCACGAAACACTTCCTAACTTAAGATCGATCCTAGGAATTAGGAAGAGTCCTAGCTCTAGGATCGATCTTACTTATGATCGACCCTAAGATCGATTTCACGAAACGCGTCTTGTAAAAGATGCTTCGGAAATATAATAAAACCGCAAGATAAATAGTGAAAGAGGTTAAATTTGCATAAAGAACATGTTGCGACAACTATTTCATGTATTCGAAATCAATTCTGCCGCGTTGATGAAACGGCCGTCGGAACTTCTCTGATTCAAGATGGTTGATTGGCGAGTTGACGTGGTACAACTTTTTGGCTCCAAACAATTTTGGTGAAAAGATGTCGTCTGCAAGCTCATAAACAAAACGCTTGCGGGCGGTGTGCATAATATTATTAATGACAGTCGATACTAAGAACAATAATTATAAACGACTGTTTTTACTTATAGTGAAATAATAATTGAATTACCCGAGTTTCATGCTTTATGTGATCACCAACCCTCTCTACAAGTTGCATGATCCCCATCTACGGGATATTTCATCGTCACGTAAACTATCTAAAGGATTATGTCTGTGGCGAAAGATACGTTCTCTTCACAATGCCTGTCTTGCTTCGTAGTCGGCCGACAGTAGCAGCACCATTGCATCTAGCTAGCAACGTACATGTACGTACGTACGCACGTACGCGTAGCCGATTATTTTTTATAACACAAAATCAATGGCTAAGACCACCCACAGACCGATCTTAAGTTCGGAAGGGTTCTGCCCCATTGTCAAGGTATTAAGGACGTGTTTAACCCTTCCTAGTATCTTTGGTGAAATCGTTCTCAGGACGCGTCCTAAGTTAGGACGAGTTACTCTTCTTAACTTGAGTTAGGATGAGTCTTACCGTTTCGTGAAATCGACCGCAGATTCCCTTGCGGGAACAGCTTTCCATCAAGCAAGGAATGAGACTCGGAACAAGGACTAAGGACTTGAATACGTCCCCCCGTCTTACAAACTCTTGAACGGCGACAGCTTCAGGGAGATGCCTAGTGTACAGGCTCCCGGGTGGTTGCTACACGAGACATTTCAGTTCAATGAGGTTTTTGTGCTACTCAGCGTACAATTAGCAATAGGCGCTTCGAGCTTGGCCTGCTGAAAATACACAGGTAGGTTGGGCAGAATTCCTACCTGGTACTCCCGCTTTTTGAGTACACACATTTCGGGGTTTTTATATAAACATATTGCTGGTGCTGTGAGAGTAAAGTTTGCCCCTATCTTATAAAAAAGAAACAGCCTGACAGTGGCCCGACAACTTATGATGATCAGTTACAAAGGTTGTGCACTGAAGTTCCTCATGACATTAAAGTTTGTCCCCAACGAGAGGCTTACCAGGAGTATATGAAAGAGCGAAGTTCAACCTCCGCCGTAAAAAACTGTCAGCTATGATTATGGAGAGGGGTTTGAAAGACGGCTGTCAGTCAGTGGAGGCTTCGAGGGTTGCGCACGGCCCACAGGGTTCCGGTCTCTCTCCGGACACGACCGGTACCCCTCGCTCACTTGGATCCAACAGTTCGCAAGTCAGAGGTGGAAGGGAACCAACCGGAGCCGTTGGCAGGCCTGCGGGTGGCGCGTGGCGATGCCGCATCTGAGCAGCAGTTCCACGTAGGGCGGCCAGAAAGACTCGTCCAGGGTGATGTACGGATCCGACTCGTCCTCCGTGCATTTATTCATCAGCACCTGAGGTTGGGAAGAGGAATAAGGCTTTAGGCTACGCTCGGTGGAAGTACTAAAGTGTGAGGAGGTTTGTGGTGAGACCACGTGAGGGGTTGCTCTTGGGTGAGTGAGTGTGGTTCTGAAAGGGATCAAAGGGTTTCACTCGGCTTGTTCAAAGTATGCTCTGTCCTGAGGACGAACAGAGCACACTGTTTAAAACGTCAAGTGGTTTGTCGAGTGGTTTGACTCGCTTGTAAATACATGTAGTGTGCTCTTGTCGTCTTGTCGTTCACAAGGAGATTACTGTTCCCAATTGTTAAGCAAGTTTTGAAAATGGCATGTTATTTTTAAAAAAAAAAATTAACCCTGTGTGTCAGTCATGGGAACTGAAAAGTAGCCTTGTTTGAAGTTGTTAAATGGAAGACCTTTCTTTGAGTGAGCTCTTTGCCACAGTCTTACCTCCAGAATTTCAAGTAAGGATATGTAGCGATGCTGATCATCTTCAGTTTCAGCTGAGTTTTTCCTCTGTGGCAAAAAGAAATACACAAAACAGAGGAAATTCTCAACCTTAAAACAAAAATCGGGGCATAAAAATGTGGCTTACCGTACACACCACCTCATTGAATTTCATTCTCGCTGACACAAAATCTTTACGAATCTCATAAAGGAATAGTTTAGACTGGAATACTTTTGGGGGGCTTCAAAGAGAAGGATACTGCTGGGTTGAGGGCCTGCCATAATGCACAGTGCGACAGTGGTGGGTGGGTTGGTGGGTTGGTGCCTGGGTGGGTTGGTGGGTGGGTTGGTGGGTGGGTGGGTTGGTGCCTGGGTGGGTTGGAGGGTGGGTTGGTTGGTTGGTGGGTGACTGGGTGGGTGGGTTGTGGGTGGGTGGGTTGATGGGTGGGTTGATGGGTGGGTGCCTGGGTTGGTGGGTGGGTGGGTTGGTGGGTGGGTGGGTGGGTTGGTGGGTTGGTGGGTTGGTGGGTGGGTAGGTGCCTGGGTGGGTGGGTTGGTGGGTGGGTGGGTTGATGGGTGGGTTGATGGGTGGGTTGATGGGTGGGTGCCTGGGTGGGTTGGTGGGTGGGTTGGTGGGTGGGTGGGTTGGTGGGTTGGTGGATGGGTAGGTGCCTGGGTGGGTGGGTAGGTGGGTGGGTTAGTGGGTGGGTTGGTGGGTGGGTTGGTGGGTGGGTGGGTTGGTGGGTGGGTAGGTGGGTGGGTTAGTGGGTGGGTTGGTGGGTGGGTAGGTGGGTGGGTTAGTGGGTGGGTTGGTGGGTGGGTTGGTGGGTGGGTTGGTGGGTGGGTGGGTTGGTGGGTGGGTGCCTGGGTGGGTTGGTGGCTTGGATGAGCGTAGGGGGGGTTCTCGGGCCTCTGCCCTGACCTTTACCCTTTTGCTGGCCTTGTTCAGGTCAGCGACGGACGGCAGGGGAAAGTGTCGGCCGGCAAAGTGGGCCAGCTTGCGCATCAGCTCCTGCTGCATCTCGGCCGTCCGCTGTCGCTTCTTGGCCAGATCCTGTGAGCCACCACCGTCACTGCAAAGGGGACAAGGCAGAAAGGAGGTCCTAGTATCCATCGCCATTATATCAATGACATAGTTGGTATCAATGATATCAATGATATTAACTATATCAATGATATCAATGATATTATTAACTATATCAATGATATCAATGATATTAACTATATCAATGATATCAATAGTATAGTTGTATCAATAATATCAATAATATTAATTATATCAATGATATCAATGACATAGTTGGTATCAATGATATCAATGATATTAACTATATCAATGATATCAATGATATAATTGGTATCAATAATATCAATGATATAATTGGTATCAATTATATCAATGACATTAACTACCGTTTATCGATTATATCAATGCTATACTTGGCAATGACATCTACGATATTAATGATATCAATGACATCAATTATGTATGTGGTATCAATGATAACTAAGAATAATATCAACGACAGAGATGGTATCATTGCTATCTATGAAATTAACGATATCAACGATATAGTTGTTATAATTATAAAAAAAACTGGCCCTCTGAATTTGCACACTTACCTGCTGCGATTATCGGCGCTTGCTCGGTTTGTGGCTGCCCCTAGCTTCTGCGCGAGGCTTCTCTGCACCTCCTTGTGCTGCTCCAGTAGCCCCGTCTCTCTGAAAGCCAAGAAAGCCGCAAGGGAGGCCACGTCAGGGACTGCAAAGTCCTCCGTCTCCCGGAGATCAGAAATGCGTGAGGATTTGGGTAACGACGATACTGGCCACAGCTTAAAAAACCCGAGACTCTCCGCTGAAGCGCGCTTGCAATGAGCTCCACACAAGGTTTTGAATGAAGTTCACAGGTAAATGACCCAGACTATGACAGAATTCTATCAGAGTCACCAAATTTGGAGTCCCAAGTCACAAAGGTCCAGTTCGAATAAGTCGAGCAGGGGGAACCCCTACTGAATGAGTTTCTCTTTGATGCAAAATAGCAGTGGTCACTCTGCCTTTGAGAGAGGTCCTGCTAGGATCGAAACGTCGGGCCCACTAAATTTTAGCAGACTAGATAAGGATCTGTGCTTTCTGGCCTGGCTTGAGGTTTGCATTTCCTGGCCCCCACCTGGCCAGCTCCTGCTCAAGCTCCTTCCTCTGCGTCTGCACCACCTCGAGAGTTTGCTCCAGCTGGGCCGTTGACGTCTCAAGCTCTTGCCTAAGCAGGACCTGCAGGGTGGTCGCATCGTTGGGATACACTGCCAAGAAAAACAGGGGGTTGGATTGAAATGATTCGATTCCAATGATTCGAATCCACAACTCCATTTGCTGCAGCCTATCCACTTAAAGCCCCTACACAACATTGGTCGAGGTCAGAGAATAACATCCGTACGTTGTCTGATCCAACAGGATGTATGAAATAGCACACCTGTGAAAATTTCAGCTCAATCTGCCAACCAAGTCTCGAGAAAATCGTGAAAACCGCTTCATTTGTTTCGCGAAAATGCAGCATTCAATGCCGTACTGTTTCGAAAAATAATTTAGGTCTCGGTGAGACCTAAAGATTTATCTGACTCCTTTCTCCCAAAATACAACATTTTAGGCAGAAATATTTCAGTGCGAGGTTTCTACTACAACCATCTTCAAACTGTATAAGTTTCATGTAAATCTGTGACCATATCTGTTTTTCGATCTTACCAATGTTGTGTAGGGGCTTTAAAAAAAAAATCCACAAAAAAGAGACTGTTGATATGGTTGTCTCATTAATACAGAGGACCTGAATTTTCCAATCCTGGCAGGACCTTTCACAAAGGCAGAGAAGTCCGAGCTACAATAGAAACATCAGGCCTTCTCAATTTTTCAGATTTTAAACGCTAGACATTTTGGTCCATCAGCAGTCATCATTTTTGTATTTCCTTTGCAGGTTGGTGAAGTAATAAGCCCTGAATGTCCAGGGCTTTGACCATGGGATGTCAGCTATGTTTCTACCCACAAAGAGATAGCTGGTTTATATTTAGGGTGATATACAAAAATGTTGCAAACTGCTTACTGACTAAAATTACCAAAATGTAAATCTTAAAATTTAGTGGGCCTGACGTTTCGATCCTAGCAGGACCTTTCTCAAAGGCAGAGTGACAAGGACAAAACAGATACATGTACATGGAGGAAGGGGGGGGGAGAGTGAATAGGACACGGTGTCCTGTCCACGGTGTCCGTGTCCTATTCACTCTCCCCCCCCCCCGCTTCCTCCATGTACATGTATCTGTTTTGTCCTTGTCACCCTGGTTTATATTTAATTCAAGTATTCCTGAGCAGAATCTGGCAGAGTCAAACAGACTCCATCACAGTCCAACCAATCCACATTCCTGTACAGTACACTATCAAAGTCCATAGCCACCAAACCTATCTTATAGAAAATTAGGAATACCTCTGCTAAAAAAAAAGAGGAATCACAGAGCAAACTGCATCTAGGAATACATGTGTATTTCCAAGCCAAAAATCAGAATCTGTTGTCAAGAGCTTGCAAAAAGTGATCAATTTTTACCAAAAAAGAGGAATGACTCTAGGAATGGTTGGCAGCTATGAGAGTCCCTCAGAATCCACTGAAATCCAGTAGCATTTCACAAAAACCAAGCAAGTCACAGACTCACAGTCCAATAAAATCCCACAGAATCCCTCAGATTCCAAGCATAGCACAGTCCAATACATTTCATACAACTCCTACAGAGTCCCACAAAAATCCTATTTAACATAATCCATTGGAATCCCACAATATCCAAGCGGGGCAGAGTAAAACTGGATCAGACAGAATTTAACAAAGTGAGCAGGTGGGCACGTGTCATTTCCAACAAGATCTGACAGAACAAGCGTGGGTCAACTTAACCAGCGTTAGCATAAAAAAGGTGCGCAAAATAACCTCAAACTGCAATCTGCTTGCTGTTCACTCAGCCTCTGAGAATGGTCCTGCTAGGCTCGTAACACCGGGCCCTCGACATTATGTGGGACAAACGAACCCCGAGGCAGGTAAGCGGAGATGAGCTCACCTTGCAGGGGAGAGTTCCTGACCACCTCCACCTCCGCACTCAGCTGTCTCTCTTTGGCTCTGCCAATGTCCAGTATCTGTGGAATGATTTGTAGACAGTAGACCAGCAGAAATTCCCGACACTCAGATTGAACGACACAGACAAGTGCTGCAATGCTCAGGACCGGGGGGGGGGGGGACGGTGTGTAACCGGTACTCTGCCTCTTGTCAGCTGTACTCCCCCTACGACCAGCAGAGCAAACATTGTCCAAAATATTGAGTTATGGTACTTGTTCTCTTCGAAGCCACACTTCTTTTTGAGAAAGAGATGACTTTTATGTACATGGTGGGTGGCAGTGCAAACCTTCCACACGGGGGGATGTGGCACATTGAATAAGGGGTGTGAGCCTGAGGTATGCCAAAGGACATAATTGTTTCTGAAAATGAGCAGTGTCCTGGGGCAGAGACACTGCACAAAAGTTGAACAATACAGCTCTCTCATTTTTTTTTTTTTTGGGGGGGGCATACTTGCCCAAAACAAGGCAATTAAGCTACTCAAGGTTAAGGGCTAAGGAAAGAAGGATATAGGGAGAAACTCAGAAAGGCAGGTTGACAGGAATTAACATTACTCTTAAAAGATCGTATGCTGGTGTGAAACATGAACCAGGAAAAGGCAGGAAGGGATTTCTAGAGATAGGCTGACCGAGGGAAGAGGCTGTTGTGATACCTCTACACCCTACACCCCTGTTCTACACCCTCCTCTTCACTTACTTTGTCCTCGGAAGCATTTAAAGTTCCAAGCGGTTTCTCCCGGGCCAAGTCACTATGGGTCTGGGGGGGGGGGGGGAGAGAACATTTATAAACACCATAACAATGCTGATGACATCTGGACTTGTGTCCATTCAAAGCGTGGCAAGGTACAGCAAACCAGTCACCGGGGAGACATGAACAGTGCACAATTTTACAACCCTAGCACAATCTCTTACCACCTGGACAAGCCGACCAATAGACCGTGTAAGTTGGCCTCGAGAATGTACGTGTTACCGCAAGATTCCTGACTTCCGGGCTCCTCAGATAGGAGGTAAAGCGTGGAGTGGCGAACGTTTTTGTTAAAATATTTTGTATCGCACCGATTGAAGCAGTTTAAACTATTAGAATAGTCATTTAGGAATAAAATATTAAAATACAATGTGTAAAGTGCGTGATTTTGCACGTTTTACAGACAAAAATATTTTGTTTTTACGTTGGAAACCGTAGAACCTATGCAACAAGAGGTCATAGTCATGTTCCCAGACGAGCGAACATGTTACCTTCAACTTGTAAATGTATGTACATACGTGTACTGGCTAACGTCGCACGTTACGTTGATCGTGTTTTGATTTTGTTTTATTTTGTTTACATGTAAGGTTTCCCTCAACAGTACAGTAAAAGGCGCTTTTCTTGCCCGAATGCGAACCACACCAACTTCGGCGCGATACAAGTAGTAATGCTCAAGTCGCGTACCACAGTCGGGCCGTATTCGCAATACTGTACTTATAATCGGAAGATGAAGGTCAGGTTATATTTATTTGTTTTATCTGCCGTATTCTCATCTTTTGTAGGTTTTTTTTGCTCATTCTTATATTTTTAATATACTTACAGTAATCCATAAACCTGGGTTTTTAGTTGGAAAGAGGCTTTCTTCATTATGTAATAATGCATTCAAAATTGGGCACGTTTAGCAGGCAGCGTGGAGGTGCCCGGAAGTGTACAGTGACCTTTTTCACCACGAGACTTACACGGTCTATATAATATAGCACAGCTGCAAACAAATTATGAATACTTAGAAACTGCTAAAAAAAAGAGAAATCAGTTTTTCGTAGAGCAAACTACATGTACATATACAAATACACATGTATTTCCAAGCCAAAAATCAGAATATGTTGTCATTTGTCAAGAGCTTGTAAAAATTGATCATTTAAGAATAAAAAAATAAAAAAATATTCCTCAAAAATATGAATGGTCATTGGTTGGCAGCTATGAGTAAAAAATGTGCAAGGGATTTTGCACAATCTTAAAGATCACGCCGGGCTTCACGACAGTTAAGTCTACTCTTAGACAAAGCAACTCTGATCCTACCTGGTTGATATCCGTCCATATCTTTTCACATTGATTCTGTAGAAGCTTCTGGGAGGTCAGCATTTCCTTAGTGGGTCCGGTGTTGGTCGACATTTCAGTTGAGACATTCACGGAAACCTACCAGTACCAGTAGTTGCAGTACCACTACCAGTACAGCAGTATACCAGTGACACTGACACTGACACTGACAGTGTACCCACTGCCCAAACCGTCTATTTCAAAATATTACAATTTTCAAAATAATACAGGAACCTTCCCTGGTTTCTTTGGAGTGTTTGGGAAGATGAATCTGAAGAAAAAAAATGGGAAAGTACATAGCACTAGACTATTACTATTATTAGTCCGAGTAACTTGGACCCGACAAGTCACCATTTTTTTATCGAAATTTGGAATCAAATTCCAAATTTCGATAAAATAAGGGCGACTTGTGGGGTCCAACTTGCAGTAACCAAACCCTCATCTTAGTCCGAGAAACTTGGACCCGACAAGTCACGTTTTTTTTATCAAATTTTGAAATTTTGAGGGACGGGTGACTGTAGCCTGTAGCTGAAGGCTACAGTCACCCGTCCCTCAAAATTTCAAAATTTGATAAAAAAAGGGTGACTTGTCGGGACCAAGTTACTCGGACAAGGAAAAAGGGGGCGATCGCGACAGTAGTGTTTCAAAAATGGTGAAAACACAAACTTCGGTCGATTTTTGTACATAGCAGTCCGTAACCCTCAGGTCTCCGACCTTCGGGAGGATGATGGTTACGGTTACCGCAAGGCGCAACTAACTTGTCGGGTGCAAGTTACTCGGACTACATCTCAAGACTCAAGTATAACTATCGTATATTATAATATAAGTAACTTATATTTGTAAGTCAAAGTGACATAAACATCTTGTGAGATGCTTACTGATGTTATAATTTTGTAAAGGCAAATATGCGGCCTAGCCTGGCTTCATTGTTTACAAATTTTACAGTCAATGACAATTTATTCAATTTATTATGTCATTAATAATAATAATAATAATACTTTATCACGGAAAAGGTTTCGAAAAGTTACAATACAACTCAAACCAAAGCAGGTGGTACCCCCAGAACTGTGGGGTTCTACGTCGTCCGCTGCTCTCCCGGTCGGGAGAGCAGCGGACGACGTAGAACCCCACAGTTCTGGGGGTAAGCAGGTGGCACACTAGGCTGTGGATATTTCTGTCCTAAGCCATTCCATAAAATAACATTAAGAATATCAATTGCTTGAAATATTGGGACAAATTGCCTACCTTTCTCCTCGGTGGAATTAAGACTAGTTTTAGGAGGAGAACTTCGCGCTGTCTTTCGCAAACTGTATTTGGGGCTAACAGCGCCACCAATAGTGCAATCATGTCCAGGTGGGACCTACACGTGCGTACCGTCTGCACTGCTGATCTAAGCTAAACTTTTTACAATTTTAGTACTTCTGATTGGTTTTGGTCAATCGACACTTCCCTTCTTCCATCACAGTCATGTCCTTTTTCATCAGAGGTGCAGCTTCTAAGAAAAAGAAACCCTCTTTGAAGAAGGTGAGTACTACACTCCGGCCGATAAGATACAGTTCCACCGTTATGATGGACTGGTCCTTATTTATTTACACGGTGATGAACAGTAGTTCCCTTATTTCCGACACATATACAGCTCGCACCATATTAATATTATTATTAATATTATTATTATTAGTATTACTATTAATGATACTGAGTATTAATATAAATAACTCATAACGTGTTCACAATGATCTTTATATTATTTAATTTGTATCAGTATCACTTCAAGTTATGGGTTTCCATTTTTAATTAATTAATGCACTAAATAATAAACGCAGTGGCTGTTGTTACGGCAGTCGTCCGTGTGGTTCCCTGACTTGATTGTATTTCGTCAGCATTGCAGGCTGGTTGAACCAGTCTATTAGCTGATAGTCTGGTTCCAAGAGCTCAACATCCTGACAAATACTGTGAAGTCAGGGAACCATACGGACGACTGCCGTAACAACAGCCACTGCGAATAATAAATTGTCATTTGTTCGCACTTCGCAGGATTTTTCTGGAGGGAAGCCGAAGAGAGATCTGAGCATTGCAGCCAACAACAAGATCAGGAAGAAGAAATCCAAACTCAGTGAAGAAATTGCCAGCGATTCCTCTGAGGATGAAATGTATGCCGTGCACTTATTGCTAAAATACGTAGCGGTAGTATACTGTTGCCAGTGTTGGAGTTTTGTCAGATTGTCTAAGTTTAATATAAAATAAAGAATGTGGAATGCTCCCAAAAATAAAAATCCAGACTTTTACGGTGAGTAGTCCGAGTAACTTGGACCCGACAAGTCACCCTTTTTTTATCAAATTTAGAAATTTTGAGATTCGGGTGACCAAAATTTCAAAATATGATAAAAAAAAGGGTGACTTGTCGGGTCCAAGTTACTCGGACTATACGGTGAGGGGATTTTAATCTTGCCCTTTAGTTTAACAAGTTTAAGCAATTAGTGATTACCATGTGACGTTGAAAACAAGGGATTCTTTGTGTAATCTAATGCAGCGATACCCCGGTCAACAAGAGAAAGCTTGATGCCTCTTCCTCGGAGTCGGAAGCGGAGGAGGAGACGGCCCAAGAGAAGCGACTCCGTCTCACCAAGCAGTACCTGGCCCAGCTGGAGGCTGAAGGTGGGCAGGACGGCGTTATGGCGCAGGACGTTGCACGGCATGAAAGCGGAGACCGGGGATTGGGGCTTCACAAAGCAGTAGAGCTTGCCGTAATCCCCACTGATCCCCACTAATCTCTATATCCCTGTATGTACTGGATAATGACCTGGAACCGGATTTCACAAAGCCTTACGATCCATCATAACTCAAGTTACGAATGATGACCCGTCGTAAGTTGTGATGGGCTGGGTGGCTTCTGTGCATCGCTCGTCATCTCGCAATCTGATCTCCACTAATTATCCCTGTACTGGATAATGCTCTGGGATTGGAGTTCACCAAGCCTCATGATCCCTCGTAACTCAACTTACGAATGATGACCCGTCGTAAGTTGCGCTGGGCTGCGCGGTTTCTGTGCATCGCTCATTGCCTTGCGATCTGTCGTGAGGCCAGATTCGGAGGGTCCGGTGAGCTGCAACACTAACGGCGGTCGGGATACGGAGGTTGCTACACAGAGTGGTCATAGAATTTTTTGTCGATCAATCCGCTGTGGGGATCATCAGTAACCGTGAGCTAGCTTTGCCTCGCATACTAAACTGCGAGGTGACCCACCCCTCTGCTTTGACGGCCACCTTGGGTCTTTGTCTTCACAACTGGCCGCCTCAGGGGGGGGGGGGGAGAGGGGGTCAAAGTCGGGCTAGAAAGATGGATGCCACTCAAACGCAATCCAGTGACTTATTCAGGATTTTTCTATTGGCACAGTGTGTTACCGCATGCATGTTGCTTCAAACCCATTCCTAATCAAATTTTGTGACTTGGGGGGAAAATCGAGCTAGCATGTCCGCAGTACACCAAACGCATTTATTGAGTAGATTATCCGTTGCCACCTTGGGCTCACACAATTCTTCATTTCCTGTTGATCTTCTCTTCATCCAGAGAAAGACAACGAGGAGACCAAAGAGAGTGACAGGGATGCCATCTCACACAGACTGAGGGAGGAAGTGGTGAGTAGGGGAAGCAAATGATGCAAATGTCTACAAAACAAATCAACTACGGTTATTAGCAAAAATGGTGCACCAACTGACTAAAACAAATCACCCAAAAAGTGAATGTGCAAAAGTAGCAGGGGCCCAGCGTTTCAATCCTAGCGGAATGCCCTCCAAATTTTTGATGAAAAAAAAAAATATCAAATTAAGGAAGCAAAGAGTCAGGCAAAAAATGCTGCTGATTGCTTACTGATGAGAATGAAATGAAATTGCACAAATCGGGACTTTGTCAAAGACTTTCCCAAAAACCCGACTCTGACTCCAGATTTGTCTCCATTTCTCCCATAAAAGCTTTCGGTCATGAAAACAGGAAGCCTTTGGCTTTGGGCGTGCACAGGATGTTCTGGGGTGCTTTTATATATATTGTTTTTTATAAGGCTTCCAAGCTTCATCTTAAAAAGATCATATTTTCAGTTTTGGGGGTGAGAGACAAAGCTGCCAACCATTCCTATTTTGGAGGAATCATTCCTCTTTTTTGGGGGTAAAAATGTATCACCTTTCACAAGCTCTTGACAACAAATTCTGATTTTTGTTTGCTTGGAATTACACATGCATTCCTGTATGTAGTTTGTTCTGTGAATCCTCTTCTTTTATTTTACCAGAGGTATTCCTAATTTCCTTTAGTTAAGATAGGTTGGCAGTCCATAGAAAGAGAGGCCTAAACTGGGGTTGTTCGGGTAGAAGGCCCGGTTTCTGCATTGAATTTCCCTTCGATAACGCGCTACCCCCCCCCCCCCCCCCCCCCCCGCCTCTCCCCCACTCTACCCATCAGCTTGAGCAGAGCGGTAAGCTGCAGAGAAAGCTGGCCCAGGAGTACGACTTTGACCCGGCTCCCGAGATGACAGTCCTCAGAGGCCACAAGCTGTCGGTGACCTGCCTGGTCATAGCGCCCGACGACAAGCACGTGTACAGCGGCGCCAAGGATTGCTCCATCATCAAGTGTGAGAGACAAAACCAGAAGCCCATTGCCTGATGGGCAGCGACCGATTTGCCCTCAAGTGGGTCCCGAACCCCACGCCGTAAAGGCTTTGCACTTTGCGCTCGCTTGCCAGGACGGACAATTTCAGACATTTTCATTTTGGGAGAATCTCATCCCTGGAAAAAAATCCACAGGGCATAGAGTTTAGTGTAAAGGGAAGCACAAGCAAGGGAGGAGGGCAGAGGAAGCAACTGGTGAAGATTGAAGGAATGAAAGCAACTTACATTAGACTCTCTCCGGTCCACACAAGATGTCTCCCAGGTCCCAAGACAGAACCACGCCCTCCACCTCCGGTCCACCCAACTGCTGGACTCCCAACCCGCATTCCAGGCATCCCCGGTTTTATGTGGGGGGGGGGGGGAGACCCTCTGCTCATGCAGGGATTATGTAAAGTAGGGATTAGGTACAAAGGATCTACACATTCCCCCCCCCCCCCACTCCCACAATGGGTCTTTCCCACTCTCAAACTTCTGTGGCCTGAGCCATGCCCACCAGAGGGAAGTTCCCTGGACTTTTCCAAAGTAATGAAATAGGGGATTGGGGAATGAAACCACAATATCCCAGTCCAGTCAAGTCAGACTTTCTTTGCAGTCAGTTTCAATGCCATTGCTTGTAAATAGTTAGTTACCCTGACAGGAGTATTCAGGGATGTAAGACTTCCGGAAATTTCCGGATTTACAGAAAATGGCCTGGTTTTTTTCCGATTTCATGAAATGGTGTGATTAAAAAAAAAAAAATACAATTATTATTATTATTATTTTTTTATTTTATGTCAAACTGGTATCACAAACTGCTCATTTTTATCTGGTAAAACCCTAAAAACTGAAGGGCGCCTGCACCCCTGCCATGAATCTCGCAATCGCATATCTCGGACGCGTAAGCGCTCACTCGCAGTCTCACAATTTACTGGCCTTCGCTGTTTTTCAGGAAATGACTTTGTCAGTCACTTACATCCCCGAGAATTGTACAGCAAAGATAGTTGACTATTTGTTAATGCCCCCACCTAAGTATTAGCTCACGCGGTTAGAGCGCTGACCAGAGGTTGGGGTATAAACCCAAATCCTGACAAATTTCCTTTGTTATTTAATCATTGAACTTCATCACTGATAGAAAGAGTCATGCACTGTTCACACATTCTTAGACCGGATAATTTGCATGCCATTTGTTTTCATTTAGACAACTTTGTGAAGGAGACTTTTCTTCCTCTACTACTAGGGAGTCTTGGTACAGGCCGGAAGGAGTTTGTCATCGCTGGGGGTAAGAAGGGATCGGAGGAGACTCATAAAGGTCACACTACTCACATACTAGCCCTGGCCATCTCCAGCGACGGCAAGTTCCTAGCGTCGGGCAGCTGCAGTAAAGTCATACACATATGGAACCCTGCCAACGCTGACCTGCTGCACACGTTCAGGGGCCACAGAGATGCAGTCTCGGTGAGTGCGCCGCTGTGGACATTGGTTATCCAGAGGGGGGGGGGATGGAAGGTGGAAGTAGTTGTTGAGGTGTGTTTACTGTTGCACATATTCAGGGGCCACATAGTGAGTGTGCTGCTGTGGACATTGGTTATCCAGGGGGGGGGTTGTTGTTGCCATGCATTAACTGTTGCACATATTCAGGGGCCACATAGTGAGTGTGCTGCTGTGGACATTGGTTATCTAGGGATGGAAGTAGTTGTTGCCGTGCATTAACTGTTGCACATATTCAGGGGCAATAGCACTAGCAGTAGGTTTGTTGCACATATTCAGGGGCAATAGCTCTAGCAGTAGGTTTGTTGCACATATTCAGGGGCAATAGCACTAGCAGTAGGTTTGTTGCACATATTCAGGGGCAATAGCACTAGCAGTAGGTTTGTTGCACATATTCAGGGGCAATAGCTCTAGCAGTAGGTTTGTTGCACATATTCAGGGGCAATAGCACTAGCAGTAGGTTTGTTGCACATATTCAGGGGCAATAGCTCTAGCAGTAGGTTTGTTGCACATATTCAGGGGCAATAGCTCTAGCAGTAGGTTTGTTGCACATATTCAGGGGCAATAGCACTAGCAGTAGGTTTGTTGCACATATTCAGGGGCAATAGCACTAGCAGTAGGTTTGTTGCACATATTCAGGGGCAATAGCACTAGCAGTAGGTTTGTTGCACATATTCAGGGGCAATAGCACTAGCAGGTTTGTTGCACATATTCAGGGGCAATAGCACTAGCAGTAGGTTTGTTGCACATATTCAGGGGCAATAGCACTAGCAGTAGGTTTGTTGCACATATTCAGGGGCAATAGCACTAGCAGTAGGTTTGTTGCACATATTCAGGGGCAATAGCACTAGCAGTAGGTTTGTTGCACATATTCAGGGGCAATAGCACTAGCAGTAGGTTTGTTGCACATATTCAGGGGCAATAGCACTAGCAGTAGGTGGCAAAAAAATGAGTGCTGTATTCCACTGTGGATATTGGTTTCCCAAGGGAGGAAATAGCACTAGCAGTAGGTTTGTTGCACATATTCAGTGGCCAAATAGTGAGGACTGTATTCCACATTGGTGAATTGGGAGGGGGGAGACACCCTCTCAGCCATTCATTGTTTGTATTTTTTATGTTGAAAGTAATGCAATAATGTTGCAAATTCTCCACCGACCAAAAAGTAAATGTCAACCATTTAGAGTCCCCAATGTTTCGATCCTTTTCATAAAGGCATAGAATGGTATCTAGAAATGGTGTTCGGGGACTTTTTAAGTTTGTGACTCTCTCTCTCTCTCTCCCCACCCCCCCCCACCCTGCCGTTTCAGGGACTTGCCTTCAGGAGAGGCACCCATACCCTGTACAGCTGCTCCCACGATCGCTCTGTCAAAGTGTGGAACCTGGACGAGATGGCCTACGTGGAGACACTGTGAGTACTGCGGACTCTCTTGTCATCGGTCTCCGGACTGAGCTTGGGACGAGAGCGGTGGCGCACCGTGCCTGCCCGAGAGCTGCGGGTCAGCGTTACACACCGTGAAATCCAAATCCGTGCACATTTGGGTTTTACATGTAGCTCTGTGCGTAGACAGTCAACTCTCGGGTCATACGAAATCCGCGGGACGGATATGTTCGTTTTTTACCCGAAATTTGTATTGTCCAATTAAGTGGTACTTGCCCATGCTTCCATATGTATTTGCCCCGTGCCATCCATGCACATGTACTGTGCTGATTGTAATTGGGCTTCTTATGTAAACAAATGTTTCAAAATGTACTAAAATAAAGGAAACATTGCAAATCTCCTTACATCGATATCAAACTTTATTCATGGACGTGGGCAAAGTCGACTGCTCAGC